>CAUJNA010003709.1:0-172397 GCA_963377175.1 Effrenium voratum | reverse complement strand
TGTCTCTGTGTCTCTGTGTCTCTGTGTCTCTGTGTCTCTGTGTCTCTGTGTCTCTGTGTCTCTGTGTCTCTGTGTCTCTGTGTCTCTGTGTCTCTGTGTCTCTGTGTCTTTGTGTCTCTGTGTCTCTGTGTCTCTGTGTCTCTGTGTCTCTGTGTCTCTGTGTCTCTGTGTCTGTGTGTCTGTGTCTCTGTGTCTCTGTGTCTCTGTGTCTCTGTGTCTGTGTCTGTGTCCGTGTCTGTGTCTGTGTCTGTGTCTGTGTCTGTGTGTGTGTGTGTTTGTGTGTGTGTGCGTGTCTTATTTTGAGGGAATTCCCCCCCATTTTTGCGGTTGTAAAAAGAACACCGAAAGGAAAATGCACACCTGCAGCTTCAAACGACTAGAAAAAGGTAGGTGTTTTGGTCATTGTATTGCTTTTGCATGTTTCGTATCGTCTTTACCGCAAAACGACTAAGACGCCTAGAAATTTGAATTATTGGGTGGTTTTTTCTTGCTGGGCTTTCTCTCTCATTCAGCTTGATATTGCCCACTACACCAGATGATCGAATCTTCAGAAACTTCTAAACACTTCGAATCCTTCCCTCCATCAACACCCTTCAATCCTAGCTGTGCGGGGGAGTGGTGCGCAAATCGGAGCAAGTTTAGTCTAAACATGATTGGGCACCGATGTAGGGTCATGCTTGCAACGGGAAATGCAAGCACCGAGAAAGGAAACTTTATTGATATGAGGTCAGATGTTGGCTCAAATATCCTCCCAAACGGCCAGCAGCACGTTAGACGCCGGCCTTCGTACTAGTTTTCCAGCGGTTCGTACTAACACCCCCAGTTTTCCTCCAATCGTACCCATTACCCAAAACGCCCAGAAATTTCTGGGTGTTTGAATCTCCAGGCAGTTTGTTGGGCCCCCTAGAAAGAGACACCCCACACACGTATGCACGCTCAGTTTGCTTTCATGTGGTGTGTGACCGTTTGACACCACCACCAGAAACAGAGGGGACGACTCCAAAGCCGATGCTCAGCAAACTGCCAAATCGATACAGCAAAAGCATCGAGAACCTCTCTCGGCCTCAAAGCTCCCATTGGACGCCAAGTACTCTGAGAAGGAGATCCCCTGGATTTCGATCTCAGAGAAGCCTGACAGGCGTTCCCATAGGCCCATAGGTGTCCTTTGGGCCGAAAATAGATGGATTTCCCTGGCAGGTCGTGACACAACCAGGTCAACCTCAGGGCCAGGGTCTACCAAACGAAACAAAAAGAGGACACTGATGGGCCGACGGGTGTTCCTCTGACTTCTGGTTTGCCGCTGGCCTATTGGAAAACCCAGGCATTGGCTCACATTCCATGACGCACCTGGAGATGAAAGGTCAGCCTCTTGGAACGACTGGACAAGGGGAAACCGGAATCAAAGGTCGATTCGCTCTGGGCAAATGAGCTTCGGCCAAAGAGATAGCTGCACATCATAATGCCATAGGCACAGTCGAACATTTCCAACTTGTTGTTGTGCCTCTCAAATTGTTTTCCATTTATACGCCCTCTGCAATCCGAAACCTTCCGAGCTCAGGGAGGTGCGAGTTGCCTGCATCGTAGATGAGCTCCGGGGTGATGGTGCTAATGGCAGGCTGCGGGAGCGTCAGCTTGCCTCGGACGAAGAAACGGATGGACCCCCTGGCGTTTGCCCGGCTTTGGGCTGGCGAAAGCGGATCTTTTTTTTGAGCAAGCTGAGCCGTCACTTTGGAGCCCTGAACTCAAGGCCTCCATAAGAAATCCTTCCTTTTTCCGGCCCTTGTGGCTCTTGTTTGAGGGTCCCCCCCTTTTTGGGGGGGTCTTAAAAGGAAAACCAAAAGGACAAGCGCAACTCTTGTTTCGGGGGCGCTCCCCCAAGCCTGCACGGGGTGAGGGGTGTATGGGGGTACCTGGGGTCGGGTGGTCTCCTCGGAAACGAAAGGAAACCGCCTGAAGCTCCAAATGATGCATACAAGCACTTGTTGTTCTTATAACAGTTGTGGCTTTAAGGTGCCCTAACCCCCTGCATAATAAAGTTCAGGCCCTCGCCGTGGCTTCAACTTCCTACGCGCCGTCTGCCCGCAGAAAACGCCGCGGCGCGCTGCAGCTCCGTCGAGCGCAGATCCCCGATCTGCAGAACCACCGCGGGGTCGTTGGGGATGTTCCGCGCGTCCAGGCAGCTGGTGATGTAGCACTTCCTAGGAAACTTGAACATTGCCCTGTTTCTTGGTGGTTTCCCTTTCTGGTGGAAAAAGCAACGTGTTTCAAATGGTTGCAAAATGTATCTTTTAATGAGCCCTCTCTGAACATAGGTGTCCTTTTGGGTTGAAAATAGATCCTCGGTGCTGTAGATCCCCCAGCAAAAAGTGAAAAACTTGTTGCTGGTTAAAAGGAAATATGAGGGGAATCCAAAAAGTTAAAGTCTAAAGATCCAACCCAATAGCAGTAGAGGGGAAACCCCGTTTCGCATCGTTTCACCGCTCTCGGCTGCTCCCTTGCGAAAGGTTGACAACTTTTAGTGGTTTAATTCGGAAAACCCAACTAAGTTGGCAAAAAGTTAAAATCCTAACATGAAAGCAACATGCACCAAAGCGCTTCGCTGGCTACTGGATCTTCAACAGGGCTAAGGGCATTTCCAGGAATCAGGTTTGGAGCTGTGGATGCAACAGCTACCTGGTGCAACCCGTGGATGGCCCCACCACCCTGGTCTGCCCAAAATGTAAAGTCCAGAAGCACGGGGAGTCAGTGAGTCTAATTCCCAGGCACATGAGCAGCTCTCACAGCGCCTTGTTTTCCACGATTCCAGTTGAAAGAATGTCATTGCCACGCAACGGTCCATCCAGAGGGGGAAGACATGTGGCATTCGACAGGTATGCCTGCCCCTTAGGAGTGACCACTCTGCAAAATTCCCAGAATGGAAGACAGCGCCGTGCGACATGCATGTCTGCCCATACTGCAAAAGAAATGCAGAGCCAGCCCCACCCCCACGCAGGAAAGCCCCGCTGGAGCTAACGGGGGGGCGCGGGAAGAACGGAGTTCGGGGATCAAAAAGAAGGCTTGCAGCCCGATTTCTGCGGTGAGTTGCCATGCTTGCACAAGGAATTATTGTTCACCTGGCCTGCCCACCCTGAAACAATGCAATTCCCAGGCACATGAGCAGCTCTCACAGCGCCTTGTTTTCCACGATTCCAGTTGAAAGAATGTCATTGCCACGCAACGGTCCATCCAGAGGGGGAAGACATGTGGCATTCGACAGGTATGCCTGCCCCTTAGGAGTGACCACTCTGCAAAATTCCCAATGTGGAAAAGAAAAGCCCAATGTGGAAAACAAGAAGGTGAACTTATGCTTTCCGCAGTGAGGAGGGGGGGCAATCAATCTGAAGCACTGCCAAACGACCGAAGCAGTGTGCCAAGAGTGAGATCTGTTAAAGACTCAATCAAAAAGAAGGCTTGCAGCCCGATTTCTGCGGTGAGTTGCCATGCTTGCACAAGGAATTATTGTTCACCTGGCCTGCCCACCATGAAACAATGCAAACCCCAACAAAACCCAATAACACAGATATGCGAATATTTAGGAGGTCCTGAAACATTGCGCGGGTTTCAGTCTTGTTGTGTTCTTCGGTGCTACAGGACACGAGATGATCCTGCCATTGCAGCTTGCTAGGCCGAAGGCGAATGCAACCCGGTCCTGCCCCGAGCCCCGAGCCCAAGCCCCAAACCTGTCCATTGCGCCCCGTTTACATCGTGGGACTTTCCAAGCGATTCGGTAAGGGCCCAAACAAAAAACGGGGACCCAGCAACCAAACCCCCAGAGCAATCGCTGAAAGCTGAAAATTTGCAGTGTCCCGAGAACCGAACTTCTGGTTGCTCCCTGTCCCCCGTTCCGGACTTGTCCTGCTCCCATCCAAGCGTTGGTCATTCAAAGGCTTCTTGAGCTCCACCGACAACCTTCCCCCCCCTCTTCCCGTCGATCCCCTCTCCATACATTCCTACCCGAAACAGCCATTTAAAAATGCTGGGGTTTCCCCCAACGTTTTCTCAACCCTGACGGTTGAAAACCCCGCCATTTTCTCAGCGGCTCTGGATGCCGCAGGTTCTGTAGAGAGCCCCAACGGATGGGTTCCTTTCGGTGCCCCCCGAAAAGAACACATCCAAGAGACACGCGCCAAGAGAACACAATGGGAGGGGCGCCTGGAAGCTGGGTTTTCGAGTGGCAATGAGGTCGCCTCCTCAAAACCTCCCTTCCAAATCCAAAGTCGGTTTGGTGACCTATAGGTCCTCCAGACTTGAGAGGTTAGAATAATGTTACCGTGTCTTTTTTCGGTAGTCTATTTTAGTAGGGGAACCTCCCCCAAAAAAGAAACGGTGAGAAAGGGCACCAATTGCTGGGGGACCTAGGGTGAAATCCGCCAGGCTTCCCCAAGGCTGAGGTTAGATGCGGAAGAAAGGACCTACGGCATGGCTGAAAAAACTCTGAGTGCGTGAAACCTCCCCCCCGAGTCCCCAAGTCCAAGGGTCAGCTCCGTATCTGACAGGTACTCAATGCTCTTGCCTGCCGCGCAAAACGACAAAGGGAGGTTCACCCTGGTACCCAAAGCGAGCGGCCCGAGCATTTGAAGGCCTTCCTGCAAGTCGCAAGAAGGTGCCCACCCCCCCAAGCCCGCCCAAACCCGCGGCAAACACAGGGTTTGCCGCTGACCTTTGGGGGCGGGAGAGCGGGAGGGCGGGAGGGGGGAGTTGGCTTGCTGGCCGGATGAAGGTTGGTAAGGGACAGCCCCAACCATAAATAGAGCGGCCGAGGGTTGAATTCCTTGCATGGTTCTGGGTAGGCCATGTTAGTGCCAGGTTCTGATTGTGACTCAAGGGCCGCCATTCTACCTGCTAGGTTCTTCAGCCGCTCTCGTATGAGGACCCACGCGTCAAAGGATGTTGGTCAGGACCTTGAGGCGGAAACCACTTAGAAAACTGTTCCTAAGAGCCCAAAAGAAGAAGCACAGGACGGTGTTAGGACCTGTTGGTTCCTACAAGGCACATTGGGGACTCTCCAAACATAGGTGACTTGAAATCTGGGTATGGCTTTCGATTCGGGACCCTTGTAGAATTCATAGCCATGCGTAATCTGTGCTGTCCTGACTGCTACAAGTTCAACTTGCTCAAATCCCCACTACCCAGAGGCTCCCGATGTATTTAGGGCCCTCAAACAGCCAGGTGTTGAGACCCCCAAACACCTTCGGGGTGTCTGGAGGGGTCGGGTTTTCCATTGAAAGCCCCAGGAGCCTCTGGGTAAACACCACAAAGCCAAAAAGCTAAGGGGATGGGTGGGAGCGGGGGTTTTGGCCCCTTGCACCATCAAGCCCAAGCCACAGGCCCGACGCCAAGCTGCAGAAGGACAACTCAGGGTCCACCCCTTGCAGCCAGAGCTTGTACCTTGCACAAGAAGAGGCCCCTCCCCTTGTGCATAACAAGTGACATGGTCAAAATGAGCAAACAAAAACTAAACAACAAGTGGTGGTCAAAATGAGCCTCATGGGCTGAAGGGAAAACACCCCCGAAGGTAAACCATTTGTCAGAACCCCTTCATGGCACCACCGAAAACGGGCACAACAGCCCTCTCTCTCTTTGCGCGAGGCCGTACTTAAATACTTTCCAAACAGATCCACTTGCGGGTGAGGCCATGACTACTGGAACACCGTCACAGGGCCAAAAGACCGACTCTCATGAGGGTGACTCAAACATGGACCCCATCTTAGCCTTCAAAGAAACATTGCTTCAAACCTGCACCCTCCAGGGCTTGCCCATTTGTCCTCATGCGCCCTTGTGTGGTTGCCATTTTGGGTACCAATTGACAACCCTTGGAGGGTGGTGGAAGAGAACCCTCGCTTTTAGGAGGCCCCTACTTTACTCGGCGGCTTTCTGCTCCCCTGCAAAAAGTTTAACTTTTAGTTGTTGAAATTGGAAACCCATGAGTTGGCAACAAGTTAAAGTCCTAACCTTCAAGCAAAATGCACCCAAAGTTTAAGAAAAATCTCTCCCACCGGCCGCAACCGGCCGACCCCTCCCATGACGCTTGGCGAGGTACTCCTTCAAGGTTACGTAGGTCAGCGACAGCGAGGTGAGACTGGCGGAGCGCTGAAAGAGAAAAAGATGAGGAGGGTGATTCGTGTGTTGGTGAGGTGGGGAGCTCTGAATTGGGGGGTCGGTTGAACTTAAAATCCATGGTAAATCCACGAGGTGTTATGGACAAACCCCCCTCCTCTTGCTGTGTTTCTTTTCGGCTTGCCACTCGAAACCTTGTTTTCCATATCTGGGCTGCCCGTTTTCGAATCCCTCGCAAAAAAGTGACTAGCTTTTAGTGGGTTAAATGAAAACTACCAATAAACACTCAGAGGCTAAAAAGCTAAGGAACCGGATGGCTGGGAGCCACCAAGATATCAAACACGTGCCAACAAATATCAAAATGCATACCAACAGCATGCCGATCGATACACCAATATATGCCCAAACAAACCAAAACGATCTGACGAGTTAAGTCCAGCAACCATGGACTCGAGTGTTGCCAACGCCGCAGGTCGGAGCAAACGCCCGAAACGGAGACCGTGTCTGAAATGGATCCAGAATCCAAGACTTCACCAACATTTGATCAGTTGGTTTTTAGGGACCTGGGAACACAAGGTTAAACTTATGGACCATGTCAAGAAAACAAAGGTGATTGCAGGTTGATTCGCTTTGGTTGTCTTCCGGCATGAGGTGAGATCGCGGCTCCTTTGCGAGCTCGCTACACTTACAAAAAGGACATGATGTCTCCCATCCCGAACGTCTGAGCAGCGCCCAAACCCAACCCATTGACGCTTGGTTCCAAGAGAACGGTTGTAAAGGTTTACGGATTTTACATTGATTTTACCCTCCGCCTGAACCCGGCCCATTGGTTCGCTTGGTTCGAGAACGGTCATGAAGGTTCTGGACTTCCCGCCCTGTTCACATGGAACCCTTCGACCTTCGCGAGCCCTTGGTTGCTGCAACGACCCCCCTGCCAAAAAGTTCAATTGTTTGAGGGGGTTTCGTGGAAAACGCCATAAAACGCCTAAAATTTCCGAAAAGTTAGAGTCCAAAGATCAAACCCCATCACAACCAAGCCCCGATTGCCTTTCACCGGCCCCAACCAGCACGGAGCTCCGCGAGCTCCCCGAGCCCCCCCGAGCCCCCGAACACCAGGCCCCATGCGAGCGAACGCGCCGAAAATCGGTCCGAGCCAATTGGTTTGAGAGAGGGTGGCTCAAAACTAAAGGGTAAATGGAACCAAAAAGGGTAAATGGAACAAAATGGTGATACCAAACTGGCACCAGAAATAGAAATGGAACCAATTAGACTGAAACCTGAGCGCAATCCTTGGCTCTTGAACTTTTTGAGCCACAGAAATGTATACTCTAAGACTTCCTGAGTGGATGGCACTCGAGCCCCAACTTCTCGTGTGCCACTCAAATAGCCCCCCAAATAAAAGAACAAAGTCCAGCAACTCAGGGAGTGAGTGCACCCTCTTGCCAACAATGACCTCTGTCCACAGGACTTCTACTACGCCCAGGATTGCTTCTACTGACCCCGCTGGTTGTATACCCAATGTTTGGGGTGGAGGTTTGGAGCTTCGAGGTGGTGTCTCAAATCAAGCCAATCCAAACCACCTGAGTTTGGTGGTGGAAACTCCCCTGGACGCGTGAAGCTTGAAGCAGCCACCGACATCTTCGGCGCCTGGCGAAGTTCCGGCCCTCAATGTAGAAGACGGGGTCCGAGATCATCACCTCGTGAGCAGCGATGCCAGGGGAGCAGCGAGGACTGAGGGCCCGGGGATCCCAATCCCGGAAGCCCCTTCTTTCGGTTCCAAGATAAGATAAAGGGCCAACCAAGCCCAGCCAGCAGCGACACCAAGCGGAACCTTGCCATGGCTGGTGTTGTTGGATTGCATGCAACAGCATCTATCGCAAACCAAAAAAAGCCCTCCCCAGAGTTGTTTTCGTGTCGGCCCGTTGTTGCCTCACTCCAAACTCATGGCGCGGCTTGCCAAATTCTGACTTCCCAGCGGTCAGCAAGCAAAGGACTCCCATCGTGGCACGCTCGCTTCACCCCTCAACAAGAGAACTCGTCCACAGCTACGGGTGGAAGAGAAAACATATGTTGCATCCAACCAAGGCGTTCCCCTTCGTCCCCTTCACACAGGCTTGGCATCCACGGCTACCCTCCCACCAGCTAACATGGGTTTGTGCACAGACCCCTGTAGAAAGACTACTTTCCTCCTGGAAAAAGAGCTTTTTGCACTTCCATGTTGGTTGGTGGGAGGGTATCCCCCCTTTCAGGGCAAGTCGCCGTCTCCACGCTCAGGGAATCGACCTTCACCCCGTTGGCATCCCTGGTGAAGAGACTCGTGATCTGCGGAGCCTGCGAGCCGCACGAGTCTAAAACGGTGGAGCCTTGGAATGGGTGTGTTTGGGCCAACCGGGGCCATTGGTGTCCTAAACCCAAAACACCTATGCTAGGTCCTCCTGTAGAGAGGTTAGAATAAGGTACCCTTTTTTCTGTGGTCTAGTTAGTAGGGGGAACCTTCCCCCGAAAAAGGGTAAAAGGGCACTACTGGGGGACCTAGTATGCTTGGAACGGCATCTTGCAAGGGCGCACCCGAGTTGCCAAGCCGTCCGCGAATTTTCATAAGGGAGCGACATCCACAGCCTTGCACATTGTGGCCGCGGATTGGTTCAAATAAAACCCGCGTACCAAGGACTGGCCCCCATCAAAGTGACTTCTAAGTGGGGAAAACTGCGACGTAGAACCAGCTCAGTTGATAGTTTCGTGGCTGGTGCGACATGTCAGCGGCACTTTGGACGCCCTTCAGTCTTGCGGGCAAAGAAGAATTGAAACCTTACACAATTTGCTACGCTCTGCCTGGGTGGGCCAAAGGTGAAGCAACGCAGATTCCCAAACGGGGTTGACTCGCTTGGGTTGGATTGCTTGTTCCCCCGCCGGATCAGTGAGCTCGCTTCTGTTCCGCTACTTTCCACTAACATGAAACCCGACCAAAGGGTCCCTGTCGGAAATTGGCGCCTAACAGGCCCCAGTCAGACTCCATAGGGTCGGGCGCCGGGCTATCCCAGCCTGCCAGGTGATCTGACTAAGAAGCTCATACCCCGAAAGCTGCCACAACGTCGAGGAGAAGTTCTTGATTTGCATCTCCTGTCTTCCGGGCATGCTTTTAGCTGAAAGTAGGTGGCTTTCCCTGGGTCAGGGACTCATTGTTCAGTGACCCTGAAAGGGGAACCCTTTTATGGGAAGACCGTTTTTAGTGGGCAGCCACCAAAAAAAAAAAAAGGCAACAGGGTGCCACTGAACAACTGAGTGGAACGACCAGGTCAAACCAGAACCATCCAAACCAACTAACAAGGTCGCTGATGGTCACACAAATGCGCCTATAGCTCTCGGAAAGGGAACAAGCTTCCTTCCTGTTGGTTTCGCCTAGAAGCCAGCCTGAAAGGGTACCCTCAAAACAGCACACATCATTATGAATATCTACATATAGTCACATAATATTGGTTGTATATACCACATGCTTGGTTCTGCCGCCAAATCATCCGCACCGGTCTTGACGCCACTTTTTGGGACGCATTTGGACGCCTGTGCCTCAGTGGCGCGTGGCGTTGTGCCAACATATGGGAAATTACAAGGGGGGAGGGCCTTGATTTCCTTGTCAATTTTTCTCCACAACACACACACACACAAAACAACACATGCCCGCCCGCACAAAGAGGCTCTGACCAGGGAAAAGGGCTGGCTTGTTAACGGATGCTGAAAAGCGAGGCTCGCTTGGCTGTTGTCAAGCAGGGGATGCCGCTGGAAATATCTAGAAGACAGGGATCCTCGCGAAACTGCGGAGCGCCTGACAAGGACTGAGTTATGGCGCTCAGCCAGAAACAAACACATTCGAAGGGCGAATTCGTCCGCCACTACCTCCAGGACCTCGAGGTCCCACAGGTGAATTCCCCTTCCAAATGATACAACGCCCAGTAGTCGCATGTAGTCGCCTGCGCTGGTTTGCATTCGGCTTTCCTCACCCTGCGTGGTCCAGCTTTTTCCTTGCAACCGGAAGACCAAAACCTCCATGGCAACAGTGTCCTGGAAAGCCATCGCTTTCCACTAGCGCTGGATTTCCTTTCAAACCAGAGGAAGATACGACATCAAGTTGCTCAAATGGAAGCCACCGCCCAAACTTCGTGGGTTGTTTGACGCGCTCTTGGCCTGGCATGTCCCATTCCCCCCCCCCTAACGGCCCCCCAGACGCCCCCGACGGCCCCGGTGGGTCCACGACCAGGTTGGCGGCAGACAAGGGCGCAGCCTGCACCACGCAGGCCAGCTTCGTCCAGCCTTCGCTGAAGATCTGCCTGGCCAGGGGGGAGTGCGGGGGTGTGGAGGGGTGTGGGGGGGTGTGGAGGGGTGTGGGGTTGTGGGGGGGTGTGGCGGGGGAGGGATAGCGGGCCCAAGAAAGTGTAACCCTCAAGCCTCGGCCTAAGT
Source organism: Effrenium voratum (assembly GCA_963377175.1). Classification (NCBI taxonomy): domain Eukaryota; class Dinophyceae; order Suessiales; family Symbiodiniaceae; genus Effrenium; species Effrenium voratum. The sequence continues at coordinate 161,849 of CAUJNA010003709.1, read as the reverse complement.
TGACTAACCCACAACGCCCATGACAACGACCATCCCTGAGGTGCTTTTCACCACAAGGCTTGTTGAGCCCAACAAAAAGGTAGACTCCTCTTCCGAAGGCAACCACTTGGTTGCCCTTTCTTAGGCTTAGAGGAAAACAAGCGGAAAAGCCGCCACTTGTGGGGGCCCCCTTTTTTTGACGCATGGGTGTGTCTTATAGGGACTCCCAACATGGCCCCTTTAAAACCATCCCAAAACGGGGCATCATTAATGACCCACTTATATACCCTCAACCAAATCGACCCCCACCCACCCCCACCCACCCCACTCCCCCCCCCCCCCGCGCCACCCAACGGTCACACGCTCCTACCCCCGACGACCGACGCCGGGCCGCCTCTCACAGAAGCCCGGCGCCGCTTGCACGTCCCTCAAGGACACCATCCGCACGCTCAAGCGCACGAAGTCCGCGGGGGAGGTGATCTGCGGGAGGTGATCCGGGGCCCATTTTCCAGGTCCAATTCAAATCAATCCTGAACTTGAACCCTTCAATGGAGGGGTCAACGCGGGACGTAAGCAACGAAGGAAGCGCCCCTGACACTTTCTGCGGCCTTGGCAAGTCCTAACCCAGAAAAAAAATCAGTGGGTTGTGTGTTGTAACTTCATTTGCAATATTCGGGTAGTCAACATACGTAAACACTGGGTTGGGGCATGCGGTCCAAAAGGCCCAGATGGTGTGGCACCTTCTGGAGGGGGCAGGTTTTCCAAGAACATGCGTCGGGCCATGAAACGCTGAATGTCTAGAACTCGCCTGTGGTTGGGATACCTGACTTTGGCAAATAGGCAGTCAGTGGAAATGGTAGTTGCGCCCATCCCCGTGACTAAAGCAGGGTTCCTCAAAGGATTCATACAGAAACCACCTGAGTTACAAGCGAATCGTCTAAATCCGCTTTGCAAAGGGATTTTGTGTCTGGTTTCTATTTGTGTTCTTTGAGGGGCCCTTTTTCAACTCCGCCCAAAGTGGCAGTCTTGAAGGCCCAAAATGTCGAGGTGGGGCTCAAGCCCAAAGCCATGAGACTCGAAGCTCCAGCAGAAGGTCGAATTTCTTGATGGAAAAGCTGCTTGGGTGTGGCGCAAAATTAAAGACCTGGGGTTACGCAGGTGTTGGTCTTTCTTTCCAAGGGGCCAAACAATGGGTACCACTTTTTTGAGCCACCAGCCATTTATTGCCAAGGTCTGGTAAGCCTTGCGGGTCAAAGGCAAACCATGCAATTCATGTTAAACATCACTTTCAAAAACCGTGGTTTCTGAAAGGAAGGACCGCGGTTTTCTGAAAGGAAGGATCTGGGGAAAGATCGGAGCTGGCCTATTTCTGTTTAAAGCTACTCGCCGACTGGCGCCAAAAAATGCTCGAACTTCTCGGGGCCTCTTACTCGAAGAGCTAGAACCCAAACCAGGTCCTCCAGTAGAGAGGATAGGTTTTGAAAAGAGGCCTCGCGCAAAAAAACAAAAAAAAAACTCGTGCGACCGGCCTGGAAACGTCGTTTCACAACTGGCATTAGGATTGATCATGCCTGGGCGGTGACATACTCGGTGGTCGGCACGTTCGTCAAAGCCTTGCTTCGCACATGCTCTTTCTTCGGCAAAGCCAAGCAAGCCGCTGCAGCTGCTCATCCTTGTTTTATCCTTGTTTTAGAGCACCAGCAAAGCCAGTGGGAAACCACCAGTTGGGATCCCTATTTGGGTGTGCCTTCCTTTATTTCCTTTGCTGGTGGTTTTCAAGGGATACCAAAACGCAATCCACCATATTTTTGCTTTGCTTCTTTCAATTTCTTTTTTGCGGAGGACCTCAAAAAAGTAAGAGAGACACCCTTTGGAGGCGCCCCCATTTCCCCACACAAACCCACCGTGTTCGTTGGTTGTTTTCCCGTTGTTTTTTCCGCTTTCCCTACACAAGCCCACCGTCTTCGTTGTTGTTTCCCCGTACTTTTCTCGTATTCTCCGCCATTTCCACACACAAGCCCAGCGTCTTCGTTGGTTTCTCCCGTTCTTGTCTCCTCGTCTTCCCTCCGAGGGGCGGTGTTCAGATACCGGGACACCTCCCCGGCCGTCAGCGTGGGGGAGATCTTGGTGATGACCACCACCGGCGTGGTGAAGCTCATCTTGTACTCCTCGGATCGGAGCCGCGCCCAGCGCCGCGCCGCTGAGCCCAGCTCCGTTGGGGGGGCCGAACGCCACACTCGTTTTACTTCACCCGGCCATTGGGGAGACCTAGGGCTACCCCAGAAAACCCAAGAAGAACATGCTTCATTCTCAGATGCCCAGTGGATTTCCATAGGGAAAATAGAATCGGCACCCTTTTCTGGTGGATTGAGCCAGAACCATGAAAATACAAAGGCGGCTGCAACTATTGATGGCTGGGGTTGTCCCTTACTAACCTTCATCTACCCGGGTTTTACTTGTGGCTCATTTGGGCAGAGCCGGCAACGGTCCCTCCATCATGCAACCTCACTACCCCGCTGCCTTTCCTTACGGACCCTGGGCTCCATGTTGGAGAGGGTGAAAAAGGAGGAAGCCGTCTGAGGAAGGAATACCCATTCTCTGCTTTCAGCTTACGGAATCAAACTTCTGGGGGCTGCGCCGACTGGTGTGTGTGGACCCGATGAATCTGGACACCATGTCCGTGTTGAGCTTCCTTGGGTGGCTTGGTTCCACATAACTTTGGCAGTTGCCTGAACTGAACAATTGCGCACAAATTATTACCACTCACAAATTGGAATACATCGGACCCCCCTAGAGGACCGATTCACCATGGGCCCGAATCAACCCGAACTTTCGGACCGAGGCTAAACCCATCCAGCCCACGCCGAGGCCAAACCCGTCCGGCCGAGGCTAAACCCATCCGGCCGAGATGCCATGTCAAAGTCCACGCCGCCTCAAGTTCCATGTGGCAGCCTTCTCGATTGGGAAAATGGGTTACCATACCATGGAGATCTCCAAGGGTCACCCTCCCCCATGTACATCTTGAAGGGGGTGGAGATGGTATTGTGGGTGTTAAATAGAAGTCTGAAAAGGCCAAATACCAAGGAGGTGTGTCAACCAAAGAATTCACCAAAGAATTTGGGCCTAAGGCAACAATAAACATGTGGCGCTAGCACTAAGAAAACATCATCGGGTGACGTATCGGATGCCCTTTGAAAAGCGCTCGCTTTGCCTGTGGAACATGGTTGCAAGCTGGCCACCGGCAAACAATGCCCTTGTAACCAACCAAGATCGGAGAAACCAAAACACGATACTGTCCAAAGACATCTGGCGCTTTTTTTGGCCACCGGCGTAAGCAACCAAAAGTGTTGGGTTGCTACAGGAAAGCCGCAGGGTCGAAAGGACGATGGCCGTTGGACAGGTAGCTATTCTTTGGTGAAGTCATATGAACCCTGGGTTCTCAGTCATGGTCCAGGGATGTCAGTGGACCAGTTGCGAAAGTGGATTCCGCCCTTTGACCCTTCTTGTTTAGGTCCCCACTGAAAAGAGTCCTCAAAAACATCAAGAAACCAACTTTCAGACTGATTGTTTGAGCCGGTGTCCCCCAGCAACATTCGGGATCTTCCACTTTCTCCAGTAACCGCAGCGATCACTTTCCCCGCTGCTCAAAATAGGAATTATAGGTGGCCTTTTGGAAAAAATGGTTTCCCTGGCAATGGAACAAAACCCATCTAAACCAGTGGAACCCGTCTATTTTTAACCAGGCTCACCTAAAAAGGACACCTATGATAGATTTCCGAACCTCACAAATAGGTGGCATCCTTGCTGTTTTCCTCGAAAGCCACACCAAGGCCGCCTTGCAACCGAAAAGGGGAGCACTGCTTGATTGGCTTTGAACCCAAGCAAAGCTCGCATCCAAGCTACTCATCTTCATCTTGACCTTGGCTCGGGCCGGGAAACGAGGGGCAAACCCAGCCAACATTTTGAATCGAATCAACATGAGCTTGCTCCTAGAAACAGGGCAAACCAAAATGGGGTGGCTTCCTTCGTCACCCTCAAGACACACCCACGTGCGGATTTGAGGCGCAGAAATTTTGCTGAAATGGCCGAGCGGCTGGTAGGGATAAACCCTGACCCTCGATGTTGGAGGTCATCACAGTCCTCAGCAATTGGAAACCGGGCCTTCAAGAGAATCTCAAGGCCGCCTTTAACGGCCATGACGGCCTGGTTGGGCCTTCAAGTCAATTTAAAGTGGTACCGAGTGCTAAGCACTAAAGGATCCCCTTAGGGGGAAAGGTACTCCAGTAAGGTTGCCAAGGCCCCAGAGCCTTCGTCATTTGAGCCCCTTGTTCAATTGGCGAATATGGGTCAGCAGGGACAAATGGGGTCTCTCAGGACATCTCTCACCATGCCATATCCAAGGCCTCGGAAATCTACACACCTCTCTGTGCCAGCATTGGCCCCCCATATGTCCCCAAGAGCAAAGTTGAAACACAGCAGCGCCTGGTGCCAGCTTCGCCAGCTCCAAGTAAGTCTCCTTTGGATGTGAGAATTCTCTTCATGTTCTGGTGCACATCTCGGGTAGTCCTTGACGATTTTAAGGCCCTTTGCAACGCACAAAACTGGGCTGGCCCCAGATCCCCCGCTGAAAGTTTAACTTTTAGTGGGTTAAATGGAAACTGCCACTAAGCACTAAAAGGATCTAAAAAGCTACGGAACCGGATGGCTGGCTTCGCCACCCAGAAAAGCGAAGGGTTCTCGATTTTTTTCTCCGAGGCCCGAGGCGCTCTTCCGTGACCTCCTTCAGCTGAGGGAAGAAGTTGGAGCCCCCCAAGGAGATGTTGATATCCGCCAGCTGCGTGACCGGGTCCTTCTCCATATTGAAGGTCACTAAGTCCCCTGGGCCCCGGAGTTCTCGAAGGCTTTGGGTCTTGAGACTTGGGTGCTGTAGATCCCCCAGCAAAAAGGGGAAAACTTTTTGCTGGTTAAAAGGACATATGAAGGGAAGCCAAAGTTAAGTCTAAAGTTTTAATGCAATAGCGGTAGAGGAGAGTACCCTTTTCCGTCCTTTTCCCCTGCTGGCATCTGCCCCGGACTGCCTCTATTGGCGTGTCCCCCAGGGAAAACTGTGAAAACAAGACGCTGCTTGCGTGTAGAATGCGCGACAACCACACCTTAACTAAGTGGCCCCAAACGCACTGGAACAGGGGTGCATTAAGGTAGTGAAACCCAGAACTTCTGCCTCTGTCCGGAAGACAAGTCGGTCATCCCTAGGCTAAGTGTTCTTCCTTGGGCGGGGTCGGGTTACCAACAGATACCTCCGAAACCCCACCTAATTCAGAAGTATCAGCTGGCAAAATTGATACTCATATGGCCGGCATGCATCCGCTTTAGCACCCTTTTGGGCTAGGCGAAAACTTCAAACTATAATAAATCCAACACCCATTCTTTCCAGGGATCCTTCTTTTCAGGAAACCATCAAACCCAGGGAAACAGCTGGTTTCTAGAACGAACGATGGTTGCAAAGAAGAATGGACAACTAAAACCCTAGATTTATCCTGGTTTGAAATTGCAACTTGTAAATGGTGGTTTCCAACTTTATTTTGTTGAAAAAACCACATGTTCCAAATGGTTAAGCAAAATGGTGTTCTTTTAAGGAGCCCTGTTCACCGGACTTCGACTCCCGGGAAAATTCGGCGGATTTTTGTTCGGGGCGCCGTTGGTCACCCGGATCTCCGAGCCGGCGCCCTCCACGGAATAGGCGGCGCCCCCGGCGGCGGGGGTCACCGTGATCTTCAGGATCGCCAGCTTGGTGTCGGTGAAGGACACGTTCAACGCCTGAACGGAGGAGAAAAAACAACTCGCAAAAACAACAAAAACACGGAGAAGGAAGAAAACCCTGGGTGAATTATCATTTTTTTACCAAACTAAAATATGGTGGTTGGGGGGATATTCCCCGCAAAAAAAAACACACACACTTTTTTTGGGGGGTGAGGTCGTGTGAGGTCGCTATAATTCACCCAGAAAAACACCCGCCAAACCAAAATCCGGAGAAGCATCAAAGATCATCAAAGGGAGCACGCATCACACCTGTGAGATGAACAACAGGGGAAACAGGCGCCATTGCTGGTCTCCAGCTTTGTTTGCGGGAACCTTCTTGTGATTCTTTTGGGGCGGCGGTAAGCGCCAAAAATTTTGATAGGTCCAAGAAGGCCCAAAGAAGGGGATCCCATCAGGTTGATTCAAGTGTGGCCCTCTCTTGGCTTCTCAAGCTTCAAGTTCCCGCGCAGATTGTTGTTTCCACATAAGGCCCTGTGCTGCCAGAGCCAGATTTGGTGGAAACGCAGGGAGGGGAGTGGTACCAACTTGGTGGCTCTATGGAATGGGCAAGGCTGTGGAAGTCACCCCTCCCGTCAGCTTCCGTGAGACGAGAGGAAACGACTTGCCAACGGCTTGCCGCAAAAAAAAAAAAAAACATGGGTGTGTCGTTGTTTAATGGAACCCCACCAAAATAGTCGCTTTTATTTCGGCTTTCCGATTGGGTGGGTTGGCCACAAACTACCAAACATATATATTTGTGTGCCAGTAAAATAATCCAAGCCCAAAAAGTGACTAAAGCTCCGAAACGGAACTGAGAGAGTGAGACATACTGCAACTCAAGGGGAGGATCTTTCGCATGACTCTTGCGTCTCCTTGCAAGCGCCCAAACTCAGCGCCCGGCGTACTGCTTGCAAGGGTAAGCCGTCGCGTCGACGATGTAGTGCCTCACTTGCAACTAAAAGACCAAATAACATTCAAAGATGACCTCTTGGGCCGCTAGAACCTCCAAGTCGGGGCAACAACTTCCATTTGCTTAAGCCCCCTGGAGGAAAGAAGCAAAAAACACAGGAGTGATAGATTCCGTCTAAAAACCCAACAGGGGAAAATAACCAACAACAAAATCTCAAGCATTTGTTTTGATGACCAGGGGGCAAAAAAAACAAAAAGAAACAAACAAAAACGGACAACGTCAACAAGTTTTGCCCTTAACCAGACGGGGGCCCAATGGAGCGATATCTGTGGCCAAGGCTCGCGTGGGGGCACACGGTGAAGTCCAGCGAGTTGGTCAACATCAGCAGCCTCGCGCTCTCCGCCTGCTTCTCCTCACTAAGTTGACGTTGAAAGGGGAGCAAAAAATAAAACTTTAGCAGTTAAGTGGATTTGGATTTCAAACAGTAAACCACAATAAGCAAAAATGTAAAATGTTTCCCAACGACAACCATGCTCAGGGCTTTCGTCTGGCTTTTTATGGGCTTTTCGAGCCAAGGGATGCTGCAAAAAGTTGACTTCCAGAATTCCCCCCCCAGTTCCAGCGCTTAGGGTCACTACTTGGCAGGAAGCCCACTACTCCCCCTAAGAAAAGGGGGATGGTTTGCGAAAATAGTTCGCCTTAACGTGTCCCAGGGCCTACGCCTTCGCTCTGCCAATGTGGGTTGAGAAAGGTCCCCCTGAACTGTTTAGCTTCCCCCCCCAAAATAAAATAAACTAATAATATATATATATATATATATTGTATATATATATATATTGTATGTATATATATATATATATCATACAAGCCTTGAAAAGCTCCTTTTACATCTTCTGGAAAGGCTGCTTATACAATCAACCCCAGCGAAGCTGTCGAACAAGTATCGGCAACCAGGCAACGGATACGGCGGATGCCCCTGTCAGAATGCCCTGCACCAGGGGAACCAAGACCTTGCCGTCCGCTACGGACTGACCGAGGGGACCTGGAACACCCCTCTCCCTTAAAAGGGGCCATTTCCCTGGTGGGTTCCATGGCCTGACTTGAAGGGACCTGGAAAACCATCCATTTCTCTGGTGGCTTCCATGGCAACGTGGACAGGGTCATTTACCATGTGGTGGTTTTGCGTATGGTTAGTGCACTTGCCAGATGAAAGTGCTCGGGTGGAAGACATCCGTACAAGTCTTCACCCACTGACTCCCCCTGGCCCGGAGATTTTTGTTGCTTTACTACGTGCAGCTGATGTAAATGCGCCTGGCCCGTCACATCATATGCCAAAAACCTCCGGGGATGGGTTGTGGGCTCACCAAGGAATACGATGCAAGAATATTGGTGGCATACAAGCGTCCATACCATACCTAAACCCACCCCTGTGAATAGCAGCGGGGAGAAAGAAAAGGGCTCCTGACAATAGGTTTCAGTAAGGGCCTTCCCCGTAGCAAACAAGTATACAGTAAGACCCCTATTTAAAACTGAGCCGAACATGCCGAACCAGAAAAAACAAACCAAAAAAACAACAAAAACACCAAACCACTTGCCAAGAGCAGCGAAGGCATTTGGGTTGTCTCAAACTCGGGGACCTCCTTCGACCGCGGAGTCCTCACAACTTTCAAGCATGCCGCCGGGCGTCGTAAGAGAAGGTGTGAGCCTCATAGGTCGCCGAGGAGGCTGACTGGGTCACCGGAGCCGTGTAGGTCCTCAGCGAATGGAAGGCGGCAAAGTCATCTCGCTTCTTGTCCGCATGCAGGGATAGAAGTAAGGTCATCGACTTGGGCTCCTTTTGGGAGTAGGCGGCCCTGGTTTATGAACACAGGTCAACCAGGACCACCTATGTTCTACCACAAATCTACCACAACAACCAAAATAATCCCACGACTATCTGGTTGTAAGCCTCTTTCAAGCATAACTTCTCAACCCCACACCCCTCAAGTGAACAAGCCGAGGCTTTTGCCGGCATCGAACACTTTGGTGGGCGACAAGACCACCATATCGAGCCGTGCCTTCCGCTCGAATGGACAATGTAGGTTGACAACGGCCCAAGCAAAGCACAGGCACCTCAAGCACCATAAGGCTGGCACAAAAAAAGAGAGCGACCTGTATACCCAAGTCGGCCGGTTGCCCACGCACGACATCAGAAAACATGCAACTTGTGTGCGGGCATGGCCACCATACCGAACAATTGCAACACTTTGCTTCGGAGAACCTGGCGATCGCATGACAAAAAAAGTCGGCTTCGTACATCGCCCTCCCACACCGTGGATTTCCTTGCAGCAAAGGGCTCCCTGTTTTGCTGGCCGGCCGTGGGCAAGGGAAACCCACGCCGAAAAAAACGCAGCACCTGGAGGTCTGAGCATCTTGGAAAAGCGTTGTGAGAGGTGTCCTTCCTTGAGCTGATCATCAGCCGGCGGTTCTTTGGTCCCCACTGCAAAGAACAAACCGTTGATTGTTTGAAAGCGGGTTGTTGAACAAGGTCTAGAGAAACTGACCTTCCAATCCCTCCGAGAGCCCCAAAAAACAAGGCTCCCAAAAGTCCGTAGCTCCGTAGCTGCACCCTCCAAGGGTTGCCCATTGGTCCTGATGTGCCCTTGTGGGGTTGCCACTTTGGGTACCGATTGAGCTTGGCGGGTGGTGGAAGAGAACCCTGATGGACCGAATGGTGGGGATCAGGCCCAACCGGGCGCGAATCTTGGCCAGGGAAACTGTTTCCCTGGTCAGGTTGCCGCCCCACCCGAGCCAAACTCCCCGTCCATTTGGTGAAGACCCCTGGAGAAAAAAGAGATGTGTCCAATAGTGATAAGTCCCTTTTAAAGCCAACAAGGGAAAATTTAAAAAAAAAAAAATCTTAAGCAAATGGAAGCCTTTGGGTTGCAAAGCCAAGTTGCAGGGTGGCGAAGTCCGACAGGGGAGTGATCTGCCGCGATTCCGACCCCGATGCAGTTCCCTACGCAAATCTCCACAGCCGCAAACATCTCACGCCCGCTCCCACTAACATGGCACTTGACGTATGGTCCGTTTTAGAGGAAACAGATCTTCCAGATTCGCAAGCTGAAAAGATGGAATCCTTAAGCAGTTCATCATGGGTGTTTCCCCCGCCCCCTCCGCGGGCTGAGCTCGTTGTCATTTTTCCCCGAATCTTTCCCAAGGACGCGAACATCATAGAAGTACTTTCTGCCAAGGACTACGCATTTGCCAAAACTGGCCCCAACAGAAAACTGCATCGGCACCAGTCGCCCCCCCCCCCCCCCCGCAACAGCACCTGCACTAGTAACCCAAACTGCATGCCCCCTAACATCATGCCATCCACCCCAAAAAAAAAGAAACAAACTCTGCCATCAATCTCGCAAAAATGCGGACCTCAGACAGCCCCAAACAGATTCCCAAAGCAGCACCTACGCCAGCACCCCAAACTGCACTCCCCCTAGCCCCGTGGGTGAGGGATCAAAAAAAACTTTTTAGGCATCAAAAAAAAACTTATTTCTAAAGATCAAAAAAAAGCTTATTAGGCATCAAAAAAAACTTATGCTCATTGACTTACTATTAAAAATGAAAAATCAGAGGATCAAAAAAGAACTTTATAGGCATCAAAAAAAACTTATTCATTTCAGGAAGCACTTTCGCAAGGTCAGGTACAGATTTCGCGGCACGCGCGGCACTTTCGCAAGGTAGGCGCAATGCTTTCGCAGGTCAGGTACAGATTTCGCGGCAGGCGCAGCGCTTTCGCAAGGCGCGGTGCAGATTTCGCGGCAGGCGCAGCACTTTCGCAAGGTCAGGTACAGATTTCGTGGCAGGCGCAGCACTTTCGGAAGGTCAGCCAGATTTCGCAGCAGGCGCAGCACTTTTGCAAGGTCAGGGACAGATTCGCGGCAGATGCAGGACTTTCGCAAGGTGCGGTCCACATTTCGCGGCAGGCGCAGCACTTTCGCAAGAGGTGCCAATTTCGCAGCAGGCGCAGCACTTTCGCAAGGTACGGTGCAGAGTTTGACGCAGGCGCAGCATTAAATCAGCGAGGGGGTTGGGGGGGGCGGCAGCCCCGCAGGGGCAGCACTTTTGCAAGAGGTACCAATTTCACGGCAGGCGCAGCACTTTCGCAATACGGTGCAGAGGTTGACGCAGGCGCAGCATTAAATCAGCGCGGGGGTTGGGGGGGCGGCAGCCCCCCCATGATGCTCGAAGAAGTGATGATTCAACAAAGGGTGGTGATGATCGAAGAAGTGATGATTCAGCGGAGGGTGCGGTAATCTCTGCAAACATTCTGAAAATCAGCGGGGGGGTTGGGGGGGGCGGCAGCCCCCCCCATGATGCTCGAAGAAGTGATGATTCAGCAAAGGGTGCGTTAATCACTGTCAACCTTCTACAAATCAGCGGGGTGGGTGAGGAAGGTCAGGTACAGATTCAGATTTCGCAGCAGGCGCAGCACTTTAGCAAGGTCAGGTACAGATTCGCGGCAGGTGCAATACTTTCGCAAGGTGCGGTCCAGATTTCGCGGCAGGCGCAGCACTTTCGCAAGAGGTACCAATTTCGCGGCAGGCGCAGCACTTTCGCAATACGGTGCAGAGTTTGACGCAGGCGCAGCATTAAATCAGCGGGGGGGTTGGGGGGGGCGGCAGCCCCCCCCATGATGTTCGAGGAAGTGAAGATTCAACAAGGGGTGCGCTAAGCTCTGTAAGCATTCTACAAATCAGCAGGGGGGTTGGGGGGGGCGGCAGCCCCCCCCATGATGCTCGAAGAAGTGATGATTCAACAAAGGGTGGTGATGATCGAAGAAGTGATGATTCAGCGAAGGGTGCGGTAATCTCTGCAAACATTCTGAAAATCAGCGGGGGGGTTGGGGGGGGCGGAACCCCCCCCCATGATGCTCGAAGAAGTGATGATTCAGCAAAGGGTGCGTTAATCACTGTCAACCTTCTACAAATCAGCGGGGTGGTTGGGGGGGGGTCCTTCCTTCCTTCCTTCCTTCCTTCCTTCCTTCCTTCCTTCCTTCCTTCCTTCCTTCCTTCCTTCCTTCCTTCCTTCCTTCCTTCCTTCCTTCCTTCCTTCCTTCCCCCCATAGGAATGAGCATAAGTTTTTTTTTGATGCCTAATAAGTTTTTTGATGCCTAATAAGTTTTTTGTTGATGCCTAATAAGTTTTTTTGATGCCTATCCCTAGCACCGTGCCGTCAACCGTCAATCTTGCAAAAATGCGACCCGGCCGTCAACCTCGCAAAACTGCGCTTGCACTATTAGTATCACTTGCACCTCAAACAGCACCAGAACCCAAATTGCATGCCAAAAATGCACCTGCACTGTCACAAGGTCCTCAAACACAGCACCCCAAAACAGGCACCTGCACGAGCACCCCAAACCGCATGCCCCCTACTGTAGCACCCTGCCGTCAATCTTGCAAGAACGGGCACACTCCGTCACCAGCACCTTGCACCAGCTCCAAGACTGCATACCTCTTACAACAGCACCGTAAACAGCACCCCCCCAAGCACCCGCGCCAGCGCCCCAAACCCTGCGGTCACTCTCTCAAATCACTTTCCCCTCTTCATTAGAGGTTAGAAGTTAGAACCCCTCTAGCTTTCAGCCATCTGGGGGAGAAAAGAAAAACAACAACTAGAGGTAAGCCAGCGTCCTCAACCCCCCTGCCCTCCATCCATTTGGGTGTCCACCGAGACTCGCGCGAAATCGGCGTTTTTCGCTCGCGGCGCTGTCGGCGGCGCTTGGCGTTTCGCTGCGCCGAGGGGCCGCGAAGTGCACCTTGGTGTCGGCCACCTGGCCTTCCACCAGCTCGTTGTTGCCTCAAAAGGCTCGGCTCTCGGCGCGGGTCTCGGAGCGTCTGGGGGCTTCTCGGGTCGTCTCGGGTCTCGGGTGGTTTTTTTTTTTTTTTTTTGAGCTTGTGGTTTTGTTCTTCTTCTTTTTTCTGGTGGCCATGGGTCAAGAGCCCCAGTGAACATCCCAACCACTGCAGGGATGCGGATGCATGAAAAACACCTGAACATTGCAACTTGTAAATGTGTATTTTGGTGGAAAAGGCCATGTTTTAGATGGTGGCAAAATGTATCTTTTAAGGAGCCCTGCACTAAGATAGACTAAAATGGTGCACCTAGCCGAAAATGGTACCATTGGTTTTGACCCACAGCCAGGTATCTCCGTTGCAGTGTTTTAAGACCTCCCCTCCCACGAACGAATCCGGAAAAGTTTAGGGGGGTCCTGGAAGACCGCTTTCCTTTCGAAGGGACCCGCCGAACGTCGAACGGTTATATGTTAATTGGTGGGAGCGTACCAAGTCCTGGCAAAACTAGCTCCGAGTCCGGCTCTCTTGGCAATTTGGGGTGCCGGATCCCATCTCCGGCATCAAACTGAGCAAACCTTTCAGCCGATCTGTGGTCAATGGCTTGATCAAGCATCATGCTTGAACGCCAAAACGCCAACAAAAACAGGTCGACCCTGAAGAACATCAAAGTTGTTCTGTTCCCCGGAAAGTGACAAGTGGTCTATGGAAGGCCCCTATTTCAGAAGGGGATTGTTCATCCTGCTGATTGTTTGGAGGCTGAACCACTGAGACAATCATACATGCCCTAGTGGTTATCGAAAGATTGCGCATTGTAAGCTTCATCTTTCAGCTTCCCTCAAATTGTGGATCCCCACATGCCCTTTACAAAGGCCATCCCCAAACCACCAATCCAAACCACCAAGGGCTACCTGCATCTTCGCTTCCGCGCCAAAGAAAAAGCCAAGGACCTTCTTTCGAACCTTGGACAAGGCTCTCAGGAAATTCCTCACGGGTCCTCCCAAGGGTTCTGAGAGCCTGGCAAGGACAAGTTCTGGGTTGGCTCTGGGCGAGGGATCCGAAAGGGTTCCGGGCTGCCGTGCGGGATGCCGCTTTTTCCGCTTGCTTTTGGGGGTGGAGGGGTAGAAGGGTAATGTTGACCCCGGATTAATAAACCCCTGTTTATTAATATGGGGGTCCTCCAAAAGTTATAAATCCCAACTAAAACCAGGGACACCCTTTTTTTGGTTGGTTCACTTTAAAGGGAAACCCTTCCCAAAAAAAGGCGAAAAAGATGGAAAAAGGCACCACTGGGCAACAGAGGGTCGAAGGGTGCAGGGCCAGGTTCGCCAAGGGCACACACTCGCTCGTGCTGCGAGAGCAGCATCACGATGCCAGTGCTGATCTGGTCGAAGGTCTGGGTCTCCCTCGGCTCCAAATAGAAAAATGGGACCCCCACAAGGAAAACAAGACACACCCGAATGTCTTCTTGGTTGCTTTCTGCTCCCCTGCTAAAAGTTGACAACTTTTAGTGGTTTAATGGAAAACCCATTAGTTGGCAAAAAGTTGATGTCCTAACATCCAACCAAGATACACCAAAGTCCCCGCTGTAATGCCAACGTCTTACAAGAGGTACATGAGGGGATGCAAGGGGCTCAGGGCAAAGCACCTCGATTGTCAGCTGTGTGCGTTTTCATCAAATGAAGCGGATTCGGCGTGGCCCTCCCAAGATTCTTAGAACCTCCTGACGGTCCCAAAGGGCAAAAGATCTTCAGGGCCCTCATGCAGGTATGTATCATGGCATTTCGGGTAGAAGCCGGATACTGGATGACAATTCGCTGCTGCTTACGCAAGGGTTCCCGAGAACATAAAAAGCAATTATTGTGCTCGAGATGTCAGCGTGCGCAACTTCACGTGCGCATGCTGACTTGGCGTCTGACGAACCCCAGGTTTACAGATCGGCATTAACACCAAAAACATTACCTTCTAGATTCTAGATGCTTAAAATATGTGCTGAGATATGGAATTGCCCATGCATGACCATGAACCCCTTAGTTATGGCTTAACTGTGGGAAGTCAACCTGCAAACATCTGCAAACGATCCAACAAGGCCATGACTTCATACATGGACCCCCCCCCCCGCCACGTGCCCTCCATCGATCGCAAGCCGAGGCGCGAGGCGATGGTCGCCTTTGAGCGCCCACCCCACCCCACAAAGAAACAAAGGGGCCTGTAGCACAAAAAGTAAACACACACACACATTACTTAGTATGGGGTGGGCTGGGTATGCGCTTTTCAGGCCCAGAAGCCGAACCACTCCCAAACCATCTGGAAATAGAAGCTGTGGGACCTTGACTATTAACATGCACGAAAATGGGAAAACCAACAACTGCGTTTTGGTGTTCCCCCTATTTGGACACATACCCGGCATGCCAGCCAGGCGCAGTTGTCCAGGACCCATATCTGCGCAAGCATCATACACATGTATTCCAAACGCAGGAAAGATCAGAGACAATCCACAAGGAATCCAGCAGGAATCCAAGAAACCCCAGCTCACCCCAAAGCAACTGCAAGTTATGGATTTAGGTACCCCCAGCTACCCTTTCAAGTACGTGCTATACCCAAACCACGCCGAACACCCCAGTCTCCGGCCTCCGTTCCATCAGCGCAAACTGCTGTCTTGAGGATGTTCAACGGCTTGATGTCACTACCTGGCAGAAACAACGCGAGCACCTGCAAATCGCGCCCAGGGGGAAGGTTTCTGATGAGAGCCTTTTCTGGGAGAAGCTGTGCGGCTTTGCATATTGGGTTTTTTGAAAGGGGTTCACTGTTATTTTTCCAATGAGGCAGGGTGACAACTATGCCGCCACTCCCTTGCAAGGCAAACGCGTGCTTCCTTAAAAGGCTTTAGTGTTGAGTTCATATTGTCCCACTGATCCGTTCTAGACATTTCTGCAAGAGCTGGGTTTCCCCATGGATTCTGCTTTTGTAGTCGTCCTAATTCATGATGTGCACGTGGCGATCAGAGGAGAAAAATAAGCTCGGGTGGCATCCCCAACAGCATGCGGTGCTCTTTTTAGTGCTCGCACCACCCCGCAGCCCTCGTGGAACCCTGGCGGAACCCTCATGGAACCTTACCTCAGGGCCGCCCCAAACCACCCCGGAGCCTATCTGGGCTGAGTTTCAGCTGTGGGAGGGAACAAAAAAGGCCCAGGACCTCTAGACATTTCTGCAAGACCTGCGTTTCCCGCTGCATTCTGCTTTTGTAGTCCTCCTAAATTCATGATGTGCTCCTGCGAATCAGAGGGGAAAAAATAAATTTCCAACTATAAAACCAAACTCAACATCATATCTAAACACATAATCAGTATAACAAAATAATAAACCCAATATTCCTAAAAACAAATTGTTTATTTCTATATTTATATTCCAAAAAAAAAAACGCCCACCAGCGGCGGTGCCCCTGAAGCAGGTCTGCTCTCAACCCCCCTGGCCTCACCACTGGGTTGAAGAATTCAACCGGCAAGCCGAGGAATGTGGGCCCAGGAGTTTCATCAACCCGTCCCACCAGGGCACTAGGGGGGCGTTCCCTCCCAAAGTGGTTCCTGAATCCAACCACTAAAAGGGGACAACCCAGGATTTTCATAAATTTTCATAAACCTGTCCCACTATGAATGGGGTGTTTGTTCCCTCCCAAAGTGGTCTGAATCCTGCATCCAACCACTAAAAGGAATTGGACACCCCCCGATCAAAATCAAACAGGGGTTCCACTTAGATCCGGGGTGAACATTATTAAGAACTTCGCACCGGACAGGTCGTTGCTAATGTCGTTGGTGGTCTTTTTGAGAAGCGACAAGCGCCTACAGTGGCCCAGGCGGGTGAAGAAACGTTCTCCAAATCCTTCGGAAGCAACTGTCTCCACAACTCCCGCCCAAGAACACAACGATCAAAAACCCGTACAAAGGTAAAATAGGATGAACTTGGAAAAGCAAGTGAAAGCCTTCAATGTCCAAGGGACCATGTCTATCGTGATCATCTCAAAGGCGGAATGCTCAGATGTCTCCACTCCCATGCAGCGTGGGTGCGAGAACCTTTCTTCGAAACCTTGCCAACTCTCATTAGGTAAAACAGGGTTTGACCCAAACAAGTATCACACGTCCAGAGAGTCCAGAGGCTTGTTCTCGGGTGCCGCTTCAGACAACGACCAAGCTGCGCGTGTCGTCAAGCGTGGTGAAGCCTTGGGACAGTCAGGCACGCTGGAACTGGCAACCCCTTGGACAAGACCACCGGCCCTTGGACAATTGACTTCCTCTCTTGCACCATCCTTGTCATGTTTTGGCGAGACTGCCAAAGGTACGATGTTTATTTGATTGCAAGCGCAACCACAACACAGCTTGCGCTGAGAGTGCGTGCTATTTGTGAGGCGTCCTCATGAATGCAAAGCGCTCACACATGCCTCATTCAGCTTGCTCGGTGCTAAATCAGGGGTCTGCAAGTCTAGCAATGCTCATGTCCCTGGTGGTTGGTTTTCATTCGAGGCAATATCCAATTGAGAGCCGGGTTGTGGGGATCACCCACGTGATGCAAATGGAACGCCTTCCATTTGAATAATCCTCTGATTGAAGGGAAGTGGTTCTCCGGTATCACAGTGGGAACCAAGCCCTCGTTCCCACAAGGACCAACAAAAAGCTCGGACTAAACCCCTGCTGCTTTGCACGTTCCAAGCTGAATGCCCGGACCTGCAGATATGTGTCCTTCTTTGGTTAAGGAACATGACGGATTGGGCGTGCGTTTTGTCAGGGTACCCCTTTAGCCGTGATTTAGAGGGATGCCCAAAGGAGAACCACCATTTTGAGGGGCCCCTTGAAGGAAATAACCAGGGGAGAAACTTTTTGCTGAGGGACACCGAAGCGCACAACTTTCTACGCCTCGGGTGTGATCCTGAGGCTTTGAGCCAACCCCGGGATTGTGGGGTTCGGAACCTGGATGGCTTCCCTTCAAGGATGCCGATTCAATCGGCCCTACGACATACTCCCAAAGCTAACCCCACAGCTTTTGCACATGCAGAGAGCCTTCCCGCCGATAAAACACATCTAAACTGATTTTTGTTACAGCCAACATGGTCCATCTCAAGCTGCAGAAGCTCCAATTTGTACCAAAAAACAATCGGCACCACGGGGTGTTTCTTCAGGAACACCCGCGCCCCCCCTCCCCCCCCAGACACAGAGAGACCTGTGCTTCCGGCGTTTCCGATCCGACTCCGATCCGACTCCGATCCGACTCCGAGCGGCTGATGTAAGGGCAGCTCTCCGGGAAGTTGGAGCACACCACTGGCACCCAGAACTTGTCCCGCTTCCAGCCCGCGCAGTTCAGGGTGTACCTGGCTTTGGCCCCCAGAACCCGAACACGCGCGCGTCGCAATGCAGCCCCCCCCCAAAAACAACCATGAAGGCCACTATGACGCCATGTTGCAGGCTAAAGAAAAGACGCAGAAAGGTCGATCACCATAAGAAAAAGGGTTAGACCTTTTCAAGCCTTTTTGGGCCTAGGCGGTTTGTTTCCAGGTCCAAAATGGGGCCTGGGTCCCACAACACGGGTGGTATCCCACGCAGCTTTTGGAATTTCATTGGGCAGAGATCCCGGGCTTCCAGCTGTTTCAGCCTCCCTCCAATTGTTTGGTGGTTTGGGGGGTGTCTCATCTACGCTCTGCAAGATTCACGGGTTTGAGTCCTGAGTTTCCTCCTCCTGAGTTCCTCGTTTACCAACAAAAAAGCAACACCACAAAGGGCACCGGGTGCCCAAAAGACACACACACACACTACAAAGGGCACGCTGCAAAACTTGGTTGTTCAAAATGGGGGGGGGAATTGACCCCTAGTTGACTACGAGGCGGGCCAGGTTGCTCTTTTTCTGTGCAAACGGTCACATGGTCTGCAGGTTTGATCGGAAACCAATTGTTTCCAATAGTTTCAAGGGCATAGGTGGCCTTTTGGAAACATAGATGGCCCTGGTAAGCGGAACAAAACCCATCTAGGACCAGTGGAACCCATCTATTTTTTAACGCGGCACACCGATCAAAAGGACACCTATGTTCAAGGGGCTAAGGGCCAACCCTTGGTTGACGTTGGAAAGGGAGCATATATTTTTTTAGCAGTTGAGTGGATTTGGATTTCCCACTAAACCACAATAAGCAAACATGCTTCAAATGTTTCCCAACAACAAGCATGCTAAGGGCCAACCAAGTACCAATGGCTGCCTGACGCCGGCGATGTTGTCGTGGGGCACTTCTTGCTGGGGGTCAGGCCGGTGGCGGTGAACTCAAAGGCCACGTCGTCGAAGACCAAGAACTCCCCAAGCGTCCTAACACAGGCCCCCTATATGGCTGTGGGTCAAAAAGTGTCAAAAATAGGTTCCAAAAAATGGCACAATGGTAAATGGAAGCAAGGACTAAAACCAGTGTGACCCATACCCATAATATGTCAACATAGGGGACCAGTTGCCCCTTTTGAACTCCATTCAAAGCACCCCAAAAAAGGGTACACCCAGGCCAACTTGCAAAAATCACGCCACCCAAAGGAAGCCAGAAGAAACGCCCTTTCAAAACCAACCCACCTGAAGGATGAGGGGAGGTGGCAAAGGGCAAAGCAAAAGCATTGGCTCAAGTCAGCACCCGCACAGCTGGCACGGAGCTTACATGATTGAGCTTACATGATTGCCGCCTCCCCTCTTGGCCAAGGTGAAGACAACCTGCAACCAAGGCAGGCTAAGTGTGGCGACTATTATGAATGCCTGTACCCCCCCCCCCCCCCCAAGGTAGTTAGGTCCTATCCCTAGGGTGGCTAGGAAGTGGATATAGCAACATTTTCCCTAAGACTTCCTAAGCTGAACCTAAGAGACCCCTTGATTTTGATCGGACATTCGAGCTGCGTTACTTTGCTGCGTCCCCCCAACCTAGGGAAATCATAAGAGATTCGAATTGTTTTTCTGAAAGTGCTGCGTCCCCCTAAGCTTTCTGCAAACATGCTTCCCCAAGGAGACCGTACGGCTTTGTCTAGGGCTTCCCTAGGGCTTCCCTAGGGCTTCTCTAAGGTTTCCAGCTTCCCTAAGGCCTCCCTAAGGCCTCCCTAAGGCCTCCCTAAGGCCTCCCTAAGGCCTCCCTAAGGCTTCCCTAAGGCTTCCCTAAGGCTTCCCTAAGGCTTCCCTAAGGCTTCCTTAAGGCTTCCCTAAGGCTTCCTTAAGGCTTCCCTAAAACTTCCGTGAGGCTTCCCAAGGCTTCTTTAACCTAATTTGCAGGTTCGGTATTTCTTGTCAGTGTTCCCGCCATGCGCAGGCCGAATGTCAGGCCAAGCTTCCCCAAGGCTTCCCCAAACCTTCCGCAAGGCTTCCGCAAGGCTTCCTAAGCCTCCCCTGCAAGAGAAGCCCTTTAAGCTTAAAGGGGGGGGGGGGTAAAGGAGGGGGGGGGTACGGGCTCCATAAGACTAGTTTCTGGTCGCCGGCTGAAGGTAAGTAGTAAACACAAGTACCACCTTTTGGCATGGGAATTGTTCGCATGGCCCGCCTGGACATCAAGGCTTAGTTGAGCCCCTTAGGCTACCATGTCCTTACCTTGCTTTGCTGGTGCGACAAGGCAGGGGATTCCCTTAAAGGAAGCCACTGGGGATGGCTTGTAGGGGACATTCCATTTCTCATTCCCTGCTGACCTGCAAGTTACAGAACTCAGAACTCCGATCGGCAAAAAACAATCGGATACCCCCAGCTCCGGACTCGTCCGGCTCCCTTCGAACCAGCTCGCCTTTGGCGTTTGGGAAACTTACAGGTGATCCCTGCTGGGCCGCCGAATCAAGCTGCGGTGCCAAACTCGCACAGGGCATCCCAGACTTCAACAAACACAAGCTCCAGACAAACCGAAAGACCGCAAAGCAAGGCGCAACCAATGGCCGCTTTCCAGGAGGGGAACTAGGTCAGATAGGTTAGAATAAGGGAACCATTTCTTCTGTAGTCTATTTTACTAGGGGAACCCTCTCAATCAAAAAAGAAAGGGCAAAAGTTGGCACCTAGCTGGGGGACCTGGGGAAGCTACTGGCATAAACACTTCCAAAATTCAGACCTGCCGCGCCAACAGCTGGGGCTACCCGCCCTTCGTTGTGGACACCAGGGATATGTGATAACTTGATGCCCGAAGAGACCCCCCCCTCCAACAAAGAAGTTGGACAAATTGAATCATCCTGTTCGTATTTCAACAACCTCCTTGTGGTTTGCCTCTGAATTTCCCTGCGAATGAGGCCAGGGCTCACTCCATCTGACTCCCTGAAAAAGAAAAAAGGAACCCCCTCTTCCCCTCCCTCTCCCTCTCCCATCCCCCCCTCCCATCCCCCCCCTCCCATCCCCCCCCCTCCGTCCCCACCCCCCAGCCCCAGCCCCCCCCCTCCCCACTGCCCCCTGCGCTCCGGTTGACGTCGCTGGCGAAGATGGGCGGCCGCGCCGCCCCGCTGGTCACCCGCCCCGTGATGCGATTGGGCTCCGCATCCGGTTCCACAGGCGCCACCGTGCCTCGTGACCCGACGAGACCCGAAGGAGTCGACACCCCTGGGTGCCCGAAAACGTGGCCTGGATGCGCGCTTCACCTATGAATTCCTGTTGCGTGTGTAAGAAGAAAAGTCTTTTGGTAAAGCTTTGGATGCGTGGTTTCGTGGAGTTTCACCTGTGAGTTTCCGTTTGTTGTGGATGTTTGGTGATTTCACCTCCGAGTGCCCCTTGTTGTTGACAATAATTCCTAATTTGGTAAAGGTTTGGGTGCGTTTCTTTTTGTGGATTTCACCGAATTGTCTTCCCCTGGTTGGTGGATCTAGATAGGTGCCCAGCAAAAAGGCCACTTGCAAAGCATCTAGGGACGGAGTGGCTATCCAAATGAGCAGCACACAAATCCTGTTAAATGACCTTTGGTTCTCTTAAGATGCTTGTAGTGTTTGTTGTATTTGTTGTAGCCTTGCTATAAACCACATGCAGCTAGGTACACCTACTAAAATTGCCAATTGGCAATTGCATGCAGCTGAGATGGACATCTTTCCGGGGAGAGTCGACGATTTTTAGAGAGGAAGCCAACTGAACAACTGGGCCACGTGACCAAGGACACTCACTCTCCGATAGATCATCCCATGATCATCCCCACTACCAAAGCATTACAGATTGGGCACAGGTTAAACTACAGTTTTTAGTTGTACTTTATTTGTCTTTAGTTATTTTATTTTAAAACAAATGGGGACTATTTGAAACAAAGAGCAGTTTCTCTGTAGCCAGACTCCTGGCATGCATGCACGCAGCTGAAGGAGGCCAACAAACCCAGCAACAAACAGATGAAGAGTCACAAAGCAACATCCCGGCCGGTATCACTCCAATGCACTCCAATGCACATGTGGAAAAGAACTGGAACACGTCCAAGTATCACTCCAAATGTGTGCACTCTAAGTTGCTGATAAGCAACCATGCACCCATGCTTCCGACATGTGTAGAAGAACTCCTGTGCTCCCAAAGCCGGAACCTCACTTTGGTGCTCGAAAGATCCTCCTCCCTGAATTTGGCATCGCAAGAAACAGGGCAATGAAACATGGGACTGAAACCCCTCTTGTCAACAGGCATGCAGCGTCAAGTTGCCCAGTTACCCTAATGGAAAAAGAGATATCTTTCTAAGTGTGGAGCTCAGCCAACGAAAAGGAACCAAACAGTTGGGCTTGGGCACCAAATCACTGCGCCATGTCGCAATTGATCTGCGAAGACAAGTCATACGTCACCTCAGAAGACACGCGGCCATCACGCAACCAAACGGATCTCCCTTTGTGGAAGACAGGCAACGGTCTTATTGCCTATGTGTCAGAACTGGGATATGGACCCCAAAATTGTTTTGACCCTAGGCTACCCTGATGTTGGCCCCTTGCTCCTTGCACCGCTTGCACAAAAGACCTCTGATGACCTCTGTTTGCCTGGCAAGGCCTGCACCCCTTCCCAGGCAACAGCCCAATAGTCCAAGACACGGCCTCCGAACAGAAGGCAGAAACAAGTAGTTGATACATGGACGCATCTTTGAGGGTACGAACTTCCGCGAAGAGGTTAGAATAAGGGTACCCGTTTTTCTGTAGTCTATTTTAGTAGGGGAACCCTCCCAACCAAAAAAAAAAACGGTAAAAGGGCACCTAGCTCGGGGGACCTAGTGAGGGTATGAACTTGGGATGCTCTCAAACGAAATCGCAGAAAATCGCAACCGCTTTGGGAGGAGGGTTCCAATTCATAGGTGGCCTTTTGGAGAAATAGATGGCCCTGGTAAATGGAAGAAACCCCACCTAAACCACTGCCATCTACTTTTAATCAAACTAACCTAAAAAGGACACCTATGGTTCCAATATTTCGAGGCAAAACGGCTATGAATCTGGATGCAAAAGGCCGCAAATCGTTGGCAAAGCGCAGGAAGACCAACAGGCCAACAGCGTGAGAACAGACCCATCGTCACAAGGGAAGAAATGCGGTGGTCAAGTTCGGAGGATACCTGTTATTTGAAGGGAGGCTAAACGGATCTAAAGCAAAACGACTCTAAAAAACCCAAATTTGGCATCTCTGGCCAAGGAAAACCAGATAAAACCAAACTCATGTTCCACCGTTGGGTCGGTCCGTCGTTTAAGCGAGAAAGAGTCTGTCGTACTCTTGGCCCGTGGTTACTCACTTGCCTCAGCCCTAGAAATACCGGCAAATGTCCCTTTTTTGAACAACCATGGCATATGAACATGAACTCTTTGGTGTACGCGAGACTTTGGTGGGTCTTGATTCATGTCCACCAACCACTTTTGAGGTGGTCCCAACTCTTGAAATTCAAATAGCCATAAGCTTGTCTCAAGATGAGGAAACCCTCCAAATTGCTTGTGATCCTTTGATTTCCCTTTAAACCAACCCCCGCAAGGGTGCCACCGAAAGGTAACCCCATGTCAGGGCGAAAGGGCTCGACCTTTCGGACCTGGAAAATCACATGGGATTGGATTGTTTGAACACGCTATCAGAGAGGCAGGCCGGGATGTATGACCGGGTTTTAACTGGGTGAGTATCACCAAGGAGTAAAAACAACAAGTTAATTATAGGTTATCTTGCACCCCCCTTAAAGGAAACCACCAGTTAGATGGTGTTTAGGGGTCATTCCATTTCTCATTCCTTGCATCTCTCGCACCAGCCGATGCGCTGGCAAGTGAAGTCTTCGATTCGCTCCGAGGCGCTAGAAACTTGACTTGGATCCCATCGTCTTTGACTTCCTGTCAAAGCGCGGAACGCGAAGCGCGAAACGTGGACCCCGAAGTAGCTGAGAGCTGTCCCAAACCCCCGACTTTCCGGCACTCGCCACTGCTCAGCCACTGCTTTTTTCAGGCGGAAAGGGCACTTGAAAGGACTCCGACCCCTGCCCCTTCCCATGAAGGTCTTCCTTAAATTGAGGCACCCCAAGCTTCGCCTGTTTCACTCATTCCCCCCTCTCCTGGCCCTGCATCTGGAGGACCTTCCTCACCGGAGAGGGGTCGATGTAGCTGAAGTTCCACCTAGCCAGCAGAGAACCCCGAAGAAAGTTCCTTGGGGGTTTCCCATGCAAAAACGTGGAGAAACCCATGCGAAACCAACATGAGATAAATGTGGGAAACCTTGTAAAAGCCATGAGAAAAGGCTATTCTCAAACTGAAGGTCCCCACTTAGATGGCAGTTTCCCGCTTACCTCATTGCCTTAAGCGAGTGGAGGGTCCACAAAAAGTAACCAAACTGTGTGTATGCAACTAACATGGCCTTCCCCCAAAGTACAAAGTCCATGAGCTCAGGCAGCGAGCTCTCGTGGTTTCGCTTCAAATCCCAAGGGGCTTCTCCAAAATCCATGTTGATTGAAGCCCGGTCAAAAGCAGTCGCAAACTTCTTCTCGAAAGGAGAAAGTTTCAGGCGCGTCTGGCGCGCGTCTCAAGGCAATTTCGTGTGGGTTCTGGAAAAGCGGTTGAGAACCCCAAGCCACCCCAAAACCACAAAAGCCTGGGAGAGAATGGAAGAGCCATAGGTCTCCTTTCGGAAAGGGGGGGAGAAAACACAAAAATAAACGATGGCCCTGGATGGAAGAAACACTCATCTGAACCGGTGGAACCCACATATGTCCAACCAAACCAAGCAATCCAAAGGACGCCTATGGAAAGAGCACCAAATACCTTCCTTCCCAAGCCTGGGATCGCTGTCTTTGGGGCTGTGGCAACTGAGCGCCGCAAGAATGCACCGGAAACCCCCGGCTCCGTACACGCTCCGATCCGAGCGAGCCGCTGGAACTGCGGGTTCACCTTGGAAGGCGTATCCTCCGTGACAAACAGGCCTGAGCCAAGGCGAGCAACAAGAAGCAAATTCGCTCGCGGAAACAAGGAGAACTGCTGGCGGTTGGGAGGGGGGGTGGTTCACCTTTTTGGGTTGGCTTTGGTTCGGGGGGGGCCCCCTAACAAAAAGGGAACATGTTTAAAGGGGTTGACGTGGGTTGACCTTCTGTTCTTTTCTCGATTTTATTTGTTTATCTATGTTCTTTCTTGGGGGGCACCCGAACAAAAAGGAGGCTATGTTTTTTCTTGGGTCAACCAGCCGGGCTACCACACAAAACAACAACATGGACAAACTACCCTCCCGTCCCATGGAACCCACCCAATCCCACCCCAAAACGTCGGGCTTTCTCTGGTTCCATGTTGGCGAGGGTAGTTTTGTGGCCTGACCATCTCTGGGGTCCGAAAAGTCGCTGCAATCTTCGGGGCTCAGTGGGTCTGTTTTTTGGGACCCCCATTTTGGCTGGCGTTAAAGGGAGACAACAAGAAAGCCACCATTGTGTGGGCCCCCGAAAAAAAAAGACACACCCAAATTTGGCAGAGGGGCCCTTTGATAGATGCCTTGATTTGTGACGGCGTCCGCACTCAACAGGTCTCTGCGTTAGCTTGGCAACAGTTTCTTCAGTCTCTTCAGGCTGACTAATACTTGCCCCAAGCTGCAGAGAGCAATGTTGCGTGTGTATCTGCAATTTGGCCTCTCTGCCCATGGCGGGTCCACTGCAAAGAAACTGCAGTAAATGAGGCAGAACATCCTCGCCTTCAATTGAACTGGGCCCAGGCTGCTGCAGCCTGAGCCAGGCTGACAGTAGATGCCACTTCTTCCCTTTACTCCCTGCCTGCTTCGCAAAAGATGTCGTACCAGCATCCTGCGGCTGTCGCATGGTACTTGCAGAAAAAGGGAAACCGCTACAGTGCATCACCCAAGTTGGCCTAAGGGGCCTAAGTGTCATGACCGCTCCCAATGCAGACCCTCGGACCGTCCAATGGAGAACCCCGGCCAACTCCTCAAAGGAACTCAGAAACCAGCCACCTTGAGGGCCCCAAAAAGAGCGCTGCACGCTTAAGGTGCCGGTTTATCCCCATGCCGCCCCTTGAGGTCCGCTAACGGATTCGACGGCCGAAAACTCGCATGGTCTACTCGGCCGGCGGCTGGATGGCGCAAGGAGTAAGAATCGCTTACGGACTCGAGGGGAAGGCTTTGTACTACCAGGCCCCAGTTTCCTCCCCAAAATAAGCCCCTAGGGAGAGCGGAAACCAAGGCGGGAAGGGGGGACATCAGTGTGAGTTCCAGAAGGGAAAAAAAACGATATTTTCAGGGGAGGGGGGGGGGGAAACCTTTGGAAGGGTGGGAAGATCTTCCTTGTTGTGTGCAGCGGGTGATGTTGACCCCAGACTACTAAACCCTGCTTATCAACATGGGGAGTGATCCTCAAAAAAAATACAAAACAATCATCCGGGGTCAGAACTCAACTGCCCAGTGACCATGGGCAAAAAAGAGCATCCTTTTTGGGTTGGTTGAGTTTACTGCGGAAGTGCCACTGGGCAACAAAGAGCATTAAGGGCACTTCCGTTCTCTCCGGGATTTGGAACCCGGGATCGAAACGGTCTCCTGGCTTGATAAAGTCCGTGTCCGGGAAGTTGGCGATGAGGATCCGCTTTTGGATCAAACCCACGGTGGACTTGCCCGAGGGGCTGCCGTCCAAAATCCTCGCAAAAAAGATCGACCAACTCTCAAATGCGGGGAGGGGGGATTTGTGTTGTTCTCACTTGCCCCCCCCCCAAAAAAAAAACAAGTGATCACCTTCAGAACTTCGGGGTCCTTCACTCACTTGCTGAGTGGATGGCCCAAAGAAAGTCCAAACTTTATATTTACCACTAGAATGGTCTTCCCAAAAAAGTTTAAAGTTCATGAACTCAGGAAGTGAGTTCACTAAAAGCGGGCCGAAAGGTGAAAAGATCGGTTTTGAACAACTGAGTTTTCGGGCTGATCATTTTCTAGTGCACCCAAAGAACAGGGGGGCTTCAGGGGTGCCACTTGAATCCACTGAACTAAAAAGCCCATTATACCTTTCCCCACCTTAAAAGAGGAGAAACATGGAGAGAGCCATCCGTCGGTCTCTTTATTTGGACCGTTCTGGCGACAATCGAGGCATGGTGAAGCCTTGGCGTTCCAAGGGTGGAACCCAAATACCAGCGCCATGAATAAGATCGGGACATCTCCAAGAAGGGGACTTGGACCCCTTGCAAGGGGTTCCCTCCGGTGATTCTGTAGGAGCGTATGGGCCTTGTCTTGAAATGCGCTGTCTCACGCCGAAGGGGCGCTCACTTCTTACTGGCCATACTGGCCGAAGGCCAGTAAAGACTTCGGGACACTACCTGGCGTCCAAAAACCAAAAACATCGGTGTTTGTGGTCAATATTCCCAAAGTGTCCTCACATTCTCTCGCCTTTTTCGTGCAGGCTTCAGGGAAAGCACTAACTTGATGCCATTAGAGGGGCGGTACCATGGATGCACATGCATGTTGCAAGCAGGGGAAATGGAAACCCTCTGTACCACAATCGGTTTAGTTGTAGGACATCCAAAGGTGCGACCGAATCCCTGATGAAGGAGAACACCCTGTCTAAACATGGCTTGGTGCACGTAGGGCCCCAACTGGAAACTAGTCTTCGAGGCTTAGAGGGCTTGTGCAAAGAGATCCTCAAACACCTTCATGTGCGGCCCGCACCTGTCAGTGGCCAGACTTTGTCCGAACTGCTTCACAAATGCTCCCTTTTGGCTTTATGTTGCCTCCACACTGCAACATTCAGAAAGTCACCTAGGCCTTCTGTGGCCCAACTCCTTCCAATCCGCAACTGAATTAAAAGGCACAGGTCCGGGAAACATCTGCATTTGGGGGAGGGTTGTGTGAGGAGAAGGGGGGTCAAACAAATGAGTCGCGCGCCAACCGCGACACCAACCAACACACCCAGCAGCATAAACCAGTTGAGGCAAGGTGCTCGTTTGCAGGCACGCGCCAGGTGATGGTCGGGCACCATACCTCAGACGAAAACCTCCGAAAGAGAATGCAGGGATCCACGGCGTCCCGCTTCGCTGGTCAAACAAATGAGCTCAAAAATACCGTACAACAACTGTCCACTCAACGGATCAAAGTACTATGCTCTTTCAGGGCAAGCTGTTGACTTGTCAATTCCAAAATGATCTGGCGCAATCCAAGTTGATTCATGTTGGCATTCAAAGTCTGAGTTTATCGCCTGACTTGATTTGTTGAAGTCGGGGAGGCAAACAGAAACCAGCCTGAAAACAACTTCTCCATTACTTTGATCAAAACCTAGTTTGGCTGTCTGCTGGGTTCTTCCAAGGGAATAGACGGTCCTATCCTGCCTGAAGAGGCCGCCAGGTAACCCCACACAAGCAAAGCCTCTTCCCTTCCAGTTTCCTGGGCTCTCGCCAGCTCCAAGGGCTTCGGGCTTGCCTTAAAAGAACAAAACAAAACCTGAGCCCCTGCCCCAAAGGTCACACTGAAGGAGCCACGTTTAGAGACGTCTGCCTTGAACAATCTCCCCCCTTCCCCCCCCGCCCCCGCGCACCACCACCCACCCCGCCCACCCCGCCCGAGGTCCCAAGGTCCCGACCTCCCCGCCCACACGGATGTTGGCCCTGTTCACCACAAAGGCCTTCGTCGCGTCCGTGGTGGTGTGCACGTCCACCTACAAGAAATCAAACCCTGGGGAGAGAGGGGAGACTCATTCTCTGCCAACCTCCAGTCGTGTCTCCACGTGAGTTGCTGGAAGGCTACTTGATGTATCAAACCAAACTAAAAGTCACGATCATAAGAGAATAGAAGGTGTGCAATACAGTGTAGCTGCTCATATAATCCCAGCGGTCTGAGTTCATTTCCAGGCGCTCCTCAAACTATCATGTTCGAAATCCGTTCGGGCCTAATCACATTCTGTCATCCACTCAATCCTTCTCCTGGTTGGTAGCCTTCTTAATCTGCAATCCGCGCTACAAAGTGATGTGACCTTGTGTTGGAGCATTGAAAGGTCCATGCAACCCAGAATCCGTAATCCGCAAAGCGCATAGCAATCATAGGGGATTCTATTTTGAACAAGCCAGTTCAACAAAGTTAAGGAATCCTCAGGTAACCTCCCTGCACCTTTTAGTTGAGCTTGTCAACCATTTCTCCAGCTACAATTGGTGTTTTCTTCCTTTCAGCTTTTGGGTATCCTTTTTTCAGGTTGGCAAAAGCATCCAGCCCCCCCCCCCCCCGCCCTATTTGGGTGGAGAAGTCTCCGCGTTTTTTTCGGATCCTCTTGGACACATCCCTCCACTCCCTCCCTCCACTCGCCTGCATGGCCAACAGGGCCTGGCTCACAGCCGCGAACTGGTCGTCCGTGGGCAGCTTCAGTAGGATGTCCTGAGGGAGCGAGCAGAGAATGAGTTGGAATGAGCCTGATTCGAAACCATGAGGCAGTTGGTTTCTCATGGATTCTCGAAGGGACCCCTTGAGGTGGCTTCTGAGGTTTCTCAAAAAGACCCCTTTGAAAAGGCGTCTGAAACTTGCTGCTGGAATAGGTCGGGAATGAGAAATGGAATGAACTCAGTTTGGGGATTGACTCCAAAAGAAAGGAAACCATAGGACATGGATGGTTTTTATAGGGGTCATTCCATTTCTCATTCCCTGCCTATTGCACCGGCAAGTTTGCGCAACTGAGTTGCCCCCGCCCGAATAAGCAGCAAAGCTCATTAGCGATCGACCTGCAGGCTTCATTGAAAGCCATCCGCTTCCAAAAATGCCCAAAATCGGCACCCTTGTGCACAGCCAAGCCAAGCCAAGCCTTTGCAACGTCACACCCGCAAAGCGGAACGAATTGAAAATCAGGGTTGACCGAGTTCCGCTACACAAGCAGTGGGCTTACCCTTCTCCCGACTGATGTAGCAGGGTGCCTGGACAGATCTCCTCAGGCCGCTCAGTTGATTTGCCCGGAAACATGGCAGGGCACTTGGTTTTTTCGACTTTTAAGTTCGGGTGAGACCATCCTAGCGCGAACACGGGTTGGTCTCCAAATGAGAGAGATCCTTTCCCCCCCCGCCAAAAAAAAAGCGGGGGTTCCTTCCAGCATTCAAAACAGGGATCCAGTGGTCATGGGGAGACAACAGCCCCCCGCCTTGTTTGATACCGGTGATTGATTTCTCGGCTGGTTTCCCCTTTAAACAAAACAAAAAGGAATAACCCCAGTGGACGATGTATATAGCTCCACTCCAACTAATCCCCAGCGCCATCAAAAGCTCAACCTGTCGCGGCCGAGCTGCGGGTGGGATGACGAAGCGCAGGGTGAAGCTTTCCTGTGGCCGGACACGGTTTTACTTTGCCCACATGAGTCTCTTTTTTGAGGGTACCCTTTTTTAAGGTTGGTTTTTGGAAAGGCACCAAAAGGAAACCAACTATTTTTGAGTGTCCGCACAAATGGTGTGCATGTCAAGGGCCCCGGTCGTTTTGGACATGTTGAAATTTGCAATCTTTCTGGACATCTACGTTCTCTCTAGGCGAAACCTTTTGTTTGACCTATAGAACAACAGACAGTTACAACGCAAGAAAGGCAAAACGTGAAAAGGATTGAGACAATTGTGACCCCTTTTGAGGACTCCCTCTTTTTACAGGCGCGAGATGCCACGTGTCAAATTCAGAGCCTATTTTCTGAACCCTCTTAAGACTCTTCTAACAAGAAAAGCCGTCCTACGGGGTGGTCTTGTTTTAGCCCTTTTTTGGGGGTGCTTCAACGGGAAACCCAAAGGACATCTTTCAAAGTATCTTTACATTGATACATGCACATTTGGAGCCCACGCTACAAATCATTGGAGGGATCGTTTTGCGGCATTTGGCAGGATGTGGAAAGGTAAGCGTCAGCTGCCCTCTTGCTGCTGGTTTGGATTTCCCATTTAACCGTGGCTTCACTTCCAAACCACCAATCCAAACGACCGACGAAGGCTTACCTGAGCCACTGTCCTTCCAACAGAAGTATGGAAAGCGCCAAGGTGTGCCCTCCCTTCGCAACCCAGAAACCAAACTCCCCGAAATATCCGCAAAACACATATCTGAGGGTGACCAATCCGCATGCCCATGAATCCACTTGGCCCAAAACAGCCTCCGAATTGGTTGTTTCATACCGCCGTGATCTATTCCCAAAAAAGTCTGAAGTCCAGTGCGAGTCGGAGGCCAGGATGATCAGATGCCGCGCTGTCGGCCGCCCTTGCATTCTTGCACACAGAGGAAAACATCTATAGGCTTGCAGGGTCAAACTGGGAAAAGCCCTCAGGTGGTGGACACTTCGTCTTTTTCTGCAACCACCTTCTCTTCAGCGCTTTGAGGTGCATGCAAACAGCCTCCAGGCGTCCATGGCCGAGTGTGCCCGCTTTTGTGGGGGATGGCTGTGTGCCATCCGAGCGGCGGATTCCGTCCAGGGGCTGTTCATGTTCGTGTCCGTGCAAATCTCCCGGACACGGAACTTGTAGGTACCTGGTCGGGCAAAGTTGCGTTAGAATGAGGGTACCCTTTTTGTCGGTAGTCTATTTTAGTAGGGGAACCCTCCCCGCAAAAAGAAACGGTAAAAGGGCACCTAGCTGGGGGACCTAGCCACTCGCTGAAAAAACATGCTTTTTACGTTAACACGGAGGTTCAAACATCTGTTGCTGGCGCCGGTGCTTCCTCAGTGTTCCACTTTCCGACGTGCGGCGTCCTTGGAGTTGAGTTGTCCCGACCACTGACTTCCAGACCCCAGCGGGTTCTCACGGGAAAGAAAGGAAGCCCCCGTGTTTTTTTGTCCATGCCCGGCCCCAAACCGGAACACTTGGTTCCGAAAGGTCTCTCCCTAAAGGAGGTTTTCGGATGGGCTCCCTTTCAACCATCAGCTGGCGTGGGAGTTGTTTCTTTACATGCCCACCCCCTCCAAAACAAAGGAAAGGAAGCGGCAGGCTGGAGGTTTGCTATGGATCTCTCAGGGCGGGAGGGGGGGTATGGCTATGGGGGCAAGCCCCTGATCTTTTTTGCACGGTCTCGGGGCGGTCTTTCTCAGGTTCCCCCAATAACAGGGCTGCTTCAAAGGAAACCAATGGGGTTTCCCCCCGGCGCTTTGCAGCTCCCTACCTTTGATAGAGGCACCCAACTCAACAGGTTCATTTCAGGCGATAGCCGCCACTCGTGGCAGTGAGAGGATCTAGGTACCCCGTCCGTCCTATTCCACCACATGCAACCAAGTCCCCTGAGCAAAATATGAACATATGTCGACGAGTGATAGATTCCCTTTGAAACCAACAATGGAAAATAACACATATTCTCAAGCAAATAGAAGCAGCAACAAGGGGGGTCGGGGTGATGGGCCCTCCAAAAGTGAAGCGGGCACCTCCTGATCGGTTGATGAATTTGGGGATCAACAGTGAAAGGTTCGCCCGCAAGAATGTGTGCAATGCTTTTCTGCAATTTTCGGCTGCAGGGTTGCTTCATTGGCATAAACCATCTACCCTCCCACCAATTCACATGGAACCTGACGTTCGGGACCCGGTCCCCTTTTAAAAGGCAAATGGTCCAAACCAGCACCGATTCCCCTAAAACGCCGAACGGTTCCTGACAGGGGGTCCCTTCAAAAGGACAATGGTCTAACCCAGGACCCCCCAAAACTTTTCGTCCGGTTCCATGTAAAAAAAAGGGTGTTGGAATGAGCACCACCTGGCCAGAACAAACCCAAAAATCGCCGGATGCTGCGAGAGGGTGCCGCCCTCCACCAACTCCACCGCCGTGCAGTTCACCGAGTCCCGGGAGGTCCAGACGCCTGAGCCGAGGGAGTCGGCTCGAAGCTGGGCGGTCCGTTTTCGGAACCCCCGAAAAAGAAGGTCCTGGATCGCCAGTTGCGATCGCTTTTTTCCATCCACCTTACCCCAAAAACCAGCAACAGTGACTGAAGAAAACAGCAACTTGGCTATCCAGGGTGGTTCACTTCTGCTGCCCTGCATGACCATGGCGATACAACGTGGCCGGTGCTAGAACCACGAGTTGCCACTGTTCGTGGGTATTAAATGGAAACCCGAAAACGCTAAACACCAAACGGCGAAACCTAAGGAACCGGATGGCGCTAGGAACCAAGGAAGGGATCCCTTGAGGAGATGTCCTTCGGTGCGACCGCTATCGGTGACCGATAGGTAGGGAATGAGAATGGAATGCACCCAGGCGTTGGTCCCCTTAAAGGAAACCATAGGATGGATGGTTCAAAGGGGGCATTCCATTTCTCATTCCCTGCTGGGCACCAGCAAGGAAGAGCCAAGGCCGAAAACGCACCGATTCCGATTTCCGCCGAAACCCAAAATTGGGTTTCGAGAGACACCCATAGATGCTTTCCGGATGCCCACGGATGCTCTCTCCGGCGACAAGAGGTCGCACGTGCCGGGTGTGTTGCTGAGTGGGTCCCGCAACATGACTCATATGTGCCATGGTCAGAGCTGCTTAGATGGCCGATGGTGCTGGTCATGGTTCCCTTACCTCGAACCTTTATAATGGTTATTGGGAATCCTTACTATGCCCATCCCTATTCAGCCAAGAGTTTTTTGTTTTAATAAACCACGGCATGCTCCCTTCAAACGGAAAAACAAAAAGGGGTCCCACAGCCTTGGACGCAGAGTGGCTTGTCACCCGCGCAGGCTGCATGCCTTTGGCTCCAAAACAGGCCCAACGTCGGGACGCCAAACATGTTGTCTCTCGGTGGCGAACTCTGCCCCCCTGCGAAAAGTTGACAACTTTTAGTGGTTTAATACGCAAAACCAATTCATTAGTTGGCAAAAAGCTAAAGTCCTATCATCCTTTGGCAGAATGCACCAAAGGTTTCTTCGGCGATTTTTTGGAGGACCCGCCCCAAATCCTCCAAGAGAAAAGCCGCGCTTTCAAATTCAGGGGACACGCCGGAGGTGTCCAAATTCGGTCTCAAAGGACACCCACCCACCCCCACACACAG
The DNA here is from genome assembly GCA_963377175.1 of Effrenium voratum. Lineage (NCBI taxonomy): Eukaryota > Dinophyceae > Suessiales > Symbiodiniaceae > Effrenium > Effrenium voratum. Next base: position 127,989 of record CAUJNA010003709.1, on the reverse strand, counting down.
TTTCAGTGTTCCGTTGGACGGGCAACCCTATGCCACACTGAACGCTGCAGTCAAGACAATGCCCTTTTAGAGAAGCTAGCAGTGAAAAAAACACAAAAAAGTCGCCATCATAGCCGCACAACATCCCCTCCGTTCTTTTTCCCATCGAGGCTGAGGATCTATCCTCACAGCCTGTCATGGTCCCGTAGTCGGTCGTGGTGCCGTCCACCTCCTGCTTTCCCTGAAACTCGTAGCCTGGCGGTGTTGCGCCCTGCGCGTCGGGGGCTGGGCTCAGCCGCTGGAAAAGTGAGTCACACAAAAATGTGTCTCGCCCAGCTCATAGGGAGGCAAGGTGTTCACACCTGTTCAGTTTCCAAAAAAATGCACATGGATTGAAGTTTCGGACAAGCAAGACACTGGCTACCATTTCTTTCCGGTTGGGGCTGCCGTTTCCCGGTTCGCACGTCTTGAAGCCGAGGAGATGCCTTTGCCGAGCTCGAAGGGTGCCGAGACAGAAAGGCGCACCGGGCTGTTGGAGCAGCTTGAGCCATGGTTGCACTGACGCCCAGGACGCCACGGAACCCAAATGGAGGGTCCCCTACTCCGAAAAGGAGCTTCGTGTCACAGGCCTCTTGGTCATTGCGGGGGTAGCAGCCCTGTTGGGCTGAGCATTCATCGGCCCAATGCCCACCTTCCCTGGCCTGACCAAACGCAGTCGTTCGACTTGCCGGGGGCGAACTGCAACCTCGGGCGTGGGACGACGTGCTAGCTGGAGCCAAGCCAAATTCTGAGAAGACCTACCTGGTGGCTGATGCTGTCCCACCTTCGATTAGGCACATTCTGGGAGTTTACAATTGTTGAGCCTTTCGGCAAACCACGCCAAAACAAAAGGACCCTCTGGTTCCCGCACATCCACAACATCTTGTCAGCTTCGCCCCGCAATCCTTGCCCAATGCCTCACCCCCCCCAAAAAATAATAATACAGAAAGGCAGCTCTAATTATTGCAAATGGACTGCCCTGCATCTCTTTCCAAAAAAAAAGTCGGGCAAAACCAGCCCCCAGAAGGCCAGTTCTGGCCAGCCACCCTCAAGGCCTCAAGACCTCAAGGTATGTGCCCGAAAGCCCCACCTAAGAATCAGCTCACTGCATGCTGACCCAGCAAACCCTTCGCCTTTTTCCAACCTCTCCACATGAAAAGGTCAAATGGTCGATTAATTCGCTGGGAAGTGAGTGGGCGATTGTCACTTATTGAGCCCGGATGGCTTGGAGATTTAAACCACTGTCTTTTGTGGAGAGTAAAGGGCGCATATAACCGCCCCCAACCTCCCAAACCACCAATGAGAGTTGGAAGCTGAGGGAGTTGCACAAGCATGCCAAACACCTTCAAACTCCCCGCGATTGGCAAACCTAGTAAACTGCAGGTGCATGGTTGTGGGAACCATTGTGGTAGGTTGCCACTCCGGAAAGGCCAAGGTGTCCTTCGAAGCGTGAGTTCGGGTCATAGTCCTGATGGCTATTTGGTATCGGATCCTTGGCCTTTGATTTGTTGGTTGAAGCAGGTCGGATGTTCTGAGTTGGACGCACACAAAGTTACTTTCACACTTTTTGCACAGGAGCCTCACCAGCAACCAAGATCATTGAATGGGAGCCAACCGCCATCTCCGAATCTCCTCATTGCCACGGCACCTGCCACATGGCACCCAGAAGATCATCTCTCTCTTGGAGGGACAGGGTCTCTGTCAGGTCCCATGGCAACGTAGAGAGGGTCTCTGGCAAGCCAACCCGATCCCCTCCCTTTCCAAAGGCTCAGGGGTAACCAGATCGCCCACCCCCCTGCCCCCCCGAAACCACAACAAACGCGCTGAGGGCAACCCAACCCGAGCGACCCCCTTTCCGGGGACCACAACAACCAGCCCCACCGCGGATCTGCGAGCGGCATCTTGTCCACGGCCCCCTCCGGCTTCGGCCGGGAGGGCGCGAAGATGGACAACACCGACGCCGCCGGCAGCTCGCCTCCGCCGCGCAAAGCTGACACCAAGTCCATGCGGCCATGTGGACATGTGTCAACACAGGGGGCAAAAAAAAAAAACAAAGAAGATGTCGTTCGCTTGAAAGCAAGGGGAAAAACGGTACCCCCCCACTTCTCAGAATAAGTTTGAAGACTCCAAAACAGGCTGAAGAAGCATTGATTTGGACCTGGTCGAAGCCATGCCTCGCCCCCACCAACCCTCACATTCCGAAATTCTTGAAGATGCCCCCACTAAGCCCAGGTGCACATATGGGCGAGGTCAAGACCAAGAACCTGAAACTCGCGGGTGTCAAGCCCAAGGCACTTTTCGTTCAATCGAAAGGAACCCCATACAAAATAATCCAGCGAGACTGAAACGCCAGCTTGCTTAACATCAACCTACAAATGTTTGTTTGCAACCCTCCCAAACATGCTCGGTTGCAATGTCTGATTCTATCAGGGACAGCTCGGTTGGTTGGCGTAAAGGAACCCTAGGAACTCCACGTCTCCCGCGGGTTTGCTTGCGCCAAGGGGCACACGAAGGTGGTAGGGCTCAGGACACTCTCGAAGCAGTAAAGCTGAGCACTGCCAGTGGAGGTCCGGGGTACGTAGCCCGTGTCGCACTGGGGCGTGCAGTACTTGGCGCGGCCAGGGCATCAGAACGGCTGTCACTTGGTCCGTTGTGACATCCTCAACATCATCATTCCTCCAATCCAAATAGTGGTGTAAAGGGAAGCCCGCACGAAAAAACAAAATCGAGAACCCCTCAAAATGTTCAAAGCCACCCAGAAACAACAACCAGCTCAGCTGTACATCTGGAAGCCCTTTCAAGGACCCGTAGGCAAAGAAAAGTTGCTCAACAGGTCTAGTTGCGCAACGGCCTTCAGTCTAAGCCAACTGGGACCTAGTTCGGTCTAGCCATGTGTACTAGTTTTCATCCGCCGCTTTCAACGAATTTGTTTTATTCTTTGGTCCACGGCATATCTACTGACTTTGCGCTTGGACAACGGCTTGCTGGTTTCTTGCCAGGTGTCCCTGTATCTTTGAGGCCCCAGCCACTTGAGGCGTTGGATCTTTGGCCTCTGCGGTGCTTCGTTTTTTGTTTTTTTCTCAGCGCCAGGAAGGTTTCTGCCATGTCCCCTCTACATCAGTTTAGAGGGTGCTAAACAGAGGGTCCGGAAAAAGAACGTAATTTTGCCCGTCTCCCTTTGGTTTCTTGTCGGGTAAGAATTCAGCTAATATAGCATATAATATATATATATATATATATTCATAACTTGGAAGAAAGAAGGCTTACCTTTCGAGACCTTTACTAACCCAGTGATTGCATTTACCCAAGTAGACCAAGGGAACCACCCTTCAACAACCAAAAGGACAAATGGCCAAAAAAGAAAAGGCGACATATAGCCCATGTTACCCAAAAAGTTGGAAAGTTGTGTTTTTAAGAGGTAAGAAGGTTAGAAGGTCGGTTTTTGAAGCAAGCTCGGCTTGGTCTGGTGTGGCACCCCCAACAACTGTTGGGGGGGGTGGTGGTGCTGGCGTTGGGTTGGGTACTTGCAAGATTTCTCTACCATTTGCGTTTCACCATTTGGAACAAGTGGGGCCAAACAAAACCAACGTTGTTTGTCATTTAAGCCAGAAGCAAGTGTTGCACTTCAGTATGTTTGAACAAGACGTGGCCTCGCCTCGTTTCACTGGCCGGGTTTGACCAAAGTCGCCACTTTGATAGCTTCAAGGGGACCACTTCGTGATTCTCCCTGTCAGGGCCTTTGCTAGTTGGGTGCGTCTCAACATAGGGGTTCCACCAGAATGCTCTTGGTTTCCCTTTTGACCAAGGGGTACCCACAAAAGATAAGGCAAGTCTGGCAATGGCTAAAAAACAAATTCTTGTCTTAAACAGAATATGCGACCGCCAAAGCCCCCCTGACCTCAGGGCAGAAGAGGTGACAAACCCGCGCACCTGGAATGCTGATTCTCCTTGTTTCCCACCGTTTCAGAGCGGTGCAACATGCATTTTGTCCATCCCCAGTATGCTAATAAATTTCCCCCTCTGACCTAAAGTGTCTGCAAGTAAAAGCCACAATCGCGGTGGGGGTCGGCTCTCTGCTGTGGATAACCGAAATCCTGCACCACTCTGAAACCATGGGAAGCTATTGCTTGTTGGTGTTTACAGGGGAATAATCATTCCAGGGTTTCTTGGGTGGTGCAGGATTGCGTCCATCCACAGTATCATTCAGCACTAAGTAAGCCACCTGGCTGCACCTCCCAGAGGCACAAGGTCACAAGCTCTGCCGAGTGGCCGTGCTGTCCGTGATCTTTCCTGAAAGAAGGCATGCTGGCAAGCCCAAAGCCCAGCTGAGCTAGACCAAACTGGGTGAATTCTATGGCGGTGTTTTTTGTTGGCCCCAAATGGTGGTTTTCCTTTTGGCGTTGCTTTGCAACCGCAACCAAAACGCAACCGACAAAAAGGCACACCCAAATGAACCCAGAAACCTGTTTTCCGAGCAAGCCACGAGGTGCAAGAAGAACACGAAAGCCCCAAAAGACATTCCAACGCAAGCGACAACATCAGCGCGCCGCGGCAAAAGGCGACTTCGAAGCCCGCAGCGAACCCCAAGCAAAGCCTTTGAAGGGCACGTGCACATGTCAAGAGAGCCGTGCCGCGGAGAAAAAAAAAAGAAACCTGGCAGTTCCTTTGAGCTCTACGGCTTTAGCTCCAGCGGCAAACGATCCTTTCCGGAATCCTTCTGGATTGTTTTTTGGGCCCCCTTGCGTTCGCGGGGGCGTGGCACGCCCCCTGCCCCAAAAGTGATGGGCAAGTCTGGTTATTGCTCCTGGCAGAGAAAAAACCCATGGGAAACAATGCCTTTTGACATTTTCAGGGGAATCATCATTCCAGGTTCCTTAGATGGTACATAGTTTCGTCTACGGTAATACCATATCTCGAACCACAACTCCGACCAGTAGCTTGAAAGCAAATTTGCATACTTCTCGCTCCGCAACCGCTCCCTTCCAAACACCATTTCTGAAGACAAAACACCACGGTGCGGCTTACCGGAATTAGAATCAACGACAACCCCATCTCCTAGATCCAAGGCCAATCAACCAAACAAACAAGCAATTAAACAAACAAGCAAACAAGCAAGCAAGCAATTAAACAAACAAGCAAACAAGCAAGAAAACAAACAACTCGAACACTAGGCCCCAACTCTCCACTGGCTCTCAGTGCTCCGGAGGCGCTGGCTGTGTTGCTCTCAGCACAAGCCTTCACCAGACCTGGGCTCGATCCAACCCGACTCATATCTAGAATGCAGTTGTCAAGCATCTTATATAAGATCAATGACCATGATAGGAGTAAACTGTTAGTAATTGGCTCCACTTCTTCCCTGACAGGCCGAAAGCAAGTAGATGGCGCAAGTCCCTCATGTTGGTTTCATGTTACAATGGCACTGCGCCGTCTACTGTCACCCCGGCGAGGGCTCCACGACCGGCCCTGGAAACCAAAACTATAGGACCAACAGGAGACTGCATCCCTTGAAGGAAATCTTCTGAGGCCTCTTACATGACTTATTTATTATTTTTGTTTTTGTTTTCTTGAAATCACAATTTGAAGGGTATCTCTGAGGATAAAACTTGGTTGCTGTTGACCTCTGCAAAAGGCTTGACTTTATATGGGTCCGATGGAAAACCCACTGCTTCAACAAGTCCAAAGATCCAAAATTAGCCGGCAAGGACATAACTGTTTCGGGGTTTTCCTGTTTTAAACCATTTCGAGGGATGTCCACGACTTCAGGCCTGGGCCACAGAACGACCCTTTCAATACCATTGAATTGTTATAATAATATGATATGATAAGATTTAATCCACAATATTGTAATATGAACCAATTTACTTTAAAATAACATAATAATTTAATTTACTACTTATACTTAAGCCAATTGAACATCATCATGTATTTAGATATGTATATATATATATATATATATAAATAGAGCCGTTTGTAAATTTACAATGTCAGCCGGAACCTCAACTCGAACACATGCAGCCAATCCTCCGGGCCGCAACTCAACTGACTGCAGACTCCCACCGCACCAGCCTTGATTTCTGAACAGTCCCAGCCCCAAAAAACAAAAAAAAGCTCTGGTTTGACAGTCAAAGCTGCTGAGCAACCACACGGGGAGGAGGCAAAACCAAAAAAACAACTCTGGTTTGAAAACAACTCTGGTTTGAAAACAACTCTGGTTTGAAAGTCAAAGCTGCTGAGCAACCACACGGGGAGGAGGCAAAACCAAAAAAAAAAATCTGGTTTGAAAGTCAAAGCTGCTGAGCAACCACACGGGGAGGAGGCAAAACCAAAAAAACAACTCTGGTTTGAAAGTCAAAGCTGCTGAGCAACCACACGGGGAGGAGGCAAAACCAAAAAAACAACTCTGGTTTGAAAGTCAAAGCTGCTGAGCAACCACACGGGGAGGAGGCAAAACCAAAAAAACGACTCTGGTTTGAAAGTCAAAGCTGCTGAGCAACCACACGGGGAGGAGGCAAAACCAAAAAAACGACTCTGGTTTGAAAGTCAAAGCTGCTGAGCAACCACACGGGGAGGAGGCAAAACCAAAAAAACGACTCTGGTTTGAAAGTCAAAGCTGCTGAGCAACCACACGGGGAGGAGGCAAAACCAAAAAAACAACTCTGGTTTGAAAGTCAAAGCTGCTGAGCAACCACACGGGGAGGAGGCAAAACCAAAAAAAACACTCTGGTTTGAAAGTCAAAGCTGCTGAGCAACCACACGGGGAGGAGGCAAAACCAAAAAAACAACCCTGGTTTGAAAGTCAAAGCTGCTGAGCAACCACACGGGGAGGAGGCAAAACCAAAAAAACGACTCTGGTTTGAAAGTCAAAGCTGCTGAGCAACCACACGGGGAGGAGGCAAAACCAAAAAAACGACTCTGGTTTGAAAGTCAAAGCTGCTGAGCAACCACACGGGGAGGAGGCAAAACCAAAAAAACAACTCTGGTTTGAAAGTCAAAGCTGCTGAGCAACCACACGGGGAGGAGGCAAAACCAAAAAAACGACTCTGGTTTGAAAGTCAAAGCTGCTGAGCAACCACACGGGGAGGAGGCAAAACCAAAAAAACAACTCTGGTTTGAAAGTCAAAGCTGCTGAGCAACCACACGGGGAGGAGGCAAAACCAAAAAAACAACTCTGGTTTGAAAGTCAAAGCTGCTGAGCAACCACACGGGGAGGAGGCAAAACCAAAAACAACTCTGGTTTGAAAGTCAAAGCTGCTGAGCAACCACACGGGGAGGAGGCAAAACCAAAAAAACAACTCTGGTTTGAAAGTCAAAGCTGCTGAGCAACCACACGGGGAGGAGGCAAAACCAAAAAAACAACTCTGGTTTGAAAGTCAAAGCTGCTGAGCAACCACACGGGGAGGAGGCAAAACCAAAAAAACGACCCTGGTTTGAAAGTCAAAGCTGCTGAGCAACCACACGGGGAGGAGGCAAAACCAAAAAAACAACTCTGGTTTGAAAGTCAAAGCTGCTGAGCAACCACACGGGGAGGAGGCAAAACCAAAAAAAACCTCTGGTTTGAAAGTCAAAGCTGCTGAGCAACCTGGGGAGGAGGCTACACACATGATTCTCCCGACCAAGTCCAGGACCTGTTGCTCAGTCTGCCCAGAAACAACATGTAAATCTTTTGGGCCCATGACTAAAAATGGACCAAAAGAGGAAAACCAAATGGTCAAAGGTTTGGACAACTGGTTTTAGTTGACAGTACTTCCCTCCATTTGCCCAAGCGTCCCCAAGGCCCCGGCTGTCTGTGGCGCTGATGGCGGAGTTTGCCACCGTGGGCTCGTCACAGGGCAGCACCCCGCAGACCGTCTCGGATGAGAGTTTTTCGCATCGAGGCCAGTGGGAGGGGAAAAAGGTCCATCCAAACATGGGTGTCCTTTTGGAAAAATAGATGGGGAAACCCCTGGTAAATGGGGCATAAAACCCATCTAAACCAGTGGAACCCCTCTATGTTTAACCAAACTAACCTAAAAGGGACACCTATGCATCCAAAGTTCAGCTTCTCACGGTTCTTGTGGTTCTGAACCAACATGTTTTGACATTTTTTTCTGTAAGTCCAGAACCCTGCATTTAGGGATCCCTTCTTGTGGTTCTGCACCCAAATGTGTTGCAACTTTTTATTCCCAAACCTGTGTCCCCTTTTGAGGGAAATGGATGGATTTCCCTGGTAGATGCGAAGAAACCACCAGGTAAACCAGGGATCGCCATCTATTTTTCGAGCAAAACAACCAAAAAGGACACCTATGTTCCAAAACCTGAACTTAGGGATCCCCAAGCAAAGGACCTTGGTGAGCTCGTTTAACCCCCCCCCCCGACGGTCCCCATCAAGACCCCAGTCAACCAGTCGTCTTTGTTTTTTGGCGGTGAAAAAGACCAACACTAAATATCTACATGCGATGCATACACATATACATACAGTATGAATACATACACACATATGTATATATATATATATGTGTATATATATATACATATGTATATGGGTTTGTATTTATTTACGGTGGCCGGGCAGGAAGGTTTGAGTACGGGGTATGATTCGCAGGTATGATTCGCGGGTATGATTCGGGGTATGATTCGGGGGTATGATTCGCGGAAGCAGCAGCAGCAGCAGCCGCAGCAGTAGTAGTAGTAGTGTAGTAGTAACAATAGTAGTAGTAGTAGTAGTAGTTGTAGTAGTAAATAGTAGTAGCAGTAGTCGTAGTAGTAGTAGTACTAGCAGTAGTAGTAGTAGTAGTAAATAGTAGTAGCAGTAGTCGTAGTAGTAGTAGTACTAGCAGTAGTAGTAGTAGCAGTAGTAGTAGTAGTAGTAACAGTAGAAGCAGCGACTGTAGTGGCGCGGAAGCTTTGAAAAGACTTGGCTCCGGCCTTGGCATTAGAGCAGCGGCTGTAGTGGTGCGGACGCTTTGAAAAAGACTTGGCACTAGCCTTGCCAGGGGAAGCTCATTGTCCGGGTATGATTCGGGTATGATTCGGGTATGATTCGCGGCTAGGTGCAAAACGGCACTGATTACAGACTCAGAATGATGTATGTAGCAGTGAGTAGTAGCAGCAGCAGCAGCAGGAATAGTAGTAGTAGAAGTAGTAGTAGTTAGTAGTAGTAGTAGTAGTAGTAGTAGTAGTAGTAGTAGTAGTAGTAGTAGTAGTAGTAGTAGTAGTAGTAGTAGTAGTAGTAGTAGTAGTAGTAGTAGTAGTAGTAGTAGTAGTAGTAGTAGTAGTAGTAGTAGTAGTAGTAGTAGTAGTAGTAGTAGTAGTAGTAGTAGTAGTAGTAGTAGTAGTAGTAGTAGTAGTAGTAGTAGTAGTAGTAGTAGTAGTAGTAGTAGTAGTAGTAGTAGTAGTAGTAGTAGTAGTAGTAGTAAAGGTTGTAGTCGTAGTAGTAATAAAGGTAGTAGTAGTAGTAGTAGTAGTAGTAGTAGTAGTAGTAGTAGTAGTAGTAGTAGTAGTAGTAGTAGTAGTAGTAGTAGTAGTAGTAGTAGTAGTAGTAGTAGTAGTAGTAGTAGTAGTAGTAGTAGTAGTAGTAGTAGTAGTAGTAGTAGTAGTAGTAGTAGTAGTAGTAGTAGTAGTAGTAGTAGTAGAGTAGTAGTAGTAGTAGTAGTAGTAGTAGTAGTAGTAGTAGTAGTAGTAGTAGTAGTAGTAGTAGTAGTTAGTAGTAAAGGTAGCAGAAGCAGAAGTACAGTAGAGTAGCAGTAGCAGCGGTAGTAGCGGTGGTAGTGGTAGTAGCAGTAGTAGTAGTAGTAGTAGTAGTAATTGGAGTAGTAGTGTTGTTGTGGAGGCAGTGAACAACACAAAACGGTAGAAGAACAGTAGCATCTTGCAGCATACGTTTTAAGGGGTATGATTCGGGGGTATGATTCGGGGTATGATTCGGGGGTATGATTCGGGGGTATGATTCGGGGAGGTCCCACCTTCTGCCTTTTGAAGCAACTCAACACACCAAAAAAAGACAAACCCATATATTATACGCTTGTAGGGGGCTCCCCTTGAATTACAATTATCCTGAGCATCAGAAAGTCCCCTCCACTCAAATAGGACCTTTGGAAGATGGACAATCCGTTTTTCCATGGCCTCTGCCTAGCGCACCTGGTTGGTCACCGTACCTGTTCCACGTTTCAGCCTATGGCTTCGTTCCGCGTGTGGCGCGCCTAGGGGAGGCCGCTTTTTCACACACCGTGTCTGTTGGCCTTCCTAGGTTGAGTTGAAGCTGCGACTGAAGATGACTGAAGGTGGGAGATAACTTGGGTTCCACGTTGGCAATTAGGGAGAATACTCGAAACCTTCCCCAAAAAACGGGCAAACCCCGCGCGGAACCGTCAACGCTCTTTCCTCTTTGTGCCCCTCATGCAACTGCCGGAGGCCCTTGGGCATAACGTCCAAGCCGGTCTCCCCCGTGTGGGCAGACGTTGTGGGATTCGGGAGTCCTTCACCCAAGACTGGCAGTTCCCCCTTTTTGGGGCCAGCTCCGGCAAAGCGAACCTAAGTCTCTGCCAGAAGGGTTCCTCAGGCGCACAGGTGACACGCACGGCGCATCGAGCACAGGCCATGCAGCCCTCAGCGCTTTCAGCGCTTTCGCCGTCGGGGCCGAGCTCCGCGGAACTTCCCGCTGAAGCTCGCGGCTCGTCTTCCCCTCGCAGCAAAGGGCGGAATTCCCGACGGGCAGCAGAACCAGAGCTGCTTCGGCCGCATTTCGGGGGGGGGGTAGGGCCTGGGCATCTCCGGCTGCACGGAACCCGCGCGCCGCTTTTTGCGATTTCGCGGCGGCCGCTGGCCCTTCAACCTGCCAGGGTCCCACGAGTTGCTCTCCTCTCTCCAAAAAATCCGCCCACAGGAAACCCACGGGCCCGGGGAAAATAAAGGCCCCAGGCCTCAGGAAGAGTTGATAGAAGCTGCGACTTGCTCCACTCAAGACCTTTCAAACAACCAATGATAAGGGTCCGCCTTGACATAGCTCTCCCTCCGTCCATTTTTCCTTGCATCATGGGCAAATGGAGAATGCTCCCAAGGAGCGCAGCGCAGAAAACGCCCACAGTCCTTCGGCACCCTGGGAACTTTCCCGCCTAGCTCATAGCTCTGCCATCAGCCGGTCGTAGAAGGCGTCCGCTGGGGCAATGACCTCCTGCGGCTGCCAAATCGCCGCGAATCGACACAGGCTGCTCGCCCGGCGGAAGCCGTAAGGACCTTCTCAACATGATGGACCTGCTTTTGGACCGTTATTTCGAACAACTTGCTGGTGGGATAGGCAAGGAACGAGGAATGATACATGGAATGACCCCTATAAACCATCCAACTGATGGTTCCCTCTATTCGAGAATCTGCAGGTTCATTCCCACATTCCCTACCTATCGCACCAGCAAGAAAAAAAACAATTCTTTCCCCCCAGACCCCCCCCCCCACCCCCTCTGCACGACCCCCCCCCACCCCAAAGCTTCACCTGCCAAAGCTTCAGCGTGGGCAGCACCGCCCGCGCCCTGCGCCGCAAATTGGCCTCCCACCCGGCGCCGCTGGCGCCGCCGGCGGAGTGGTTCAGCGCCAAGCGCAAGGCCCAGCTGCAGAGGCCTCGCGCTCGGGCGAGCTCGAGCGAGCTGCCGGGGCCCCGGGTGGATCCGGCGTGGGGCTCAAAAAGTTCGGCCCTTCGAATTGCGCCGAGCGCGCCCGGGCAGTTGAGCTTTCTGTTTGGGGGGGGGGGGGGGTGGGAGTCTACTTTGGTGTGGAGACTGTCGCTTCAATGACAAATGCACCACCCCCACCCGCCCCCAGCAAGCTAACTCAAGTTCAACCAGGTCCTTCCATCCCTTCCGCCCCCTCCAGGTCAACCAGGCCTTGCGGGGAAACCCCTTCCCAGCTTCCCACCCCACACCCCCACACCCCCTCCACGCCCCGCCCCCTTCCGTTGATCAGGGCCTTGCCCGCATTGGCTCCGCGCATGGCCCAGGTCAAGTCCGAAGTTCCGGGCGCCCCACAGCAGCCGCAGCCCCCCGCGCCGCACTGGGCGCGCGCCGAGAGCTGGCCGCGTCGGCAGAAAAAACTCTGCCACGCGGCGCAAAGCCGCAGTGAGGTTCGCCTCCGGAGCTTCAACGAATCACCCCTGTGTTGGGACGATATGGCTGTGGCTCAAAAAAAAAACGGTACCAAAATGGAACTCTGATGAACTCTGGTAAGTGGAAACATGGACCACAACCTCCATAACCCCTCCTGTTTAATTTTGAGCCACACCCATGTGTTTTTTGGAGGGAGACCCACTTTGGAGGTTCCAGAACCTGAGGGAAACTCATTTTGGACACTTCCCTGATCTTACGCGGAAAGATCTGTGATTCATGACAATGTGGCAAGGGGGGGCTTCTCAAAGAAGCCTCCATGTCCCAAAACAATGAAGGTTCTCGGGACCCTTCCGACAAAAACGACAAGATTAATGTAGATGGGATGTTCAAACCGAATGGGAGGTGGTGCCAATCTCAACTGGTTTGGCTTTTCCTTCAAAGTGGGCTCCTAAATCGGGGTAGGCGTTGTCCAGCAACAGGGTCCCGTAAGTGATACACCCAAAAAAAAAAACTGATACATGCACGGGCACCTTCGGGTTTCCCTTGGCTCCCCTTACAGGCCAACTTTCTGTTTGTATCCCGGATTGCCCAAACCCAACAAGCGACCCAAGTCTTCCAGGAACTTGGGGCATGCCTAAAAATGGATCACGCGGGGGGGAAAACGAACAGCTCAGGTTGATTCGCTTTGGTTGCAAGTGAGTGCACGGGATGCGAGTCCACGGATCCTTGGGGCCGGAGAAAAAAAATATCGCCTGGAACTCTGTGGCGCGCATCGTGAGCACCTGCGGCAGTGGGTCCCGTTTCCCTCGCTTCCCGGCAGTTTTTGGGGGGCAGTGTGAGGCGAAGAAAAGACCTCCATTTAGAACATGAGTCACAATCAAAACCCGGTACTAAAATGGTCCACCCAGAACCATGTAAAGAATCAAGAAGGCGGCCGCAGCTATTTATGGTTGGGATCGTCCTTTACTAAGCTTCATCTACCCGGGTTTTGATTGTGGCTCACATGACGTGAAACAAATTCGTCTCCCACCCCCCCCCCCAAAAAAAAAAAAGTGCATTGATTTCTGTTGGCTTCCCTGCAAGGCAACCTCCGGAAATCTTGGCTGGAGTTAGGACCCCAGCAAAAAATAAACAAATACAATATATATATATATATATTGCCTGGTTAGTGGAAAACAGATGGGACCCCCCCACCCAAAAAAAAAAAAATGATAACAAAGGGACCAACTTCAGGGGAAGAAAATAGGTACCCTCAAAACCGGACCCCGAGCCCGCTCGAAGTCCGCTTGGACCTGCCTGGGGCGAGGCCTGCCAGCGGTTCCTCGAAAGCTCGGAAGCACCCCCCCCCCTCCCTCCGTTGCCCCTTTCGTTGCCCCTTTTCAAACAACACGTGGCTGTGGGTCAAAACCAATGGGATCCCATTTTGGGGTGGGTGAATTCACCACGCATTTTAGGACCTATTTTAGTGGGGATTGGGATGCTTACTGGATCCTCAAAAAAAGGGGGTCAAACCCGCATGAAACACGCACCCCAAGGAGATATAGGGAAGTTCATGTGGCAAAGCCCTGGTCACCTGAGCAACAGCTGCTAGTTTAACTTTTGGGACTAAATTCGGAAACCCCACCACTAAACCAACTAGAAGCCGCAAACAACTTATTTGGAGGAGGATTCGCGGGGAGCCACCATTCGCATTAGCACCCTGAGAAACATTTCGCTGAAGCCCCCAGGAAACAAATAGAAGTACGTTTCAAGAGTTGAAATCGAACCCCTTTCAAACCCACAGGGGGCAAACATGCACAAAACCGCTGAAAAAACAACGTCATTTACTCCCCTTCAAAACCAGCAGCTGCAATAACAAGTATATATTCACTCCAGCAAATGGAAAGCTTTTCTCGCTTGCTTTCTGCTCCCCTGCTAAAAGTGGACAACTTTTAGTGGTTTAGTAAAAAACAAATTCATTCGTTGGCAAAACGTTAAAGTCCTAACAGGCCTTGGCAAAATGCGCCAAAGATTTTGAGCCGAGGCTCATGTTCATCAGCATCTTGGTTATCGTCCAGCGGCCCCGCCAGATCTCCAGCTCCAGGGCCTCCGCCAGCGGCAATTTCCGCAGCCGCTCCGAGAAGCCTCGGCGAGGAGCGAGCGAGGAGCGAAAAGCGAGGAGCCGGGGGTTGATTCCTTGTCCATCCGCTCGAAGGGGTCGATCTAGGGGAACATAGGGGAACCTCCCCAAAAAAAGAAACGGCAAGAGAAACGGCAGCTAGCTGGAAGACCTAGACAGCACTTTTCAGCCATCGTTCTTTGCAAAACCCATCGCTGTTTCCCCAAGGGTCTCTGGAGGTTCTCTAGAAAGAGCGCGAGGGGAAGGCCCCAGCAAGGTTGCTGGGCCCCCCTCCGACTCAAAAAGGGGGGGGTTCAGAAGCAAAAATTGGGCCCGCTCTGTTCTTGAGAGTTGATTTTGAAGGGAAGCCTTCTCCTAAAACAGGCTCCCAGCAATGAGGCCCCTACCGGCATTTTTTATTGTGTGCTCTTCTCTTCCGTGTACCTCAGAGATTTGGGCCCCAAAATCTGAGGACGGCAAAAAAAAAGTATCTTCGGACTGCCCAAATCCTATACCCTTAAGCATCATTTGGAGCCTCTGCCCCGAACCAAGATTCCCATGGAATCCACCCCCCCCGCTGGCTCAAATCCCAAGCCCGCCCTCCGACCGCTGCAGATCCGATGGCCTGATCTGATGGTCCCATGATGTCCCATGGTCCCATGGTACGCGGGTCACATGGCCCGCGGGTCTCCAAAGTTTACATTGGCGGAAGCCAAACGGGGAGAAGTTGCAAGCCAAACGTGCCAAACGGGGCAAGTGGCAATCCAACTGCAAGTTCCAGCCAGGGAAGTCGGCAAGTCTTTGAAACCTCGGTTGCTTTCTGCTCCCCTGCCAAAAGCTTAACTTTTAGTGGTTTAGTGGAAAACCCATGAGTTGGCAAAAAATTAAAGTCCCAACAGGCCTTGGCAAAATGCACCAAAGAAACGAGTGTTCTTGTTTTCAGGCTCCGAGGGTCCGAGGGGCTGCAGGAGAAGTTGCAGGGCGCAAAGACGCTGCGCCACGCCTCGAAGTCGCAGTGGTGGCAATCCGGAGGATTCGTCCTCCGAGAACAAAAACGAAACAGCAGGAGCCCACAAAAAAGAGTACAAAAAGGTGATCACCTTGGGCATTGGGGGGGGTGACGAAAAAAATGTGACTCAAAATTTGCCCCCCCCCCCCCAAAAAAAAAGGGGAAAAGAACGGGAGTGAAAGGTCGCCATTGAGAGCTTGTTGGCCGCTATGGTCACCTCGGTTTTGGAGCCCCAGGAACTCGGGGAGTGAGGAACACCAGGGGTCGCCGGATGCTCCTGGCGGTCCCTGAGTTGCGGATTTTGCAGATTTTGGTCGCAAGAGGCCGCTGTTCTCCATGTTTCTAGGTCCAAAAGTGCGAAGTCTCAGGAAAAAAATCCTTCATGCGCCTGCAAAAGCCCCACGTAGAATTGCCCATGTTCTTCCGTCAGGCATATTGTTGGGAAAGCTCAGGAAGCGAGCCTTCATGCGCCTGCAAAAATCAAGCCCCACGTGTTGCAAGAAGCATGGCGCCATTCCATATTCCAGGAAGATTGCCGAGTCTCTGGTACATCCAGTACTCAAAAGGAGGGCGCTTCAAGTGGTAGAGGTAGGAAGAGATGATCACCTGGCAGAGTTGTCGCACGGAGAGCTCCGGGAGTTACACCACACCGATGACAGGAAATACAGGATATGTTTATAACATCTCTCTTGCTCAGTTGTTCAGTGACCCTGGAGAAAAAAGGAACCCTTTTAGGGGAAGACCATCTTTAGTGGGGCAGCCACCCCCCCAAAAAAAGAGAGAGGAAACAGTGTGCCACTGAACAACTGAGTTTACATGCAAAGGAGATGTGATTGCCCTACCATCTCCAAGACTAAATCACATCCCCACACAATTGCGTACCTGTGGATGTAAAGCATGGGAAAGAAACACCGGATTTACACAAGTTGAACTGAACGAAGGACAAGTTTGACGTGCTTCAATTGCAGCCACTTGCTGACCTTCGCTTCAGGCTTTGATGGTAGCTCACCTGGTTTGATCTTCAGGTCTCCCCCCAACCATGTCGTCTAGGTGGTTTCCATTTTCCGTCTCAGACCTGTGCTGCCCATTTGGATGGACATGCACGGCCCATGGGGAAACAAGTAACGGACCTTCATCATGCGGAGATCGCTTAGTACGAGTCAGCGGATCGGCAAGCTTGTGAACAAGTTCCTCCAAAATCTTGCCCGAAGTACACAAAAAGGAGATTCTAACGCAAACCCCTAGGGATCAAGAGAAATAATAATAAAAAATGTATAGGGAGGACAACAATCCCAAAGGATCCGAAAACATGGATCCCAAAACTAGGTCCCGAAAACACCAAGGGCATCCGACAACAAGCCCAAAATTACCATGTCCTCGAAAAAAATAACCCGGCAGCTCCGAGTCAGGCTCCCTCCCTTTTCTTCAGTCAACAGGAACCCCCTTTTTATATTTTGTTTTTACTTGAAACCTCTTTTTTATTTGTTGCCTTTAGTTTAAAAAAAAAAAAAAAAAAAAAAAAAAAAAAACGGATCCCCCCGGCTCCGAGTCCTCCGAGTCCTCCCGTCCCCCGGCGTCACGTTTTTCCACCGCGCTCAGCGCCTCCGAGGGCCGCCGCACAAAGTGCAGCAGACGCCGGGGGAGCTGGGCCCGCTGCTGAACCTGACCGGTGGAAACCGACCTGGCTGTGGTCAAAACCGTTTTGGGACCCCATTTTGGGTCGAAAACCTGTGGCTCTTCCTCAGGGTGAAGTTGGGAAACCGACCTTTGTGGGAAACCGACCTTTGGGGGCGACAGGGCTGTGGGCTGTGGGTCAATAATAGGTAACCCAAAACCGGTTGCCCTGGTAGAAGGAAACACGGACTAAAACCTGCGGTTTCTTGGTGGTTTGATTTTGATCCACAGCCATAGGTGTCCTTTTAGGGGACATAGATGGCCCTGATAGATGATTCAACCACCAGGTCAACCAGGGCCATCTATTTTGGAGGAAAACAACCAAACAGGACACCTATGTTTGTGGGCGATAGGCAGGGAATGAGAAATGGACGACATGGAATGAACCCCATAAACTTCCATTTGCTTTTTCGCCCCCAGGAAAACTTAGAAGTATATCACAGTATATCCAGTAGTAATAGATTTCCTTTGAAACCAACAGGGGAAAATTCAACATATTCTTAAGCAAATGTCCATTTCCTATTCTCCTTTACTCGGGAATCGAATCTCAAAACGGTCCATTCCAACTCATTCCCTGGGCACCAAGTAACTTGCCTAACGCTTAGGGAATGGAACTGAGACATCCCTCCCTCCCTACGATCCCAAGAGGTGCCCTAGTGGTGCCAACGGCGCCATGAATGTTGCTTGTTTAATAAGGGGCTCGGTCCATAGGGGCCAACAGGCTGAAAACACAAAATGCGTAAAACTGCTCTTTGAACACTTTGAACACTTCCTGTGTGGTTCCCTAGGCCCTTGTCCAAACGCATTGCGCTCGCTGGTCCAAGAAGATCTGCCAAGCATTCAAAGATCGAAGCCCAAAGCTATCTGACTGCAAGGCTCAGATACGCGCTGAGGCAGAAAGTATGAAAGCTTCCCTAGGGTTTGCTGCAGGCAGGGGAAAGCATCGAATCAACAACTCAGCCGTAAGGGTGAGCTGTTGAACAATCTACCAGCAAAAATGCGCATTTTGCTGAAAAACCTCGAACATTCCCAAACCTCAAATTTGGGTCCTCCAGATTCGGGGATTGTATTCGAAAGTTTCTGAACGCCTTTCTGGAGGATAGAGGCGCCATAGTTCCAATCCACATGTTGCCCAGATGTCTCATTGGAAATTTGTAGTAGCAGGTTCTACCATCGGTTTAGTGAGGATGATATACAAGGAAAACAGCGCAGCCGCGCCTCGTGTTCGAGGGGGTTGTACAACAAGGCCACCCGGCCCCACTTGCTCTCCCGCATCCATGTCCTGCATCGCCGAACCCGGGGCCCTGCTGCATCCGACTGAGCCACAAGCCTCCAAATGTTGCCTTTCTCCCTTGACTCTAGCTAGTCCCCCAGAACGAGGACAGTGTCTTGTGCTTTGTTTTGACTTTAGCTGGCCAACTCCCAAAAGTTGACCAGTTGCTTGTGGCCCAGCCAGGCCAAAACTCTGCTTGATCTTTGGGCCGGCCTTCTCAATGACTACTTCTTCACGCACACACGCAACAAAGAAGTGGGAGGAAAGCGTCAATTGCCTCAACTCTGAGATCCAGATGCCGTATGGCTCCATGCTAGTGAAAGACACTCCCAGTGCCTTGGAGGCGGGGTAGTTTGGAAACTGATCCCTATCAGTCAAGGGCTTCAAATCCCCAAACCGCCAATTCAAACTATATACTCTTCCACCCTTTTCACATGGAACCTGACGTTCGGGGGGTGCTGGTTTGGACCATTATCCTTTTAAAGGGACCGGGTCCCGAACGTCGAACGGTTCCATGTTAATCGGTGGGAGGATGAAACTCTGGATAAGCCGACCTGAGTTGGCACGCTGAACCTGGAGTCTGGGACCTGGTTCACGACCCGTTCCAGCTTCAAAATGCGATGGGCAAAGGTAAACCCCTGAGCACCTCCCACAAAACGGGCTTGTCCTCTCTCGGAAAAGTATGGAAATTTGCAGCTAGCAGATCGAATGGGCAATGTCAAAGCGCGCTTTGGCTTTCTGATGTTCTCCGGGAAGCCAAGCTTAGCTGAGAAGTTCGAACCCAGGATTCCTTTGATATCATGGAAAGTGGCCCACCCCCATTATATAACCATTCCCTACAAGCATCCGATTCTTGTAACAGCCCGAAAACCCATCCCCATGCTCCATTAAAACAAGTCTCTTCAGGACGTCCGCTGAGAAAAGAACCAAAAACAACACGGCCCCTCTGATCTGCAGCTTCCTTAAGGGCATCCGCAAAAAAATGAGAAAAACGAAAACCGCAAAAACACGGCCCTTCTTCTCTTTCTTCCGCCTGGTGCACTCCACTTCGGAGTCGTAGACCACGGCCGTCTCGTTCTCCGTCGCCAGGTTGTACTCGAAGGCGCGGCTGGAGTCTCCCAGCAGCAAGGCCGCCAGTGGGCCGGGAGCCTGGAGCCCCCGGCGCCGGTGGTGTTTCTGAGTTTTTTGTTATTGAACTCGGGCCTGCAAATTCTTACGGGGGATGGAACTCGGTCATGGTTTGCTTCTTCTTTCTTTTGTTAACTCGGGCCTGCGAATTCTTACGGAGCCTATGTATCTAGGTCCTCCGGTCCTCCAGCGGAGAGGCTGGAATAAGGGCTAGCTTAGTAGGGGAACCCTCCCCCAAAAAAGAGTTCTTAAGGGGGACCCTATAAATATGTTCCAGGCTGTGGACCCCTGGGGGCTGGGAAGGGGGCCTAGGCGGATACTCGGGCCCGCAAAGTCTTTCTTCGCACGGAAACGAAAGGGAAGGCATGGGATGGCATGGGATGGCTAAGGGATCCGGAACCGGCCAAATGCAGCCCATTTTACCCCAGCAAACAGCTCGCGCTGACCTGTTCTGTCGATTACAAGGGGTCCGTATATATTTTCCCCTTGTGGCTTCAAACATGACCTTTCAGGGCCCTCGTGCCTGCCGTTGAGTTTCCTTCAGGCTTGTTCTGTTTAGGGAAGCAGTTCGGGAACCCTGTTGGCTTGCTGGTGCAATAGGCAGGAAAGCTGGGAATGAACCCAGTCGTTGGTCCACTAGAAAACCACCACCGACCTAGACTCCTTTTCAGACCGTGACTAAAAGTGGAGTGGTCAAGAGGTCAACTGAGCTAAGCTCAGAGAAAGCAACCATTCTCCTACGGGATCCTCCCATGGATTGTACGTGGAAGGCCTTGACAAGGCCTCATGAGGACTTTGCCATTGTCGCCCAAGGGAGAAAACCTTGGGTGTGCCTTTTTGGGGCACGCCCTTGCGATGCTTTCTTCCTTCAAGTCCAACCCATTTTTCGAGCTGTTCCCACTTCTGTCCCGCTGTCCAGGGTTCCTTTCTCAGAAAATGACTTGGGGGATTAGTGTTTTCTCAAACGAATGATCGGTAAAACAAATAGACGGTTGGGATCAACCTCAGGGCCTCGTGGCTTCCCTGACTTTGAGGCAAACCAGACCATCCCCCACCCCCTCGAACAACAACCCCCTCAGCCCCCCCCCCCTTCCCCGCCACCCCCTCGAACAACCCCCCCCCCCCCCCCAATCCCCCCAATCCCCCTCCTTAAGGACACATTGAAATCCCGCCTCATTGTACCCCAGGAGCTGCGTGGCCACAAAGGTCCCCGTCTTGTGGTAGCTCACCAGCCCGAAGTCCGGGACTCGGCTCATCCGCTCCCACTCCTCAGCGCTTGCTTTGTCCCACCCAGGGGTGCTTGTACATACCCGAAACAAATACCCATTGGGGAATGAACCCCAAAGGCCTGATGTTCATACCCTCTTTTGAAAGGGGTATATACACCCCTTATAAAGTGGGTTGGAAACCAGGGAAGCCAAAGGGGTATGAACTTCCACCCTTAGACACTGTTGAATTTTGAAACCTCGAGCACTCGCAAAAGAGCCGTGCAAACGGGGCTCCGGTGCCCTTCGTTCCCGCTCGGCGCACATGGATTCTAGGTGCGCCCACAGCAGTGGCTCACAAGGCGGTCCAATCCCCAGGCAGGGTTGGAATTCTATACACGAACCCCTCATCAACCAGAACCCTAAACCAAGCCCAAGCCATCAAACCATCCCTAAACCCGCCCTAACCCAAGCCTAAATCCCCCTAAACCCACCGTAAACCAAGCCTAAACCCAACCAAACCCACCCTAAAACCCTAAACCCACCCCAAAACCTTAAACCAACCCTATAAACCAACCCTAACCCAACATCCCCTAACCGCCAAAGCAAGCCACCGAACCTCCCCCCACCTGCAAACCCCACGGCTCCGTGCCCCTGGCTGGGCACCCCGGCCACTCGAAGCCTCGGCCGCGCAGTGATGGCCCGCTGCAGCCACGCCCCGAAGCGCCACTCCTGCGGCGACATGGGCGCGCGGCGAGCGGCGGCGAACGGCGGCTCGGGGGATTTTGGCCGGGCCGACGTTTGGAGTGAGTACCCTCCCAGTCCCACCAATTGACAAAACGAGAAGAAAAAAAACTGACAGAAGGTCGCTTGAAAAGGAAAATGGTGCCCGCTGCCAGGTTCCATGTTAAGTGGTAGGAGGGTACAAGTACTGGGGCTCTGTAAAAGGGTCAACTCTTGGAAGACCAAATTTTGAATAGCGGCCTTTCAAGTAAACATTCGGAGGGGTTAACACGTACATCTCCGAGTGGCCTCCCTTTCAACCACGCTTTTGAAAAGTTAAGTTGGGGGGGGTTCCCCCCCAATGCACTGATAGGTGTCTAGACAAATTATGACTCGCGAACCCAAAAATAGGCCTTCTTTCCAAAACGGTATATATGAACATGGCCTCAGGTAACACAAACGGAGAACACCACGGGATGGAATGCAAAGCACAAGCCCTCCAGAGTTGTACCTTACAAGTCATGACCATTTCCTCCTCCGGCCCAAAGACGATATCGCTCAAAAAAACAAATGGAAGGTGGAGTTCTTCTCTAATCACTTCAAACGGGTACAACAGGTGACCTGCAAGATTGCCTACTTGTGGGGGCCCTGACTTATACTTGGATCAGAAGAACGCAATCAGGACCCCTCAAGGGGGACACAGAATTACTGCCCATCGCAGGTGGGGCCTGGCGTGGAGTTTGTTTAGAGGCAAGGCTTCCGCAGAAATCCCATCGAAAGCCAATCAGCCTGAAGGATACACCGTAGGAAACTCAATTCGTTCATCATTCAGTAGGTAATGCAAAAACCTTGTCCTGCTGAAAGTCCCTTTTCTGAAGAAACAAGAAAGACAGGGAATACAGAACTGTTCTTTCTCCATTTCCGTGGCAAGGAATATGGCTGCCCGTCCGGCGGTGAGGTGAGAAAAACAAACAACAGCGAACGGATATTAAAACAATACTACCCTCCCACCCTTTCCACATGGAACCTGACATTGGGACTCTTTCCTTTTAAAGGGACCGGGTCCCGAACGTCAGGTTCCACGTTAATTGGTTGGAGGGTATGTGGACTGACAGCAAGCCAATACTAAGCCAACCCCAGCCGGCGAAACTCAGTGAGGCCTCCAACGGTCGAATTATCCTATGAAACCCTTGGCTAAAACAAAGCACTGAGCCCCAAATTCGTTTGTTTCTTGTCTTTCCTGTCAACCCCCCCGCCGCTGGTTTCAGGAGGGTTCCAGTCACTACTCAACATGCCTGTGAGAAACAAAGGAAGCCACCAAAAGTAGGGACCACTACTTTATTGATTGAACTTGGCTTAAGAAACAAGCAGCCAATAGCAGCCAAAGAGGGCCAACATGGATTGCCGAAAAGGGGGAAAAAGAGACCCTTGATGGCACCCCCTCCTCCTGCAGCTCGCCGCAGCAGAAGCGGACCTGCTCAATTCTGTGGCCCCCATGTTCGACAAGCCACGATCGCTCAATTTCCTAAGAGGGCAACTTGTCCTTGTTGCCCTTTCGACTTGATTGCCCCAAGACCGTGAAATCGATTCCAAGTTCAAAACCAACAGGGGAAGGTGACAAAAAATATCTTCGCCGCAGCAAATGGAAGAGAAGGCCTTCCGAGCTATTGAAAGCCTCCAGCCATTCTCCCGGGGAGAAAAGGGGATCCTTCTTGGAGTTGGCCATGTTTCCTTTGTTGCTGTTGACCCTATCTGCAAAAAGTGAATCACTTTTTGTGGGTTTAGTGGAAAACCCCCTTCATTTCAACCAAAAAGTTAAAGTCTAAAGATCCGTTGCCCCACAGCAGTCAAGTTTCTTTGGGGAGAACCGGACAATCGGATGCCGTGTTTGCCTCCCAAGTGCTGGCGTGCTTGAAGCACACCGCCCGGTGCCCGAAGACGTCGAAGCGAAAAACATCGCAGCAGAGGCCCCAGAGGTCCACCACACCCCTGGTGCGATTGGCGGGGCTCGCGCGCGGGCTGAGGGCAGGGCTTGACCCGAAAATGGCGGGTGCTCCGTGTCCTTTTGGCTTCCCAAAAGAGAAGCCAAGAACTGCCCAAAGGCTCAAAGGACAATCAACTGAAAGGTGATCACCGACTGAAT
This sequence comes from Effrenium voratum, assembly GCA_963377175.1. Classification (NCBI taxonomy): domain Eukaryota; class Dinophyceae; order Suessiales; family Symbiodiniaceae; genus Effrenium; species Effrenium voratum. Next base: position 104,647 of record CAUJNA010003709.1, on the reverse strand, counting down.
ATGGACCAACATGGGAAAACAAAAAGGTCAAAAGTTCAGCGTTGGGCAACTGAGAAGAAGGTTGGTACCAGGCCCCCACAAAAAAGACATATCCAATTCGCAAACAGTTGTTCAATGGACTCAAAGATCTCTACCTGAAAGCATGGATTTGGGAAGCCAAGTGTTCACTTGTGGGCCTTTTGAGGCCAAAACGGCGATGACTAAAACTCTGCGACGTGTGTCAACTTGTGTCAACTGGTGTCAACTTGCATTTCGTGTGATATGGACAACCTTGTAAAAACAAAATGATTATTAACAGGGACGTACCCCCTATCCTCCTGTTCAATTTTGAGGGCTGGGTGTGGGGTATAAGGACCACGGGCGTAAAACAACTTGAATCCCCTCTCTCTCTCTCGCGCCTTCCCTCCCAACCTCGCTCCCCTCCCTCGCTCTCCCTCTCCCTCTCCCTCTCTCTCCCTCTCTCTCTCTCTCTCTCTCTCTCTCTCTCTCTCTCTCTCTCTCTCTCTCTCTCTCTCTCTCTCTCTCTCTCTCTCTCTCTCTCTCTCTCTCTCTCTCTCTCTCTCTCTCTCTCTCTCTCTCTCTCTCTCTCTCTCTCTCTCTCTCTCTCTCTCTCTCTCTCTCTCTCTCTCTCTCTCTCTCTCTCTCTCTCTCTCTCTCTCTCCTCTCTCTCTCTCTCTTCCCTCGTGATCATCGGGCAGTTTGGTTTCATAGTAGCCCACAAATCCTCATTGTCACCACCCCGCGCCCATTTCGTGCACGCGTAGCGTTCTCCCCAAGTAACTCGACCAGGTCCGGTCCCCCACCTCAGCGCGCCCAGGAACTTCAGCCGCTTCGACGCCCTCCGGCAGCTCATCCGAATCCATGTCCCGGGCGAGTCAAGTTCTCTTCGCGGCCGAGAAGCTGCGCTTTCTCTCAGCTTCCCGCGCCTTCCCCCCATGTGCCAAGTGCCCAGATGGCTACACTTCAGAAGTCATGAGGGCATCCCGCGACCTGTGATGCCTTCGTTTTCGGGGGCCCCGTTCTCCCGCGCGCCCAAACGGATCGAGTGGGGTCTCTGGTGAAAATCGGGCCCAGCGGCTTCCGACGGGCTGAAGGCCGAGGCATAGTCCGTGTCCGAGGTGGTGGTGCAGGTGTGCGTGATCTGATGAGGCGCGAAGCCGTCCCTGCACTGGGCCCTGGCGCAAAACCCCCGCGCGTTGCCAAACCGGGGGGGGGGGGGCCACGCGTTCGTTCGCGGGGGTCTAGGAGAAGGCCTGACGCCCCCCATAATATTCTGAAAATTCGACTCATAATTCCAGAATTCAGGGACCCCCAAGTAAAGGATCTTTACTATGGCGTGCTCGTTACGCCCCCAGGTGAGCTCGCCATAAACAGGCAGACCAATGGCTGGAACCAACAAAAGAAAAACGGGCAAGGGGTTCGGGCGCAAAACGCAGCCTCGTCGTGGAACCCTTGCCCTCGCAGCTCAGTGACCCCCAAAAGCTGGCACAGAAGCGGCCCTGGCTTTCTTCTTCTTTTTCCTTTTTTGTGGGTGGGGGGGGGGACATGACCTGTGCTCTCTTTTCTGTGTTTTTTGTTTGGCCGGGAGGGGAGGGGTGACATGACTTGCTTGTCTTTTTTTTGTTGCTTCGGGGGGGGGGGGGGGACGTCGACGCCATCTTTCCGTGGGGAGCCCAAAGCCAGCGCCGCAAAACCCCTCGAACCCCTCTGGGCGCCCGGCGTGCAGGTGCTGCCGTGCGCGAAGGTGGTGCCCTCTGCGCAGTAACCTCGGGGGAGGTTCAGGTGGTGCGCCGCGCCACGCCCGCAAAAACAATCCAACTCGGGGTGGTGACACCCAAACTTAAGGGGTGAATTCCGGTTTTCCAAACTTAAGGGGTGAATTCCGGTTGTTTTTAAGGGTGGTTGGAGGGTCCAGGCGGATGCTTTCAGGCGAATCCGGCCAAAAAGAAAAAGGGCGGCTCGCCTGTTTCTGAGCGAGGACAACCAACCATTTTGGGGTTCCCCCTAAGAGTGGCGGTACCCGTTTGGAGTTCTCAACTGTTTCCTTTGGACCCTCTATAGGGAGCCTTGCTGTAGGGTGTTAGAGGCAAAGCTGTGGGAATTTGCATTTCCACTTCCGTGTTACTACTGGAAGTCCTGCCGGGCTCTGTCAATGGATGTGGACCTCCGTCTTATACATGAGATTGGGTGTGCGCGGATAATGTGATGCCCAGTTCCATTGCTCCTCTTGGTGTCCGCTTCAAACAACCCTAAGGGCAATTTTCGAGCAAAACTCACACACACACATACACAAAGAAGCAAGAGACAACCATGGCCAGGGAAGAGTTGACCAAGAATGAATCAACAAAGCAAACCACACAGAATCTGCCCAACTGGGGGATCCGAATTGCTTCATCAAGCAAACCACAAGCCCGTGGTGTAGCCCAAGACCAGGCCGTTCCTCGCACAAACGCGCTTGACTGTGCGCTTTTTAGGGCGGTCTTCTGGTCAGCCAGTTGGCGAGCACGTGTTTGGCATAGTATATGGGAAAGGGGTCAATGCAGGGTTTTCCTGCAATGTATGTGCATGTTCTGCTAGTTTGCTAAGTGCATGGGGGATAGCATGGTAGCATGGGCCATCAGTGTGGGCTTCCCCAGGCCCGAAGGCCTTCTGAGAAAAAAAATCACATGATGCACCGCCGACACAAGCATAACAAAAATCGAATGATGTTCAAATGGAGCGGGTGAATGGTCTTCCCGCAAGATTGCCAATCAAAAGGGAGTCCACTTATTTGGCGTCTCTTTTTAGGGGACCCCTCAAAATGCAGGCGTTCCTCTTGGTCTCCCTTCAAAACCAAAAAAGGGCGGTGCCCCCAAAAAGCCACACCCATTCTGAGCAAAAAGCTCCACAAAATCACCGAGGAAACTACTCTCCCCCTGCCAGCCCAAGCCGAAGCCGCCGGCGGTGGCGGAGTTGGTCACCGTCGGGGCGGTGCAGCTGTTCTTCACCGTCACGGTGCGGGTGCCGGAGGTGGACTGACCCGCCGAGTCCGTGCACACGTAGGTCACCTCAACCCAGAATTTCAGCAACCCAGTCCCATGAATAACCAGTGGGGGGGTGCTGAGAATTTGTTTGGTCAAAGCTTGGTCGCTGGAGGCACGCGGTGGGTGTTGACCAGCCCCTCGGGAAGAGACCGTCATTTTGGGGTGGTTTTCTTTCGGTTTCCCCACGCCAACCAAAGGGACAACCCAAAAAACGACAATCCCACAATCGAGTTTTCCGTTTGAAGATCGAAACGGCTGTTGGGGGGACCTTACGCCCACAAGGGGCACCACACGGGGCACCTTGGCCTACGGGAGCCCCGGAATCAACCCCTGGTTGAGTTTGCTATGGGGTGTCCCCGTTTGGTCAAAGCTCATCACTTTTGGAGCCCCCAGCCACTGCTTACTTCTAGGACTGCCCCAAGGCTCATGACCCCTCCAACGGAGGTGCCCGGGCCCTTTGAATCAGGCCACAAAGGCTTCAAAAACGAGCGGGGGCCTGCTAATGGCCGTTGGTTGTTCTTTCTTGGTGCCCTCCCCCCGCAAAAAAAACAAAAAACAAACAAACAAACAAACAAACACACAAACAAATACATAAATCAATAAATGCATGTATAATCATGTATGTGTATATATATATATATATATATTAATTTGGGGGGTGTGCCAAATAACTTTGCCTGGGGACCCCCCAACCGCCGGCCAATCACGATCCAATCGCGGTCCCACAGGGTCCAATCGCGGAGCAACGTTGGGCATCGCTGCTGTTTCTGTTTCAAGTTCAGCCGTCTTGTCTCAAGCAAGCGCTGGCCTTCCTCCATACAACTGGCAAAAGGAAGAAAGTGACGTAGCTCGGATGGGCAAGGGCTCACTGGTGCAGCTTGTCCAATCGCCCTCCAATCGCCGTCCAATCCCGCTCCGGCGGTGATCGGCTTGCTGCATGAAACAGCCCTTGCCAGCAAGCAGATTTGGAAAGGACTGTCTGGCCCTGCACAACGAATTCAACATTCAGGACTCCAAAGAGAACTTTTGCTCAAGCCCGCGCAGTCAAAATCTGCGAGACGTGCGTCGGCACCATGCAACGTCTAAACGCATAGTAAATCTGTTGCCCTTTCGCGCTCCAATCGCCGGCCTTTCGCGGCTCGAGTTTTACCAATCGCGCGTTTCAACAAGTTGCCGCTGTTCACATTTTTTAGACATGCAATTACGGACGGCCCCCATATACATACTGGTTTCCGTTAGTCCGAATTTGAGCAACCTCTCATCCAAGTGGCGATGTAGTTGCCGGCAGTGTCTGTCTGTACCGCTGTGGCAGCGTCGTTGGTGGGGCTGCCCATCGCCGCGGCGTCTTCCGAGTCGGTACCTGGGTGAACAGGTCTAGAAAACCCTCCAAGATTTGTCCATTCTGTGGATGGACGAACTCCATTTCGCACCATCTAAGAAAATCTGGAATGATGATTCCCCTGTAAACACCCACAAGCAGTGGCTCCCCATGGTTTCAGTGTCTATCCCTGGAAACTGAAAAGAGATGGATAGGTGTTCAGGTGTTTCAAGTCACCCATCCCATCCCTTTTCAGCTCTGAAAATAAAGCACACACAAACAAAGCCAACTGATGTTGACCCCATATGAATCAACCCAGTTTACTAATAGGGGGGTGTCTCCCTCCAAAATTGGTCTGATTCCCAACTAAACCCAGGGAAAAGCACCCCCGATTAAGAAGCTGGGGTTGACATCCATTCGGGGCCAACATTGCGCCTCTATTGCCAGGGTTCCGCCCAGGTAGGTTGAAAACCCAAGAAAAAACACATCCCTTTTCAATTCTCAACGTTAAACGCGCGCCAACAAATCCACCTCATGTTGACCCAGGATTAATAAACCTGTCCCATTATTAGGGGGGTGTTCCCTCCAAAAGTGATGAATCCCCACAAAAAGGGACACCCCCCAATCAAAATCAACAAGGGGTTTATGAATCCGGGGTTAACAGTATGCACCTATTCTAGGGTACCTTCCCCATTTTCTTCAGGGCAGGAAACCATCAAAAACCCAGGGGAAACAGCGATCGGTTTTTTTGAAAAATGCCATGGTTGAAAAGAATGGCAAAGGAATCAACCTCTAGACCTCTGGTGTTTGACAGCTTCTATCTAAAGATTGTCAACCGGGGCTCATTTTCTGTCAGCACAGCTGGGTCCCTGTTTGGAAAAGGAATCAAACTCTAGACCTACGCTTGCTTCGCCCAAAGTGCACGTGACCGCCGGCAGGCTGTCCAGCGAGTCAGTGGAGGCCCCCAGCAAGAACCAGCTCGCCCCATCGGCGAGGAAGATCTTCGGCGGGGTGTCCACGCGGCGGCAGTAGGCCACGTAGCGGTCGGTGCCGTTGATGATCATGAAGTAACGGCCTCTCAGGGGGAAGTTCTCAATTGCTGAGTGGATGGCCCAAAAAAAACTCAAACTTTAAATTTACCACTAAAATGGTCTGCCCAAAAAGTTTAAAGTTCATGAACTCAGGTGGGAAGACTAGGTCCGCCAAGAGGTTAGAATAAGTTGGTACCCGGTTTTTTCTTCTCGGTAGTCTATTTTAGTAGGGGAACCTCCCAACCAAACTAGACCACGGTTGGCCCGAAAGCATAACATCGCAAGCGAGGCCGGCCCAACGCTGCAGGATGCGTTCTTTTTCCCTCCACGAAGCATTTGTGAAGCAAGCGCGAGACAGCACCAGGCAAGGTGCTCTGCGCAAACTGGTCGGTGCAAGTTGGTCTGCGCAAGTTTCTCTACGCAAGTTGCACTGTGCAGTTGCTCTGCGCAAGTTGCTCCGCGCAAGTTGCTCCGGCAAGTTGGCCCCTGCAAGTGGCTCCCTGCAAGTTGCTCTGTGCAAATTGCGCTCCCTGCAAGTTGCTCTGTGCAAGCTGCTCTGTGCAAGTTGCTCTGTGCAAGTTGCTCTGCGTAAGTTGCTCTGCGCAAGTTGCTCTAGGCAAGGCGCTCTGCGCAAACTGGTCGGTGCAAGTTGGTCTGCGCAAGTTGCTCTGTGCAACTTGCTCTGCGCAAGTTGCTCTGCGCAAGTTGCTTTACATTGCAAGTTGCATCTTGCGACGCCCGCCCGCGGACCAGGGAGGAATCGAACCCGCGACCCGCAGCAGGCGCGAACCACAAAAGTCGCAAAAAACCTCGAGTTTTTGCACCTCGACCACGCCGATTCCCGCAGAGGGTTGCGCCAGCACCGCAGAAATCGCAAAAAAACCTCGAGTTTTTGCACCTCGACCACGCCGATCCCCGCAGAGGGTCGCGCGGGCACCGCAGAAATCACAAACGACCACGCCGATCCCCGCAGAGGGTCGCGCGGGAACTTTAGAAATCGCACAAAACCTCGAGTTTTTGCACCTCGACCACGCCGATCCCCGCAGAGGGTCGCGCGAGCACCGCAGAAATCGCAAAAAATCCATGGGTTTTTGCACCTCGACCACGCCGATCCCCGCAGAGGGTCGCGCGAGCACCGCAGAAATCGCAAAAAAACCATGGGTTTTTGCACCTCGACCACGCCGATCCCCGCAGAGGGTCGATTTTCGTGTAGTGTCGTCGGCACTACCCCGCCGCCCTAAGAAGAGATTTTAACTCCTCGCAAGTCAATTGCACTTGGACTCCTTGCACTTGCAAACTTGCACTTGCTTGACTCCTTGCAATGACTCCTTGCAATGACTCCTTGCAATGACTCCTTGCAATGACTCCTTGCAATGACTCCAATGACTCCTTGCAATGACTCCTTGCAATGACTCCTTGCAATGACTCCTTGCAATGACTCCTTGCAATGACTCCTTGCAATGACTCCTTGCAATGACTCCTTGCAATGACTCCTTGCAATGACTCCTTGCAATGACTCCTTGCAATGACTCCTTGCAATGACTCCTTGCAATGACTCCTTGCAATGACTCCTTGCAATGACTCCTTGCAATGATGCAATGACTCCTTGCAATGACTCCTTGCAATGACTCCTTGCTACAATGACTCCTTGCAATGACTCCTTGCAATGACTCCTTGCAATGACTCCTTGCAATGACTCCTTGCAATGACTCCTTGCAATGACTCCTTGCAATGACTCCTGCAATGACTCCTTGCAATGACTTGCAATGACTCCTTGCAATGACTCCTTGCAATGACTCCTTGCATGACTCCTTGCAATGACTCCTTGCAATGACTCCTTGCAATGACTCCTTGCAATGACTCCTTGCAATGACTCCTTGCAATGACTCCTTGCAATGACTCCTTGCAATGACTCCTTGCATTGACTTTCATGATGATGATTCCTTGCAATGACACCTTGTAATGACTCTCATGAGAACAACTCAAGTGAACCCAGCGGAAGAACCCTTCGCCATGCTTTCGGGAAAAAGTTGGTAAAAGGGGCACTAAGGACCTAGAAGAGCTTGGACAAATGGAGGAGGTGGGGAAGAGCAAAATACGAGACACAGAAGAAGCTGTGATTATCGGATCCGCGGGCCGAATCCAATCCGGAAAAAGTCGTGTTTCTCGAAAATGCCGACGTTCAGGAACCTTCCTTGGAACCACACGGTCCCCAGCCCCCCCGTGAAACCTGATCCAGGATCAGAGTTCAGCCCAAAAACCACACAAAACCACAATGATCACAATGTTTAGAGAAATATTCTCATGGGTTCCTGCTTTTCATTCGCTTAGTAAGAACCCAGGCCTGTGCATAGCGTCATGAACTGGCAGGTTTGGTTCTCGAAGTACTGGTAGGCCACGCACTCGCTGCTGCTGGCGGATAAGCATTTCGTCTCGCAGGTCTGGTAGTTCGCCACGCTTTCCACCCTTGGGATGCTGGGATTCAGAGGGATTCAGACAATACCACCACGAAGTCCAACACAGGGAAATTTCTTGTGGCAACCCCTGACTCTATCGGTTTCCTCGAGTTTGCGCAAACCGCAAAAAAGGCGGGGAGTAAGCCATGTAACATGGCAGGCTGTTCCTTCTTTCCCGTGCTGAAGCTCCACCTCCGGTGCCCCCTATGTGGTTTGGAGGCACCGTTTGCATTTTGAAGGGTACATGGGAGGACCTAACCCCAACCACAGGGCTCCCCAAACCGTCAGCAAGCAGCTGCTGGGCGCTTCTTTTCTCTTCATTTGGGCGTGGCTCGCTCAAAATTAAACGATCGGAGGGGCGGGGCAAACCGCAGGTTTTGGGTTCCCATGTTTCCACTTACCGATCGGGCAACCGATTTTGGAATTCCGGTCTTTTGATCCACAGCCATTTGGGGTTGCCTGATTTCTTTTGGGGAACCTTTGGGTGTCTCACGAATCCGACGCCCATCCTCAGGGAATCCGAATGGTTGATCAATATGCTCTTCCGGCCCCCAAAGGACCATGGGCAACGTTTCCCATGTGGGACAGAACACTTCTGGGTTGCTTTCTCCCCCCCTGCCAAAAGTTGACAACTTTTAGTGGTTTAATACGGAAAACCCCATTCCTGGGCAAAAAGTTGAAGTCCTAACATCCTAGCAGAATGCACCGAAGATTAAATCTTCTTTGTGGTTTTCAACTGGACCAATATGGTCATCCCATGTCTCACGGACCTTTTGGCCAGTCAAGGGCGAATTCGAAAATTTGCCGAGGTGCGTGGCTTGGGTGAGGGAGCAGGCCACCCGGTTCCCCCCATAGGTGCCCCCAGGGTTGGGCTCTTCGCAGGCCACTTCCACCGAACGGGTGGCTGACACGTGGGCGCCCATGGAGTCGTAACCTCGACGACCCGGCGACCCGGCGCTCGGACTGAAGCTTTGGAGGAATACCCCTGCTGGTTCTCGTCACTGAATGAGAAACCATCCTTAAGCTCACTTGCCCAAAGGACCCAGAAATAAAAGGTTAACCTTTTGGGGCCTTGACTAAAACTAGACCAAAAAGGAGAAACCAAAAGGTCAAAAGGTCGATTCGCTTTGGGCAACTGAGTACTTGCTGAATGAACCATCCTTAAGAGAATCCCGAGGCTCATTCCCACCCTGGGTCATCTGAGCACAAGCAAGCCTGTAGACCCTAGTGGAATGACCCCTAAGCTGAAGTTACCTTGCTGGTCTTCCGAGTCCGGGTGTCGGTGGAATGAACCGGAAAGGGGATTCCCGAATCTAATTATTAAAGGGGTCTCAGTCGCTTGCCGAAAAGACATCTAAAAGAAGCCCACGTGATAGAACTGACTCAATGGAGTGCGTGTACTTTTGAGAGTACCCGCCCCAGAACCCTCCCTGAAAACTTCTCCAATCCGACGCAGAGCTTATTTGCGGGGAGACTCCAAAGCTTCCCCCTTGGGGGAGGGGGCCGGTTTTTCTCACCATGGGGTCTATGAGCCAGTTGTACTAGGGCTAGGGTCTATAACTTGCTAGTTCTCAGCTTGGACCCTATAAACCATCCATTTCCCATGGTGTCCTTCCCAATTGAACCGGGCCCCTGACTCTTGGCTCCTTTTGCTTGAAGACGGTCAGTTTCTTATCGCCTGAGCCTGTTCCAAGTCTTGTAACGGACCCCTCGCTTCGTGTGCCATTTAAAAAAGAAGGAACATTCAACACACGCACCCCTATTTAGCCAACCTCTTGTCCGCCAAAGTTGCACCCAAAAAAGGCGAACCCCCCTCCCCTCCCCTCCCCCTCCCCATCCCCCTGCCCCTCCCCCTCCCCCTCCCCTCCCCCTCCCCTCCCCCTCCCCTCCCCGTTTCTCGGTAGTGGAAACGAAGTTTTGGGGACCTCTCTTCCACTGTCGCCTGCCCCCGGACCTTTTTCTTTCGGCCTCCGGGGCTTGGAGACCTTGAACCCTTGAACTCGCCGCCCTTTTTTCTTTTTCCTTTTCTTGGCGTGGGGACCCCCTACGGAATGCAGCAAGCGACGGAAAAACACCGCAAACGCTTGCTTGTTCGGCCAAATACGGCCGAGACCGGAAAAAAAAGACAAAACAACACCATGCGTGCACTCCAGGGGTGCCGGTTGGTTGAACCCTTTCGAGGGTAGATCTGGTTGCACAGCTGGCCTTTTGGAAAAATAGACTGGTTTCCCGAGTAAATGGGGCACAAAACTCATCTAAACCAGTGGAACCCATCTATTTTTAACCAGGCTCACCGAAGGACAGCTATGCCTGGTTGATTTTTTCAGGGACCCCAAGCTTGCGCCAGGCTGCAGGTGTAGGTGACCTTGTACACCGCCGGGCTGTCGGCCACTACGGCGTTCACCACCTCGATGCGCGCCTGCGCGCCGCTGCCGGTGCTGCTGGTCAAGCTGCCCTGCTTGCAAAGCCGATTGCCGCTGAAGGAGGCACCTGCATGCGGAAGCCCCTGCTAAAAGTTTAACTTCTTGGGGTTTAGTGGAAAACACCTTTAAGTCCTAAAAGGCTAAGTCTAAAGATCCAACCCAATAGCAGTCAAGGCAGATCTACATTGTTTATGTTGGATGTTAATTCTAAGATTTTAAAAATAAAATAACATAGAAATAAAATAAACAATACAGACACACTATATGACAGAGAATTAGAATGGAGAAAGGACAGTTAATTCTAGTCTTATTTGTAATGCTTTCCTGAGACTTGCCTTATCCACTTTCTGGAATTACTTTCATCTCCTGGACTGGTCCTTCCCTGACGGTAGAAATGAACGGTTAGATGGTTGACAGGCTCTTCCTCTCTGTGTTTGTTCGTCATCTCCGGGAACCGTGGAGGTCGGGGACCCTGAATTTTCCCGCCCCACAAAAGCAACTTCAGAAGTCTGAGTTGAGTATAGCCCCTTTTTCTTGGTTGACGTTGAAAGGGGAGCAACAAATTTAGAATCTTAGCAGTTCAGTGGATTTGGATATCAACCACTCAACCACCACAAGCAAAAATGTGCCACACGTTTCCCAACAACAACCATGTGTTGGGGCCGAACACCAAACCCGTCAGAAGGTCCCTACAGGCCGAGGAAACCGATAAACCGATCTACGCGCCCATTTCGAGACATGGGTTCGCTTTCGTCGGTTCGCTTTCCAAGCTGAAACCCTGCCACTTGCAGCTGGCTCAGGGCAGTTGTCAAGCCACGGGTGAATCAATTTGCAGGTGTCAACACAAAATGGGCCCCAACAAATTGTGCCGCCTTTGGGCCTGGAAAAAGGTGAGAACCTTTTTGGAACTTGGATGAAAAATAGGCCAAAGAGTGAAAAACAAAAGGTCGTGTCAGGTCGCATCGCTTTAGTGAGAGTCTTCCCTATTAGTCCTGCAAAAAGGAGTAAACCAGCCTTCCGCATGGAAACCTGAAGCACGCTTCTCAACGCCCTCAGAGTGCCAGCAGAGTTGCCTCTTATCCGCTATGACAACCAGAAAAGCGGTCTTGAACAAAAAGATGCAAGTGACCAGGGCCAGATTGCATGAGCTGACATAATGTGAGCAGAAAACTCAAGGTTCATTTCCTGGGCTGCTACAGTAGAAGGCCGATCCAACCATGCATATTGGGATGCTACTTCAAAGGAGGCCCCAGTCGTAACCAGTGCTGTCCAACAGCCCATCACAGACTGAAGCATACTGAAGCCAGGCCCGGGCGCAATCCGTCTTGCAGCAGTAGTCTCCTCCGGAGCAGTCCGCTCGCTTCACAGCCGGCAGGCTAGGTCCCTGGAAAATGGGTATGCGTAAACAATAGTCGAAACGTGCGAAGCCTCCAAACAGGTGGGTTCCGTTTGATCTCCCTTTGCACGAGCATACCCGTCGAGCAAGACACACCCAAGTGTGCAAAGGCAGCGTGGCCCAAACTGGAAGCATGCGTGCTACAGCTGAGTGAAAGTAGATGGCACCATTCCCATGTGGTTTCGTCATCCCCTGCACTTACCCACAGACAAGGATTTGTGCCACCTGCTTCCACCCTGAAGGAAGCATCTCTGCCAAGGGCCGCCTTGAATCGGAAGAACAAGCATACCAAGGATTCTGCAGCTGATCGAGTGAGCCGTTCCGTTCATCAGCGCTGCTGACTTTGATGCGCAGTAACTACCTCGCATTCGCATGATGCTTGAAGTCCTCCATTTCACAACCCTCAAATGAACTCAAATCAACCGTGGAGCAATCTCAAACCTACCCTTAACCAACATTGCAGGGAACTTACCCTCTGGGCACTCCCTCTTGCCACCCTTAGACGGCACTTTGTTGGTCCAGCCCAGCAACGAGTACTTTTGTGCCTGACATGTTCCCCAAAAAATGCACACAAGTCTTCACAGTCCGAAACGGAACTCAGGGTTAATCTTCGTCATCTTGTGGCTCACTGCCCCCCCCCCCCCGGGCTCCCCTCCCCATTTCCCCACCTAACCCCCCGCCCACAACCGAGCTCCTGTGCAGCTCTGCGCCGCGCACATCCGCGGGGCGTCGGGCGGGCAGCGCGCCAGGCCCCCCAAGGACAGGCAGCAGCCCTCGGTGCTGCACTCGCTGCCGTCCCCGCAGAGGTACCTCGGTACCGCCTCTCCACCAAGGTACCTACCGGTCAAAGGGACCTCTACATCTCACTGGCTGAGTGGATGGCCCAAAAAAAGTCCAAACTTTATATTTACCACTAAAATGGTCTTTCCAAAAAGTTTAAAGTTCATGAACTCAGGAAGTGAGACATGGGGGATACCTGGCTGCGCTTCCCTTTAGCCTCAAGTGAGTGGTAAACAGAGTTTGGACTCTGTTGGGCCAATCCGAACACAGAGGATCCGGCGGGGAACGAGAAAACCGAGCGATTGGAATCCGGGTCCCTCAAAGGATGCGACCGGTAAGCTACGATTTGTTCGGCCTCTACAAAAAACTTGCTAAAGCAAGAGCAACTCCAGCTAGCTGATGCTAGCTTTCGTGACATGGTCCAACCCCACAAAGTGACCAAGGTCCGAAACGGAACTCTGGGATTGAGTTACAAGCTTGGATCCGGTCAATTCGCTTTAAGTTGCGGAGCTAAGACCCTGAGCTTCCATTTGCTTAAGGGAAAAAAACAAAAAACATATGTCCAGTAGTGAAATCGATTCCTTTGAAACGAACAGGAGAAAAATACCGCAGATTCATTTCAGCAAATGGGGGGGTGTACATCATTTCCTATGGTTTTTGTTTTTCAGGGAACCCCGTTTAAAACGGTTCATTCCAACTCATTCTAACTCCCTACCTGTACCAAGTAACTTGTGCTTAACTTAAGCCTTGGGGAATGGAACTGAGATATACATCATCCCTACGATCCCAAGTGGTGCCCTGGTGCCCAAAGCATCTTCCAAGCTGGCGCCACAAAGATTCCTTTCGGCAAGTGGACAGCTGAAGTTTTTCTGGGAGAAAAAAAGAAACGTGTATTTCCAGAAGTGAAATCGATTCCCATGGAAAGCCAAATCCAGGGGGAAATTCAACAGGGATCCTTACATTGTACACCTGAACATTGCAACTTGTAAATGGTGGTTTCCAACTTTATTCTGGTGTTGAAAAAGCCACATGTTTCAAATGGTTTCGCAACATGGAGATCTTTTAAGGAGCCCTGTTCAAACATATTCATGTCAGCCAACGGAAAGAGCGGAGAGGGAGACCCGTGACCCGAGCGGCTTCCCGTCGCTGCTGGCCGTCCCGAAGAGCCATGCGCAAGCCTCCTCCGGGTCCAGGCCGAAGACGAGGCCGGTGCCTGGGAGCGGAGGGGTGGGCCGTGATAGGGAGTCCGGGGGGGTGCGGGGGGGGGGGGGGGTGGGTGGGTTGTGGGGTGGGGGGTGGGGGTGGTGGGGGGTGGGGGGTGGGGGGTGGGGGGTGGGGGGTGGGGGGTGGGGGGTGGGGGGTGAGGGGTGGGGGGTGAGGGGTGGGGGGGGGGTCATGGACACTTAGAGTATCTTTTCCAGCCTGGAACCCGCAAAACCAATACCCTAAATGAAGAAGGTTGCAAAATAGACCCTAAGTTCTTTTAAAAATGGTTGGTCATTGCGCAAAAGAATGGTCATTGACCCATTTTGTAAGGGTCATGGAGACTCCAGGTAGAGGCACCTTCCAACCCAGTTGGACCCCGGCGATTCAACGGGTTTTTCTCCGCCACCCGGATCTTCCGCAACCTTCAACCGGGAGATGCTTCTATAGCCTAGACACTGGACAGGGGGCACTCGAGCGGATTAAACAGGTTGCTACACACAATTGGGGGATGGGGCAGCGAAATGGGCGGGTCAAAGGGAAGCCCGCTCTCTTCTCCAGCTCTCAGCTCTCTTTCCTCTGACTTTTGTTGGTTTGGATTGGTGGTTTGGTGATTAAGGAAGGGTTTCTCATTGGCCCTCTACAAAAACTAGTGGTTCAAATCCCCTAAACCACTAATCCAAACCCCAACTAAGGGCTACCTGAATCCCCCCCAAAAAAAAAAACACAAACAAACACGCAAATACAAACAAAAAAGAGGCAAATTTGTCCGGGAAGTCCTAGGGTGAAGAGTGTCCAGTTGCTGTTCGCGGCCCTCCAGTAGGGAGGTTAGAATTAGTTGGCGCCCGATTTTTTTTGCTGTGGTCTATTTTAGTAGGGGAACCCTCCCCCCAACAAAGCACACAAGGGCACTACTGGATAACCGAGCGTTGCTCTGAACCAGGCAGTTCAACTTTCGCCAAACGATGCAAAGGCGCCAAAATCCTTCAACAGTTGACTATGGGGTCGCGCTCCTTGTAGCCGAACCAAAGGCTGCAGCCTACCCCCCCCCCCTCAGAAACGGACGGGGGCCCACTTCTTTCAGGGGACCCGGCACTTCCACCCCCTAAGCCCGTCTTTTCACTTCCGTTCTTTGCCCTGACTGCCATTTAGCCTGTTGGTTTATGGGCCAAGCAGGTTGGGTTGGAGGTCCACGATGGACAACTGAACCTTTGCCGACGATGTGGGCTTCCAATGCAACCGAGTCTTCCAGGCAAGCCCCTTGGGATCGCGTTGCCCAACATGAACTGCTGAACCCCCGGCTAAGGCACCTTCCCACCTTCCTCATACGGCCAAACCACGTGGCAACCAAAAACCCTCAGTGACAGGGTTGTGTGAAATGACCACTTCTGTGATACAACAAAAAGGGCCTCCCAAAGACCAACCCCCTATATAGAGGGGGAGATTCCCTTGTATCACAGAAGTGGGGACACACCCCTTGATCCCACAACCCTGCTCAGTGACCCCAAGCATCCAACC
Source organism: Effrenium voratum (assembly GCA_963377175.1). Classification (NCBI taxonomy): domain Eukaryota; class Dinophyceae; order Suessiales; family Symbiodiniaceae; genus Effrenium; species Effrenium voratum. The sequence continues at coordinate 89,499 of CAUJNA010003709.1, read as the reverse complement.
GCCCAGCCCCCGAGCAAGGCACAGGTGGCGCCGGAGGCAGTGACGCTCCAGTGGCTCACCTCCACACCGCCCGGGGCTCGGGACTCTGGGATGCTCCACCCAACGAATCCAACGGCACCAGGGAAGTCCTGATCCTGGGTGCTTCTCAAAAATCGGGGACTCCATTTCCTCTCTAGGAAAAATGGGTGTCCTTCAAAAACCAAACAATCCATGTACCCCCGTTGTTTTCCTGGATTCCCAAGAAAGCAAACAACCTCTACCCCGATTTGGCGATATTTTTTTTCCACTTGGATTCCACCCTGGTTCTTCTTTGGGCTCCTCTGTCGCCCACCCCCAAACAAAAACCAGAGAATTCCTTTGTCACCCACCCCAAAAAACCCAAAAAAACCTCCGAAAAAAAGGAATCGGCGCCCCACCGCCCCAATTTTTTCCCCAAGATTTGCTTGTTGCTGGCCCCAACAGCCCGGGGCTGGCCTCCAGGGGCAAAAAGCTGAAGCCCCCGGGCGCCGTGGCCACCTCGTTGCCGCTGCTGTCCCGAAGGTGCCACTTCTCAGCCCCCTCCGTGCCTCGTCTCGGAGGAGCTGCGCGGCTGGGGTCGGGGGTCGGGGTACCGAAGCCATCCGAAGCCCCGAAGCGTCGAAGCGGGCGCCGTGTCTTACCCGGAGAAACGGATGGTCTTTGGGGGTTTAAAGGAGTTGTAAGGGGCTAAAGCCCCACCTCCCACACCTCCCCGCCTGGCTTTTGTCCTTCTTTTTGGGTACCCCCCCCAAACAAAAAAATGGGTTGGCTCTTTCCTTTTGGTTTCCCCTGTAACCCCAACAAGCCAAAGCTGCCAGCCCCCAACAAGACGAGGCAGCCACCTCCCCACCTCCACCTCCCCACCTCCCCACCCTCCCCCACCTCCCCACCTCCCCACCCTCCCCGCCCAGTCCCCCGCTCCCCCGATTTCTCCCCGCCTGGCACCTTCCCGGACACCGCCTCGCTCTTGAGGTGAGGCCCGGTGCCCAGGTCCGTCCGCATCTCCCCGTAGCTGCCGGCGGCCTGGGGGGGGGGGGGGGAAAAACGGCCACCGGAGCGCCGCAGCCGCCGCAAAAAGCGTCTCGTGTTTTGTTTTTTTTGGGGGGGGAGTTGGGTGAGCCCGTGGGTTTCTTGCAGGAGCGTCTCTCTTCTTTTTTGTGGGGTGACCCTGTGGGTAGGAGGGGGGTGGAAAAAATATGCAGCCCTGGCAATACTAGAGCAATACTAGGCTAATAAGAATTTAAGCAACGCGCGATCTTGTCCTTGGCCCGGGTAGGAGCAAACCCTTTGGAAACCGCGGGTTTCCAAGCAGGCCCAAACAGGAGATGCACGGCCGTGCATCTCTCCTTTGTGACCCTGTGGGCAGGAGCAAACCCTTTGGAAACCCGTGGTGCTTGCCAGGCCCCCCAAGGCGTTTTTCTTTTCTCCTTGGGCAGGTAGGGAATGAGTTGGAATGAACCGGAACAAGGATTCCCTTGCAAAGGAAACCAATAAGGAAATGGACGGTTCTTCTTGGGGTCATCAAAATTGATCGTTCCCTGCATCTCTCGCAGCAGCACTAGGTCCTCCAGCAGACAGGTTAGAATAAGGGTGCCAACTTTTTCCTGTAGCCTATTCTAGTAGGGGAACCCTCCTCCCAAAAAAGAAACGGTAAAAGTTGACACATAGCTGGGGGACCTAGTCTCGCACCAGCAAGAAGACTCTGGCCGACCAACCCCCCCGCTCTCATCAATCTCTCGCCTGGGTGGAGTACATCACCCCCAGGCCGGAGGAATCCTGACCTGCCAGCTCCAAGTTCTGGCTGTCCACGCCGGTGCACCTGGCGAAGCGAAGAAGCTTTTCCACCCCGTTCTACGTACCATTGTCCATTTAAGAACAACGTCCATCCCATATTCAATTCAACCGCTCTCCTTTTTCGCTTGAAACCTGAAGTAAAGCCGAGGGTTCGAAACACATGAACCAGTACATGAAATACACGTGCGCTGAGCTTCTGACCAGATCTGCCATTTCCGTAAGTCACATGGAAGAATCTGCCTTCCTTCCGAGGCGCCCATCCGGCGTGGCCGAGACGTTGATCCGCGCGGGGGCCGCTGGACCCACGGTGCCCCAAATGCTCAGCTCGCAGACCTGTCGACATTTGTCGACTTGCGGCTTCTCGGCAAGCAGTCGAAGAGGGTTTTGGAAATGAACTGGAAGGTACTGTGGATGGACACAACCATGCACCACTTGCAAACCATGAGAAACCATTTTTCATTGGCATTTGCAGGGGAATCATCATGTCAGGGTTTCTTTGGTGGTGCAGGATTTCCATCCACAGTATGGATGGTTAGAGGACCTTCTCCCCATTCTCTGCTGAGAACCGGCTGCGGAAACAATGGGGAATGCAGAGCGTCAGCAGGAGAGAAAGCAAGAGAGAGAGAAAAATAAAGAAAGACAAAGACAGAGAAAGAGAGAGAGAGAGAGAAAGACAGAGAAAGAGAGAGAGAGAGAGAGAAAGACAGACAGAGAAAGAGAGAGAGAGAGAAAGAAAGAAAGAAAGACAGAAAGAAAGAAAGAAAGAAAGAAAGAAAGAAAGAAAGAGAGAAAGATAGAGAGAGAGAGAGAGAGAAAGAAAGAAAGAGAGAAAGAGAGAAAGAGAGAGAGAGAGAGAAAGAGAGAAAGAGAGAAAGAGAGAAAGAGAGAAAGAGAGAAAGAGAGAAAGAGAGAAAGAGAGAAAGAGAGAAAGAGAGAAAGACGGAAACATAAATATTGAATGTGCCACTGAATGGTTGGGACTGTTTGGCTTCCCTCACAACATGATGGTTTCCCTTCAAAGTTGGATCCAAGTGCCTCCAAAAACAAAGCTAAGCCATGAGCACAGTGGCAAAACGCCAGCAAGTGTCCAGAACACACCCCGAAAGGGCCCCCAATCTTGAGCCACACCCATATTAGCCGTAGCGAGACCCGCTCTTCGCGGGCGTTTTCAGATCCCCTGCTAACAGTTTAACTTGTGCCACAATTTGTGGGTTAACTCGAACCCGACCCCCTATTGCCGAGCATGGGCGGCGCCAGGTCCAGGGCCATGCAGGCTAAGAAAAATATAGATGTAACTACGGAGAAAAGCGTGCACATCGCTACGTCAAATGGGGGGTTGTCAAAATTGGGCACCCCTTGTGGGCCATGGTTTAATGCTCTACGTTTTCCAGTAGGGAGGTCAGAATAAGGGTACCCTTTTTCTGTTTGTAGTAGGGGAACCCTCCCAACCAAAAAAGGGGTGAGAAAGGGCACTACTGGGGGAGAAAGCTTTTGACAACCCCCCCCCAAATATAGGGGTCCACGGGAAAATCATGTTTGACAACCCCCCCTAAATATATTTCAAATATAGAAACGAGAAATGTGCGCCTTCATTTCTTGGTTGCTGTTGACCCTGCAAAAAGTTTAATTGTTTAGGGGTTTAGTGGAAAACACCTTTATCCCAAAAGCTTAAAGTCTAAAGATCCAACACAATAGCAGTCAATATTTTGTGAACGACATGCGGTCGATGCCCGAGCCTTCATGGAGGAGCTGGAGCTCAAGGTCACGTAGCCTCAGTGACCCAGACCGCCCACAGTTTGCGGCAGGGTCGCAAAATGCGCGGGTAGAGAGAAGGTCGAACCGGTCAAAAGCACGGGTTTAGGGTTTAGGCTTTAGGGTTTCGGGTAGAAGGCCGAACCGGTCAAAAGCACGAAGATTCATGAAAGTCATCAAGGACGCAAAGGTGCAAACAAATATCAAAAGCTCAGGGCATTTTTTGAGGGCTGCGAAAGGTCAAAACGGTCCAAGGTGGGCTCCAAACTCAGGTCAAGCAGCTCACAAGGCCAAGGAGGCAAAACAGAACCGCCCAAACCCCCCAAAACCGTTCTCGAGGTAACACCAAAAAGGCCTAACCAGGCTCGACGAAAGGAGAACATGGACAAACCGCAAAGAGGTAAGAGAGCAAAGGCCAAAAGCCAACAAGTCACCGCCACTTGGCACTCGGGAGGCTGTTCGTGGGCATGAACAGGGTCCAAAGTAAAGGCAAAACAAGCCGAAGGCCGAAGTAAAACTCACTTGACGAGTGGGTCGGAGAAACAAAAGTCGTGCTTTGCTGCTTCGCTACTAAGCGCCCAGCGCGAAGTCCGGAAACTTAGGCCGAAAAGGAACCCCAGATTCATCCACCCCACCTTATGTAAGGGGGGGGGTCCCTGGGTTTAGTGAAGATTCAACAACGTTTGGAGGGGCCCCAACCTATCAATAGAACGTGGTCTACTTAGAACCGGGGTCAACATGCGGTCCACTCCAAAAGGAAGCCTTCCCAGTTGCCCCAGAAAATTCCAGAAATATAAAAGGTGATCAAAATGGAAACCAAACAGGAAAAACTGAAAGGCTGAAAGGGCGATTCACGTTGGTTGCAAGTGAGTCTTCCACCATCGCTCCTTGCAAAAGCCTTTTTTTGGGGGACAACCCCCCCAAAAAAAAATGCAGGGTGTCCTTCTGGTTTCCCTTAAAAGCCACCAAAAAGGGCTACCCTCAAAGACAGACACGCCCACAGGTCCCAACCCAAAAAAGGGCAAGCCCCAAGCGGACCACGCGCCAAGCAGCGGCCCACCAGCGGTGCGTCGCACTCCACGGTGGTCGCGCTGCCCAAACTCTGCGTGAGAGACGTCTTGCAGCTGAAGCCCACGTCCAGGGTCGGGCCCACCTCCCGGTGCCCAGCCGGTGGAAAAAAAGGACATCCTTCTTTTGCTCGGTTGACTTCAAAGGGGAACCCTTCCCGAAAAAGGGAAAAAAGGGCACCACTCGGCAACTGAGTTTTGAAGTATGTGTGTGTGTGTGTTTGATGTTTGGAGGGGTTTGAAGAGAAATCAAAAGGACAAACGCTCCTTCTTCTTTTTTTTATGTCCTTACAGAACTCTGGTAGCTCCGAAAGGCTCCCTCTTCAAAGCCAAATGTGGATACTCCGAGCTGCGTAACGGCCCCCTTCCAATCTAGCTAGGCTACCTTGGCTGTCCTTTTGCTTTTGCAGATCCCCTGCCGAAAGTTGCTAACTTGTGGGTTATATAAACGGAACCCCCCCACTAACCCCCTGCAACACCCTGAACATAAGCCCAGCCTAAACCAAACGCCACCCCCGAAGCAATCCAAATCAACCCCGATGAACCAACCCAATCCAACCCTGAACCACCTCCCCTTGTTCCTAAGCTGAAGCTCTGGGGTCGACACACCCCAAATCGGCTCGTTTGGGGTGGTTTGGGGCAGCTGCATCACAGAAATTGCCTTGTTTCACACGCATGGGATTTGGCCTATATCTGGGTCCTCCAGTAGAGAGGTTGGAATAAGGGTACCCTGGGGAACCCTCCCAACCCAAAAAGGGGTGAGAAAGGGCACTACTGGGGGACCTAGATATGCTTCGCCGCGAAGAACTTCTCGTGTTCTCATATTCGTTGCCAGGCCTTTGGTTGCCAGGAAGGCCCACTTGGATGGGGCTTTGGAAAGAGCCACAGCGAAGCCAGGGCCATTTGGATAGGGGGTACCCCGCACAAGACGCAGAAAGCCACACCCAAATAAGGATAGCTCAAATACATGCAGGCAGCTTGGAAATCCAGCCCCAAGACCCCCCCCAAGTCTCTTTCCTAGAAGGCCTTGGACGGATGAACCTCTCTGGGGTGAAAATCACGGTGCCCGAGTTCAATCAGCTCCAGCTCAAACCATAGGTGTCCTCCTCCGCAAAATAGATGGCCCTGGTAGATGATGGAACCGCCAAGTAAACCAGCGCCCAACAAATGTCTTTAACCCAACCGACCAAAAAGGACACATGGCTCCAACCTTGGTTGACTTTGGAAGGGGAGCAAAACTTTAACTTTTAGCAGTCAGATGGTTGGATTTCAACCACTAACCCACCACAAGCAGAACAATTGGAAAAAATGGTGTTTCCTAACAACAACCCTGCGGCTCCAACCGTCCTTTGCCCTGGGTTTCCCGTTTTGGGCCCGGCGCCCCCGATCCTTCAGGGTGGCGCTGGTCACGGTCGCCGCCAGGGCGAACTTGTGCACCACCTTCCCGGCGCCCAGATCCAGCCACAGGTAGCTGGAAGAGGACACCTGCAAAGGAAGGACAAAAATACCTGTATGGCTGTGGCTCAAAAATAGTTGGTCACCCCAAAATGGCGCAGGCCTTAGTAAATGGAAACATGGACTAAAACCTGCGGTCCCCTGGTTTGATTTTGACCCACACCCGTATGGGTGTGGCTCAAAATTAAAGAGCTAGGGTTACGCAGGTATTACGTAGTCTTTGGTTCCATCTACCAAGGTTCTATTGTGGTAGCTTTTTTTTTGAGCCACAGACATATGCCGCCTTTAAACATCACCCAAAGGAAAGTCACTTTAAATGGCAGCAAAAGGTGATATTTCAAGCTTAGGACAGGGTTCCCCAAGCTTTTCTGTAGTCCATTTTAGTACGGGAACCCCTCCCCCCAAAAAGGGTCAAAGGGCACTACTGGGGGACCTAGCCCTTTGAACCTCACCCAAGGGAAACTCGACTTGAATGGCACTCAAAGGTGATGAGTTCAAAGCCACAAAGGGATATATGGGGAGTCTTGCTTGGAATCGGTCAACATGAACGAGCCCTCTTTGAGTGGAGTTGGAGCCTCCATTTGCGTTGTTCGTTCCCTAGAAAAACAAAGACTATTTCCAGTAATAGATTCTGTTGAAAACCGACAGGGGTTCGCACAACATGCAAACTCACCCATTTTGGGATACCAAATCAATTTTTGAGACCGCATTTGCCGCAGTTTTCCGGCATGGGACAAAATGTCAGCGCCCAGGCTTCTCTTCAAAGGGAAGCCAAAAGGAAAACCCGTCCCCGGGTCCCCACTCACCACTTTGATCTTTTGAAATAGAAAAAACACCCTCCCGTGAAAAAGAAAACTGCAGGTGTGGTTTCAGAGGTGCTATGCGGGCTATAATGAAAGCGGAGACCAAATCGGTTGTTGAGAACAACACTTTTTGATCCCCTGCAAAAAAAGAAGAAGCTAGATCATGCTAGATCTCAAGCTTCGAGCGGACAAACAAATCAAAAAACCTCAAAAGATCCAAGTCCAGGGGACGAATTGTTTTTCTCCTCCCCGTATGCCGAAGGCCTGGGACCAAAACCCGATGCCAACACATCCCCAACCGCCCCGCGGAAAAACTCGCTGTGCGGCTTCGCGGTTGGAAGCTCGCCGCGCGGTTTCCGAACCCCCCCCCCCACATGCCTCCACGCAGCTCTCGCAGGCCTGGCTCACGGAGCTGGCCTCGGGTCACCAGCGCGCGCACGCCCCGCCGACGGCAAAGGGTTGGAGCCCCTTAGGACCTAGGAGAACCACCCCACGTGAGTCAGTTGAGTCACAATCAAAACCTGGTACAAAAATGGTGAACCCAGAACCATGCAAAGAAATAGAAAGGCGGCCGCAACTATTTCCGGCTGGGTCTTTCCCTTACTAACCTTCATCTACCAGGTTTTGATTGTGGCTCAGTTGCTCAAAACCCCGTGTATTAACATGGCCCAAGCCCAGAACCATGCTTCAAGAAATAATATATAGACAAAAATATATTTATAACACACAAGTCCCAAGACCTAAACTATTTGAGGATAGCATCGGTGTGCATATTTATGTGTATATATATATATATATGCAGATAGATAGATAGATAGATAGATAGATAGAAAGATATATTTACTGCTGTTTATCGTATGTATCGTTCTGATGACGCCCAAGAAAACCGTGAATAAACCCGGCCAGACCTGAAAACCCTAAAAGTTCACGACTCCTTCCGGAGGCTCTCGGCTTCTCGGCTCTTACTTTCCTCTCTGGGAATATGCCAACCCTTGTTCAAATAGATGTCCAAACAACTATCGTTCAAACAACCTCCACTCTGAAAGAACCAGTGCTTGGTTGCTGACCTAAATGGGGGTGTGCTTTTGGAGGCACAAGACCACAATTTATGACGCCTTCTCTCTGACACACGCGGTCACGTACCCAAACAACTACCTCTCTCTTTTTTGAGGCCACCCTTTCTTGGTGTTGCCTTACAGGGGGACCAAGGAAAGCCAGTCTGAACCATTTTAGGGCATCCGTTTACAAATCTTCATTCAGCTTCCCTCGAATTGGTTTGGATTGGTGGCTTCAGATTTGAACCCCTGGGGCTTTGTAGAAGGGTACATGGGAAACCGGGAAACCCCTCCGTGACCAATCCAGACCACCAGTTAGAAGGAAGCTGAACTCGGTTGGATTCTGCTCCCCTGCTAAAAGTTTAACTTTTAGTGGTTTACTGGAAAACCCATGAGCTGGCAAAAAGTTAAAGTCCCAACAGGCCTTGGCAAAATGCACCAAAGTGAAATGCTGCCCCCAACCCTCACCTCGTCCCCGTCGATGATGTTCTCCACCACTCCGCTGGTCACCGTGCCGCTGGCTCCCACCCGCACCACCCGCAGTTGGCGCACGCTGCCCAACCCGCTGGCTCCCCAAACGGTGATCAGCCCGTCCTCCGGCGAAACAAAACGCCAGAAATGCCCCGTTCCTGAAGGGGGCTTAAGGGGTGGGTGGGGTGTCCCCCAGTTCCATTCATCTCGTCTTCCCCACAAAAAATTGGGAAAAAGGAACCACACATGGAGATCTCCAGGGGTCACCTCTTACCCCCTGCCCCCTACCCCAACTCCATGTCGAAGGGTGTGGGGATCGGTAGGAACAGGACCTTTTGGGCCGAAAGGAGGGGCCCAATATGTGCCAAAACTTGCTTGGATTTGTTTGGACACCCCCAACTGGTCGGTTTTCCTTCTGGCGAAAATGTCGAAGTCACAGTGACCCAGGCATCTGCTGCCAAAAAAAGAAGAAGCGCCCAAACCAAGGGCGCGACGTGATTCTGATTCTCTGGGGTTCGGAAAATGCACATGTTTTTTGTTGGCTTCCTTTCAGGATACCTAGAAATTCTGGGGTGGTGGAAATGGCCCGAAGGAAGCGGTTTCGGGACGGTCCCATAAGAACGAGTCCTCCACATCGGTGCAAATCGCCCCCGGGTCCGTGTAGCTGGAGCCGAGGATGGACAGCGCCTCGGGTTCGGCCAACCGGCGGCTTTTTGGGCTGGGACTTGCCGCGAGGTTTCAGGTTTCGCCAATTTTCGCGCTCAGAAGGCTTTCAATGGGCTTAAGCCGCAAGGCCGCAAGGCCTCAACAAAAAATGACTAAAGAAACATATACAGGAACATTGCTGGAAGCTTAGCGATAAAAAACACCCTTCTGCGGACGCGGTCGACACTGATTCGCCCATGAGATTCCGCACTTTTAGAGCAACGGCTCGAACCATCAGGTAACCCGTGAGGTTTCGAGATTTGAACCGCTGGTTCCTGAAGCTTCAGTGGGAAACCTCCTTGCCTGAAGAACCCACACCACCAGTCCAAAGCGCCAGGATGACATTGGCTGGGATCTGTGGTATCTGGGTCTCTTGTTTGGGGCGCGCTTGCTACTTGCCGGGGGGGGGGGGACCAACATGAGAATGGTGACAAGAAACGCTCAGAAACACACAGAAACATGACAAACACTGAAGATGAATGACTGGGCAGCCAACGAAACAAACAAAACAAACCAACAAGAAACCAACAAACAAGAAACCAACCAACCAACCAAGCAAGCAAGCAAGCAAGCAACCAACCAACCAACCACAACAGGCAACCGACCGACCGACCGGCCAGAAAGACAAACGGACGGACGGACACAGACACAGACACAGACACAGACCCAGACACAGGCACAGACACAGGCACAGACACAGGCACAGACACAGCCAGCCAGCCAGGAGAGCCAAACACATGGAAGAAAGGCAAGAAAGGCAACGGAAAACACATCAAATGCAATACTAAAAACAAAGACAAAAGGGATAACATTGGAACGCCAACACAGAAGAAAGAAAACGCCAACAAACAGAACCAGTCGGCCTGGGCATCCCCAGTGAGGTAGATCTTCGGCTCATTGTTCACCGTCACGATCCTCAGGGAAAACGTTTCCTGGGTTGGTGTGAAACAGGGGTTGGTGTGAAACAGGGGTTCAACCAAGGGAGTCTTGAAAAATCAGCTCAGATTGGACAAAAACAATTTCGGGAAACAAAGCCTTGACTACCCAATCCCGTAAATAGCGAAGACTATGTTGGGGAAAACATCCCAACATAGGGGCTGGATTGAAAGATCAGTTTCCAAGAGTGGAGACAACCATTTCAGGAATTCCTTGAAAAGGGCTTATAGGCGTGCGCCAGTTGGATGTGAATCATTGACTCATAAACACCCGGACAGACTGCAGAAGGCAGTCTTGAGAAAACCCCATAACGAAGAAACCCTCGGGAAAAACATGCCCAATACCATGTGGATGCAACATTGGACAAGGGCTATCCAAGGCGATCAGCATTTGGGAGCTTTACTCTCGAAACCAAATTGGGGAAGCCAAATTCGGGAAACCCAAAAGGCAAAAAAGTCGAGTCGCTGTAGGCCGCAGCCAAAAACATGGAACAAGCTTCAGCGGCTTAGAAAAAGACCCTAAGAGTAGGGGAGCCGGACAAAAAGCATGGTTGTCCTTGGGCCTCTAATCCAAGGAAATTTTAATGGTACCCGGTACCCTCCAAAAAACCCCACCACCCTATGGACCAATAACACAACCCTTAACCCCAAAAAGGGTTGCACCATTTTCCCATTTGTTTCCAGACGCGTGGATTCCCACGGCAGAGAAAACGGGCACCTCTTTTTGGTGGTTGAAAGTCAGGAAGGTTCCTGTGAACTTGGGACCCAGCTCTCGGTTAATCGGGGGGAGGGGGACATGAGGGGACCCAACCATGCCGTCCTCGATGCGGTCTCCGAGTGGGCGAAGCTGGTGCATCTGTAGAAGATGCTCTGGGTCCCCGTGCTGCTGGAGTGCGCCTTGGCTCTTAGCCTCACCCTGCCACCCTCCGGAGTTGGCGGGTCAGAGAATACTTCCATTTGCATTTTCGCCCCCTGGAAGAAATGAAAAAATATGTCCAGTAGTGATAGATTGCCTTTAAAACCAGCAAGGGAAAATGAAAGATGTTCTTAAGCAAATGGAAGTGAATAAGTTCAAACTGTTTTTGTTCGCCACTCAACTGGCCCACTAAAGTCCATGAACTCAGGAAGCGAGTACTTGGTGGTTTGGTTTGGTGGTTTGGACCAATTCGGGGGCGGCGCGTCTGGGGAGCCCAGCACTTAAGCCCTCATTCAGCCTCCTCAGCCCTTATGGGTTTTTTTGGGGCCAATGAAACCCACCAATTGGAGGGAAGCTCCAGTTCAGCTGGGGAGCCTGGCGTTCGGAGTTTGCCCCGCTTGCCCGTTGAACGGGGCGCCCTGAAGTGGCCCAAGGAAAGCCAAGAGGATTTTTGTGGCTGTCTTCCGGCCCGCCCCAGCCTGTGACCGCGAAACCCTGAGGAAAGCCAAAAGGATCCGCTTTCTTCTACCCCCCGCCCCCGCGAAACCCCCGACTGCCACCCACCCCCGCGCTCGCCTCGTTGAGAATCCCCTTAAAGGGCAGCACCTGGTTGTGGCCGTCCCGGCAGCACACGCCGGGGTCTGTGAAGGTCTCGCCTCACAACAGGCCGTTGGAGGGCGAGGTTTAGTTTTGCCTCGCACAGGACTCTCTGGATCCCCCCCCACCCAAAAAAAAAAAAACACACACACACACACACACGCGCCTGTGGCCAGAACTTGAAAATATATCACGTCTATGGCCATTTGAAGTCACACTCAAAACCCGGTTTGCAACTTGGTTGCTGACCCCTCTGCAGGTTTAACTTTTGGCCCAATGAGTTGAAACCCCAAAGAGCATCAGGGCCCAGTCGCTCAGCCCGTGAGATCAGATGGGCGAGCGAGCATGTTCCGTGAAGCCTACCCAGGAAGCGAGAAGTGAAAAGGCGGCTGCACCCATTTATGGTTGAAATCGACCCTTATCCTAAATCTACCCGGGTTTTGAGGACGTGGCGCATGTCCAGAGCCAACTCCTCCTTTTGGTGTGATGGCACGCAACCATCTTTGCAGACCGAATGCCTGCACGCTCTGAGGGTTTGAAGGGGCCGGTCCCTGCATGCCACCCCGGTGAGTAAGTGGGGCCAATATATCTGCAAGTTTCAACTTCAAGCTGCACTACAATTGAAACGATTGCAACTGTGCAGGTTCCAAAAAAGGGAATGTATAAAAAATAAAGCGCCCCTTCATCATAGGAAGGGGCGCTTTATTCTATACATTCAAGTTCCCTTTTTGGAACCTCCAAAAAGCTGCAATCTGATCAACTTTTGACTTAGGGGAAATCCAGGGTGTCATCCACGCGGCTTCACCTGCCAAGCCGCCCAGCAGGATCTTCATCTCGGCTGGGCCCTGCAAATCCACCCCCGGCAAACCGCTGGACACGATGACGGTCCTTCCACACAAAAAAAAATCGGCGGACGGCGTGGATCCTGGGAGAATACATTCCAAAAACCGCCTGGTTGCGAGGATTTTGATCCTCTACTCACTTCCTCAGTGGATTGGCCAAAAAAAGTCCAAACTGTTTGTCTACAACTGAACTAGTTCAACCCCAACAAGTTGGAAGTAAGATACATCGACTGCGTTACAAAGATTTGGATCTCCTGCAAATCAGCCGGTCCCGGTGCTTCTTTGCAACTGGCTCACATCTATCCTAAGGGACCCTGCGGAACAAAAAAAACACCAAAAAAAAACGACTGGAGGTACCAACCTGCTCGTAAAGGTCATAACCTGCTCGTAAAGGTCATAATTAAAAGAAGACAAAAAACCTGACTTGAGGTACCAACATGCTCGTAAAGGTCGTAATAGCTGACGTGTTGTATAACTTGCCCGAAGAAGAAGCCACGGGAATCCAGAAACCAGAAGCCCTCCTCCGGTCCCCGGAAGAAAGCCATTCGCAGGAGCTCCCTTCTCGCCACCAAAAAAATGACCTGTCTCATGCCCCTAGGGCCTCTAGCTTCCCCATTCTTCCAGGGATCCAGCCTTTCTGGAAAACCTCCAGAAGCCCAGACAAACGGCCAGTTACAAGTTACGATTCCCAGATCCCGGCCCGGATTTGGTGAACTTGAAGCATCTGAAGCCAAGCTTTAGTGATTGGGACAGTTGTCAACCATGTTCAGGGCGGGTACGTGTCAAAGTAGTGGCACCATTTTTTGCTTTGGGTTCCCCTTCAACCTATGTGCAAAGGGTGCTTTCCAAAAAACAAACAGTACACCGCTGGGGGGGAGGGAGGCGGGGGGGGAATTGAGCATAAGGCTTTAAGGGTTGGCCCAACCATTCCTAAGATTCCGGCCTAAGCACAAGTCCCAGTCCTGGTGGCGGTCAAGGCCGTGCCACTGCTGTCAGTGCAGCTGTAGGTGATGGTCCTTGCTTTGCAAAACGGCTCCTGAATGAAATCATAATTCCAAACCTTTACTTGTGGGATGCCTATCTAAAGCCCCGAAAAACATGTCACCCGTCGCTCAATGCCACACAAATCCCCGCAAAACTAAAACATCGAAGGGTCGTGGTCCCGGCCGTGGACATGTCCACCGTGGTACTCGCCGAGTGCTGAAGCAGCCCGTTGTCCGTGTCCACGCACTGAACCCCCGGGTCGTTCCACGTGCTGTCCTCCACAAGGCTCGCCTTCCTTCCCCCATTTTGGGGGATGCTTCCTCATTTTAAGGTGGGATTCTTGGGTTTACAGCTGGTACAAGCTGGTTTCAAGGTTTGTTTAGGACTTAGGGGAAATTGGGGTGGGTTTAAGGTTGGCATGGCAGAAACTGGCACAAAAGAATCCTCAAAATCCGTTGCTAAAAGGGTGATGTTCTTTGTCTCATGGGAAGCCCTCCCAACAAGTGGCTTCCTCTTGCCATGAAATCAGCCCTGCAAAGGGCACCCTGGAAAAAAACAAACTCATCCTACCCACCTGGGCTGCCCTCAAGTCCCCTGCTAAGAGTTCTTAGCTTGTGGGATAAATATGGAAATGACCACTCGAAACAGCCAAGAAGCTAAGGAACTGGACTGCTGAGAGCCACCAAGCCGTGTATCCGTTTCCCCTGTGCACTGGGCACAGCCCGCAATCCTTCTCCAGCACAAGCACCTCATCACCTCGCAGCTCCTCAGCGACTGCACCGCGCACGCGCGGCTGATTTGGCGCGCGATGGTTTTGCTTTGGATCCACAGAAGACACCTGTCTGCTCACTTCCTGAGTGGACTGGCCCAAAACAAAAAAAAACTAAACTTTTTATTTGCCACCAAAATGGTTGAGCCCTAGACAGTGACGAAAGTGCAGGAACCCGGGGCGTGAGGTGATACCCATAACACAGTAGAAACACGAATTGGCTTCTCGAAGTGGTTTTGCTACGCGAATTGGCTTCGCGGGGCTTCGCGGCTCACAACACATGACACACACACACACACAAGTGCCTTCGCGGACCTTTTGGGAGTTCCCCCCGAGGAGAAAACAAATGCTACTCGAGTGGGTAATTGTGGGTCAAAATTGAACCACCAGGATATGGACCACAGGTGTTGGTCCATGTTTCCATTACCCAGGGTGACCCATTTTGGAGTTACCCTATTTTTGACCCACAGCCAAGTGGGCCATCCCCAGGAGAACTTTAGCCCTTAAGATATCGCCGGCTCGTATCACAGAAAGCGGCTCTGTCAGAACCAGCGATCCAGGAAGTCCTACAGGAAATTAAGCAAACACCTGCTGGACTGAAATGCTGGAGCGTGAACTGAGCCAACTGGATGGCCCAACTGTCTGCTCCGCAAAAGGTTTGCCTGTGCAGAGTCCAACGGCTCTCTGCAAATTTTGATAAAAATCCAGAAGCTGAAATATTAATCTGGATCCCCAACTAAAAAGACCTTTTATCATGGCTTTCGCTTGCTCTCCCGACCCGCATCGGTGAGCTCGCAAAAAAAAGAAAGGCAGGCAGATTTTCGCCAACCTTGGGACTCGGACCCGCAAAAGCGGCGGTCTCCCCTTGGCTTCCCTTGATCAACCCCAAAAAGGGTACCCAAAAACACGCGAACAAAAAATGGGGTAAATACTCGGATTGGGCAAGCATGGTTTAAACAACCCGGCCCTAACCGTACCCCATGAGGGGAACGGAAAGGAGGCAATAGGTGGTTGGCCGAACCCTAGTAAGCACGGTAGATCCTAAGAAAACCGGGGGCGGGGAGGGGGGGGGGGATCCGATGAGCACATGCCCCTCGGTTGTTCTGGCGCTTGTCGACATCAAGGACAACCCGAATCTTCGGCAAAATTATGAGGAGCCCAGCCCCCTAAAAGGGAACGTTTGCCAAAGGGAAATTCTTCGGAGCCATATTGAATTGGCATGGGGGAAGAATCTTACGGTTGTTTACGGGCAGGGAACCACCATTTGTAAATGGTTGCTCGGAAGGTGGCCAAATGCCTTCAACACGTGAAGTACAGCCAAAGGCTGTCGGCCAACTTGCAGTGGAGTTCCCCGCGTCGAAGCTGATTGGACACCTTGACCCTCCTCGCGGTTTGTTGATCTGCAAAAAGTTAAAAACCTTTGGTGAGATATGTCCTGCACCCCTCTAGTCTAAACCTTCCAAAACCTCAAGTCGAGTCTGGACGTTCCGGAAAAAAGACGCCACGGCCAGTTGTGAGGCACAGCCACGCCATTTCCGCCGGGCCGCAATGGGCGGGGCGACCTGCACGTAGCGCACCAGGGTCGACGTGCGACTTTGGCCATCCTGGAGAAAGAAAACGCCGGCTCCGTGGGAGTTGTCCTGTGAGCCCTGGTTGGTGATTTTGCAATCCTGGAGAAAGGAAACGCCGGATTGGTTTGGATTTGGAATTGAACCCCTACGCTTCTTGTAGGGACTGCAGGAAACCACCCCCAACCACTCAACCACCCGTCCAAAGCACCAATTCATGGGAAGCTGACAGCCGGTGGCCAGCATTTTGTCCGGCTGACGGTTTTTGTTTTTGCCGGCTGCCCACAAACCAGCGGGATCAACAAAAACCGGTGGGCTTGATACGAAGCAGAGCCTGTTGGAACCCAGCGCCGATTTTCTAGCCCTGCGAAAGCGGGTAAAGCAGAGCAAGCCAGTCTGAACGCAACCCCAAAACAACGTTGGAGCCCTACATGGACGTCACAAGCGCCAGGTCGCCGGCCATGACCTGCTCTTCCATTCCGCCCCTGACAACAAAGTTCAATGCATAACAGTGCGTAAGACATGCCTAAATGACAAATACGGCTTCCTTTAGGGGAGGCTGATAAAAAAAAGAGGAAATATTATAAACAAGCGGCTTCCTTTAGGGGAAATATCACAAAGGTTTCAACAAGCTGGACTAGTCCCAACAAGCGGCCAAACAAACCCTAGACTCGTCTCCCAATTCAGCTCAGACTGGCCCCCTGCGGGCCCCCCTTGGTTTTCCTTGTTCCCCTTTAACACCCACAAAAAGGTATCCTCAACAAAAAAGGAAACCACTTCTTTCTTGTTTCTTGCTTGGGGGGTGGCATCTTAAAACAAACCCATGGCGACCAGCTGAGTTGACTGGAAAGGTTCAAGCTTTGCGGGCCGCACGATGCAGAACCAAGTCAACAAAGACGTTCAAACATTGGCAGCTCAGCAGGTCCGCATGCGACTTCACCCGGCCCGGGGCCAGGAACCTCAGCTTGGGGTTTTCCGCCGTCGCCCGCTCGCCCCGCCGCCCCACCTCCCCCCCAGCACCATCCCTCCTGGCAGCTGTAGGTGATGAAGAAGTCCCCGGTCTCGCTGAGCGACAGCGAGGCGGGCGAGGAGGTCACCGATCGGATCACCAGATCTCGGTCCTGCGGTCCGACAAAACGCCGGAAGGTCGTCGCTGACTGGTCGAAATGGGCGCGGGCGCGGAAAAGCTGGGCCAGTTGGACTAAGGGACGAAGGGACGGAGGGACGGCGGGATAGAGGGCCTTTGAGGCGAAGTTGTGGGGGAAAACCCTTTCTGAACATCCATCCCGGAAGCTTTTGCTTCTTTGCTCCTTACCTTTTAGTCAAGGAGATAAAGATGCCTTTTGAGGTCCCACGGGTTGGCCCAGACTTCCCACATGCCGCCTGGCTCACACCAATTCCCACCCTCCCCCTCAACCCCACCACCCCCCCCCCCACACACCCGGTCCACGCAGCTCACCCCAGGCTCGCTGAAGGTGCCGCTGGACTGGCGCACGATCATCGCCTCAGTGGTTGAGCTGTCTGCTGGTCTCTCAAACCTGCCGGGACCCTCCAGTCCGTGAAAAGGGGAGGCTTCCATGTGCTTTTTCGCCCCCTGGGAAATATACATATATATAGTTTTGAGTAGTAATTAATAGATTCCCTTTAAATCCAGCAAGGGAATAAACAAAAATATATATTAAGCAAATGGATGGAAGTCACCCACGAAAAACATGGGGCATGCAGTAGCCAGTTCTTTTTTTGAAGACGATTGTCCGTTTAAAACAGGGGTACTTCCTTGCTTGTTGGAGAGCCAGACTTGGGTGCGCTGCATGGGGAAAGCCAAACAAAGAGTGTGCGCGCCCGTTTTCCATTTCTCCCCCGTTGATCCTGGCAATTTGGCCATTTTCTGCGACACGACAGTCGTTGACCGCCATTCAACCATGACTGCTCGAGCTAGGGATTTGGCTCACAAATAATGGCCATGAAACTGATGCGGTGGTTGCCAGTGACCGCTTTGACGCCACAAACCACCAGCTATCTCCAGCTCAGCAATGGAAGAATCAAACATCCCAAATTCAGGACATGGGCAGGGAGTGGAGAAACCTTGGTCAACGTTCAACCCTAAACCCAAGACAGCGCCATCTAAAACTCGCGCGACCGATTGCTCCGATGGCCCCCCAAGCGAAAGACAACAGTCATTCTCGCGCCCGAAGGTTCACGCGACAAGTATCAACTTAGGGAAATCCTTTTTTTTTTCAGGTGCCTTTTGGCATATGGCTGGCGGGTGTGAGCAACCAATCATTTTATTATTATTTTTTCAGGTGCCTTTTGGTCTCTGGCTGGCGGGTTGCTGAAGATGTGAACCAACAATGAGCGTCAAGGTTTCCATGGTTCCCTTGCCGCCTTTCCGGCGCACCAATCAAGGCAGGACCCCTTTAAACCAGTGGTCGTTTTCACAACCTCCTGCATACCGAGCCTCAAACAGGACATCCAGTCAACCACCGCCCCCAGTGATTCCAGTTCATTCATGAAGAAATTGGGCCAAATTGTCACCATCTTCACTCACAAAATGGCTGTCAACTGGTCAATGGTAAAAAGTTGATTGGAGGGTCCCCCAAAAAATATATGGTAAACAAAACAAGACACACCCCCCTCCCCCCCCCCAAAAAAAAGCCACCCAAAACGCATCTATCTCACCAAATTGCCAAGGCGCCGAAAGGCCTGCGAGCTTGATGGGGTGCCTTACCTCCACCACCACCGAGCGAGTGGACTCCACCCCGTCCTACGCGGGGCTGAAGATCGACCAACAGCTTTGCCCGTGACCAGCCAAAAACAGTGTACACTGTTTGGGCCACCACTAAAATAAAGCGAGACCCACCAAGGAAGAAAAGTGCAAAGTGTGTCCACTGGCTGGGTGAGGTTTACCATTCCGAACCCAAAACAAGAATTGGATCCCCACGTATCATGGCTTTCGCTCCTTTACTCCGGCAGCAACATAGGTGATCCTCCACCCTGGGGCTATGAATGGAAAAGCTTTCGGATGCAAAATTGGCACATTTTCTTGCAAGTGATTGGATGGGATTCCGCTCGCAAAGGAAAGATGCCCAAAAAAGCGATGGAACCGGTTGTCCCCTGATTTTCATTCCGCTGAAACCAAACACATCATGGATCAACCACCGAACGAAGCCAGCGTCGAAAACAAAACATGGCGACACCACTTTGAAAGCGAACTCGAAATAGTGCGCCCGCGAAGTCTCTCTCTCCATGGGTGTGTCCTTCTTGAGGATACCACATTTGAAGTGGTTTGACAGGAGAAACAAAAGGAAAGTAAACTCGGTTGTTTTCTGCTCCACTGCTAAAAGTTTAACTTTTGGTGGTTTAATGGAAAACCCATCAGTTGGCAACAAGTTAAAGTCCTAACAGCCAAGCAAAATGCACCAAAGTAAACATTCTGGGTGGGTCCCCTTTTCACCCACGAACCTGAGTTCTGGATCCTGATCCCCGCCCCCCACACGACCCAAGCACCCGCCTTGGTGCAGCTGTAGGTCACCGGGAAAAGCCCCTCCTGGGTCAAACCCTACTCACCCTGAGGGTGGTAGATGTGGGGAAAGGGGAGAAACCGAACTGGGTCGGGACCACTGCCAACTTCACCCTGCACAAATAAAAGCTAAAGTTAGCAGCTAAAGGTGCTAAACAGGGCGTCTGGAATAGCTGAATCTGGTTGTGTTTCAGTAAAACAAACGTGGTGGCTACTCATCGCAGCCAGGAAGGGGCGACCATGGCTGTCCTTGTTGGTGCGATAGGTGGGGAATGACCGAGTCTGGGTGTTGGGAACGAACCGTTTGGGGATTCCCTTAAGCCGCTACAGGAAACCGTAGCTTGGATGGTATAAATTTCTTGGGGTCGTTCCGTGAGAACCAGCAAGTTTATCAAGCTTCCACTTTTTGACTACCCCAAGGCAGGGGCTTCCCTTTGGGTGAATCAACCACCGGGTTTAAGCATGTTAAAGCCTACCTCGGGTTGGGGTAATCCAAAAGCAGAACCCCGGCAAAGCAAACGTTATGGTGGCTAATGTTGACCCTATATCAATCGACCCCGGATCATTACGTCCATTTCCGGGAGAAATGTGGGGAATCTGGCCACTTTTGGGCCTTTGGCTCTGGGTCAAAATCCCGCACCCCCAGTGAACATCCCAATCCCAACTACAATAGACTAAAATGGGTGGTGCACCTACCCCGAAATGGTACCAGTGGCTTTGACCCACAGCCATTTCTTGCCTATGGAACCAGCCAGTTTTCTCTGTGTCTCCTTGGTGGTGGCGACTGTGGCGCTGCTCAAGGTCACGGTGCCCGTCCAGCCCTGCGCGCTCATCCACCACTCTGGCTGCTCATACTCCTGAACCGCGCCACCAGGGACCAGAGACCCGGGTGGGGTGGGGTTGGAGTGGTGGTGGGGTGGGGTGGTGGTGGTGGTGGGGGGTGGGGTGGTGGTGGTGGTGGTGGGGGTGGGGTGGGGTGGGGTGGGGCCGTTTCGGAGCTCCCATTTTGGAGCTAAACCCGCCTGGCTTCCTGGCGGGTTGCCTTCAAACTCACCACCTTTGGCAACAACGCGCCCACGGGTTGGGCGAAAACCGGTCGAAGCTGCACATTGGGTCCATGGCTGCCGTGCCAACCACGAAAAAAAGCAGCTCTGAACATGTCACATCTGGGTCTGCCGCCTCTGCCTCTTGAGGGTAGCGATGTTCCCAAGAGAAACCCGCCAATTTGAGCTTTCCCACAACATCGGTCAAACACGCTCCAAAAAGGGGAACTCGTGGCACCCTTAGTGTTTTCCTGCAGCCCGAAACCTCAGGCAGGGTCAGCCAGAAAGTGGCAAGGCCATGAAAGCCAAAGAGGGTAAAGGGAACTATGCCATGCCTTGTGTGTCACAAAGCCCGAAACCTCAACAACAAGCAGGGTGATACTTGGATCCGGCAATTCGTGCCCTAAAGCTGCGAGATCAAAGTGGTTGAGTTCCAATCCCCCCCCCTCCCCCCCCGCCCCCGCAATCACCAGTCAGTTTTTCCGTGAAGGCCGTTTCTTCCGGGTGCCTGAGCTGAGGCCCAATTAATCCAGTGCCCAGGGCGCGTGGTAGCAGGTCTCCGCGGGCCAGGACACGTACTCGCTGGGGGCTCCGAACTCCCCCGACTTGATGGCCACCCTGGGCCAGAACTCCTGGCGCGCAACCCGCGTGCACATAGGTGTCCTTTGAAGGGGGGGGGGTGAGGCCAAAGTTAGGCCCCACATACTGTGGATGGACGAAACCCTACACCACTTTGCAACTATGGGAAACCAGTGCTTGTTGGTGGTTACAGGGGAATCGAACCATTCCAGGGTTTCCAAGGTGGTGCGAAATGGATTTCGTCCGTCCACAGGCGTCCTTTTCGCGGAAATAGATGACCCTGGTAGATGATTAAACCACCAGGTAAACCGGGGCCACCTGTTTTTTCGACCAAAACAACCCCCCCCCCCCAAAAAAACGGACACCTATGCCGCATGCACCTCCAAAAGGCCCAGCCAAAAAGAACTGCCACCCATGCCACTTATGCCACCCATGCCACCCATGCCACCCATGCCACCCGCCATGCGTCGATGAGGCTACCACCTTTCAAGGGTTGAAGGGGTTGTTCCCAGGGTTTACCCAAGGTAAGCCATCCGTTCGACCTGACTTCGGGCAGGGGGTTCGAATATATTCAAATTCATTGCCAATGGGCCCTAGAAAGGACCGAAAGGCCCGAAACAAAACACGGCCAGTTTAGCCAGGAAGGGAGCAATGAAACTGCAAATGGGCAGTTCCATTAGAACATGGCAAGGGAGAGGTTTTGTGCAACCAGATACATGGGTTTGTTTCAGTCTCTAACTGGCAAACCCATAGAAAGGTTGGTTTCCCTTGAAGCCACCCAAAAAAATGACCAGCCTCTGGTCGCCGAAAGAACTCTCCAGACTTCCGCGGGAGGGAGATGCATGTATGTCTTCCTGAGGCCAAACAATTGTGCGCTACTTCGGCGCCGCCCAGGCGACATGATATCCCCAGCAACCAAGGGTCCGGAACCCGGATCCGGAACCCGAACCCGGCCTCTCCGCTCAAAACTAAATGACAAAAAAAGCTATAAAACTGAGAAGGGCTCTTGAAGAACCCGGTGCTGGTCCTCAGAAAGGGATATGGTTGCCCCCCCTCCCCCCACCACCCCTTGCGCAAAGAAGTCAATTTATGGCCGGAAGGGCACCCTAGTAGCCTCATTTTTGCCCAAAGCTGGAAATAGGAGGATGAAAGTCTCCACGAAAACTTGATCAGGGAGAACAGCCGTGGTATCACGAGTGGCCCTGAATTGCAATTTCTCACAATCATGCTCCTTCCCCTTTTCATCAAGGGGCAGCCAGAAGGCTGATGATTTTTCACGGGCCTGTGGTCACGTTCTTCGGGACTGCAAACCAACAAGTAAATAATATTGATATATATAATATATATATATATATGTATATATATATATATATTATTTATATGCAATATTGACATTGCAAAACAAACAAATCACACACACACACACGCTCCTGCATAAGGCACTTGAAGGCTAGGCCCTTCACCAAGATGATGGCATCCCCCTTGTCGTTGATCTGCAGCGTGTTGCCGTCCGTAAAGTCGATGCTCACCGTCTTCTCGGACTCCGAGTTGCTGGCCGTGGCCACCGAAACGCTGTCCAACAGCACCTCGGATGTGCCGAATGGGGCGACACCGATGAACATGGCTCTGCCTGAAACTCTGACAAGAACGGCACCCCCAAACAGTACACACACGCAAGAAAAAAAAAAAAAGCCAACAATCGGTTGCTTTCTGCTCCCCTGCTAAAAGTTTAACTTTTAGTGGTTTACTGGAAAACCCATTAGTTGGCAAAAAGTTAAAGTCCTAACAGCCAAGCAAAATGCACCCAAGAACAGGTTTGTGGAACTTCTTTCCCTGAGGTCAACCGCCGTCGGAACAATCTTGAGTCGCCGCCCCCCCCCGCATCCATAGGGCCTCTCTGGACCACCCTTGCCCTTGGAGGGACCTAAGGGACCTACCTGTCCTAGGTGCTTACCCGGGCTTTCAAAATATAAAGGCAAGATATGGCAAGATCCAGTAAATATATGTGTTGCAGATTATGTAGTATGTGCCGTTTGGCGCCTAGATCTTCCCATGCTTGGTTGCCTTTCAGTGTTCTCGCTTTCTGGGTTGGCTCTTTGCCACTCAAATGGTCCTTCAGACTGAGCAAAGTCCGGGAGTGAGTTCTTGTGACCTCGGTCCACCCCCTGTCCCGCCCCATCCACCCAACCGCCCTACCCTTCCTCCCAACCACCCTCCCTTCCACCCAACCGCCCTCCCCTTCCACCCTTCCACCCAACCGCCCTCGCCCTCCCCTGCCACCCAACCCCGCCTCCACCACGTTGTCGGTGCCCGAAGCCGAGTTCCCGTTCCCGAAGACCAGGTCCAAGGTCCCATAGCCCTTCAGCGCCAAGCTGATGCCCCCCGCCGAGGCCGCCCAGCCCCGGTACCCAATGTACCTCACGGGAAAGTGGGTCGACACCGTGTTGGGATCCCATTTTGGCTGGTAGGCGCACCGCCCATTTTAGGCGATTTTAGTGGCTGGAGTGGGATGTTCGCTGGGGGTACTGGCTGTGGTTGTCAAAACCGTTTTGGGATCCCATTTTGGGGTGTTAGGTGAATTCACCCATTTTAGAACCTATTTTCGTGGTTGGATTGGGATGTTCACTGGGGGTACGATTTGGGTTTTGGCCCATGGCCATTTCGTTTTTGGGCGGACTGGGGAGGATCGGGGCGCCCAAGAAAGCCCTGGGTCGATAGGCAGGGAAGAAGACATGGAATGACCCGAAGAAAAGCCATCCCTTGTTTCCTGGAAGGGGAACACATTCCCAACACCCGGAAGGTAGTTCCCTACCTATAGCACCGGCAAAGTGCTCCAGCAAGCGCTTTTTCGGTGCAAATGCATTCTAAAAACGTAGCTGGATTCCGGGAGAATCCGACAGAAACCAGCGGAAACCACTGGCAAAGGTCGACTTTAGTAGACCCAACAACACACCTTGGCCAAGCAGTTCAACAGCACACACTCGGATTGCTTAGAGGATACCTTCAAAAAAAAGAGAAAACCGCCTCCTTTCCAAGGATTTGGATCCAGAGATGACTTGTATGGCCCGAATGCAGCCCCAAGGAGGCCCAAACAAGAAACTGGAATGCTATGATGCATTCACTCGCTTGGCTACTGTGGCTCCCCTTAGCTCGGCGACTTGACAGCTGCAGCCCGAAGGGAAAGGAGCCATTAGAGCAAAAGATATGTTCGTAAGCGTAAATCTAACAAGGCATCACCGGCACAAACATCATGGTCAGGCGAGTGGGGTTTTAGGGGATTCTTTCTGGGCTTCCCGGTCTTTCTGGAGAATGAAACTAGCAATGGGGGATCTCCTGCGACCATTTAGCTCAAGAAAGCGCCAAATGGAGCCGCTTGAAAATCCGCCGATCGAACGCTTGCCCGTCTCTTGAGCTTGGTCTTAGGGTCGACCCGTAAAAAAAGATAAAGGCAGTTTCCCGCAACGAACGCTATTGGCTACTCCCCTGCACATGAACTCCCCGCAAAAACTGGCACTTTACTGGTGGTTTCGGCTGAAAAAATAAACACTCCAAGAAGGGAAATGGAGGAAGCTCCTGTCTTAAAAAAAAAAAAGCTTTCTGGGTTCCCTGTTAGGTCGGTTAGGCCCTCCAGCAGAGAGGTTAGAATAAGGGTACCCTTTGTTTTCTGTAGTCTATTTGAGTAGGGGAACCCTCCCCCCAAAACGGGTAAAAGGGCACTACTGGGGGCCCCTAGCCTGCTAATCTGTTGGGGAAGGGGTATTTTTTTTGCAGCGGTGCGAGGCGTCCGCCGTGAAGAGGTTGGAGTCGCTGGCTGTGTCGATGGTCCAGCCCGCTTTGCTCATGGCGTCTGCGGACTCGAAGTTGTTCAGTTGCAGGTTGCCGCCGCAGAAAGGAGACCTGAAACCAGGGCGATCGCGAGCCCAAACCCGAGAAACCAAGCCTAGACCCTTAGCCCCAAGCTCTCCCTCGTGTCGTCGGAGTGTTGGCCAAGCCCTATACTTTTGAGCTCCTTTAGGGAAACTGGCGCATAAACCACCGTTTCAGGGTGCAATTGGGGATGTCACTTCGCTGGACCCACATTCAAAACCCATGATTAGCTGATAGAGATACATGTTAAACTGACTTGAAACAAGGTTGCTCGGGCAGCTCCTAAAGGTCCTGGCTCAGATACACATTTGCCCTGTAAAAAGGGAAACCTAACCAAGACACACGTTCTTCCCTCGTGGCTTGGTCATCTTGTAGGGGCTTGAAGAGAAAGTGCAAAAATCACGGGAAACACGAGCACGGTCTTCCAAACCTCCAAATGATGCGCATCCCAAGGGCCAGCCAAAGGCAAACCACTTCGAGCTCCAAAAGCAGAATTAAGATCATGGCTTTCGCTCGTTATACTCCCGAATCGGAATTCCCAACTGCCTGGGTTCGACCGTTTTGGCTTCCCCGGCAACATGCAGCAAAGCAGGTCCCTGGTTCTGACCTCTGACATACTCCGCAAATGAACATGGAATCCGACAAGGCTGTTAGGGAATGAGAAATGGAATGAACCGGTTGGGATTCCTGAATCAAGGAAACCATATGATGGATGGTTTCTCTTGCGGTCATTCCAACTCTTTCCCTGCTGAGCACCAGGGAGTTCAGGAGACTCCTCCAATTGCAAATGATTGCAGTTTGAGGTTCCACGTTCACCTGAAAAGTTCCTAGCCGACCGGAAGGCCTGCAAATCTCTTCAAGCTTCCGACGTGCTCCTCTGGGCCAGCCTTCCCCCCTACAAGTACCACCGTTTTCCCCCAGCTAAACAAACTCGCGTAGAGCCCGTTCAAGACATTGCCTCTCTGCGGCCAAAGGGGGCAAAGCCAGGCATGGTGTGGCCCAGCTAAGAGGCAGGCATGCCGACCTTTGGTCCCTTTTCAGAAGGCCACTGGAGCAAAGGAAAGCGAACCAAAATCCGGGTGCGAACTCTGCTCTGCTAAAAGTTGACAACTGTTTGGTGGTTTCATGAATAACCCATGAGTTGGCAAGAAGTTAAGGTCCCAACATCCCTTGGCAAAATGCAACGAAGAAAAGTTCCCTGACTTTTGAGAGCACACAACTTGTTCGACGACTTCCCTCGGCTGGCGCTTGCCGGGCCGCGCTTCTGGGAGGAGGCAGGACACGTCCGAGTGGTCCCGACACACCCGGCCCGCCGCCAGCAGGGTCTCCAAGCCTGAGCAAGTCAGGACGGAATGAACTTCTCGACAGTGCTGATCCCGGATGAACCGCTCTCTCTCTCTCTCTCTCTTTCTCTCTGCCGTTGCGTCCAGAGGGTCTTGACTCAGCAAGGCAACGAAAAAGGTGCCCACCGATTTTCAGGGGCACCAACAACATACTAGCCGGGCAGACATCAAGTAGGAGCCAGAAGGATGAATCAACCCGCAGTATGTTCCTTTGGTGTCCCTGGGGAAATTTGGGGAGACCCCCACCCACCTATTGATAGGGTGAGTTGTTCTTATACCACAGTACTTTCGGTGCATGCCGGGAGATCTGCCGTCCTTGTGGGGGAAGGGGAGGAGGGATACTATGGGGCCGCAAGTGCCGAAAGGGGCCAAGGGGGCAATTGTTTAACAACATATGTCCGACCCAAAAACATCACCGGCCAAAGGAACTCACCAAATGGGCTACCGAAGTGGCATATTGTTTAAAGCCACCCTGCAAAGGGAAATCTAGGAACCCCTGCAAAAAGTGTAACTTGGTTTTTCCATATTGTGGTTAGTGGAGATGCCAATTGACTTTGGTGGAATACACCACTTGGCAAAGGTTGAGCCATCCAAAAGTTGCAAAACATGCAGTAGTTGTTCGAAACCCAAAAACAGACTGGGCCCTCCAGTAGAGAGGTTAGAATAAGGGCACCCTTTTCCTGTAGTCTATTTTAGTAGGGGAACCCTCCCTCAAAACAGGGGTCAACAAGGGCACTACTGGGGGACCTAGCTCAGGGCGCCAGGTGGAAGATCCGACCTCAAGACAGGCCGAGAAGCAGCAGATATCCAGCGCCCCGTTGGAGGAACAGCTGGTTCCTCCGCAGGTGCCGCAGGAGGAAGCGCAGCAGTACCTCGCTTTGGCAGCTGCGAGCGGCGAGCTGCGGGCTGCGGGCAAGCCCCTTGCTCCTCTTCAGCCCTTGGTACGGTGGGTGGACGAAATCCGCTTCTCGCACCAGATGGAAACCATGGTTGAAACCACTGCGGATTGGTATTTACAGGGGAATCAAATCATTCCTAGGCGTTAGGTGGTTCAGGATTTCGTCCATCCACAGTATGGTAGCAAAAAAGATGTTGCTTTTGCAAGCCCCCGTGACTTCGCCGTTGTTGGCATGTGTTTAGTTGTTGTTTGTGCTTTTTGGTATTGGTACTTTTTAGATTCCCTCCAACAATCATGGAAGTGAATAGGGACCTTCCCCAAAACCTCCTGGCAACTGTCATAATTGGAGGAGGGAGGGTATCAGGGGTGGTCCCCCTTTCAATCAATAGGTATCAATTTTCGGGATTCCTCTGTAGGGTCCTCTGAATGCATTACAAAGCCGGGGGGGTTTACTATTGGAGTGGATGTTCCTGTCATATTGCAAGCAAGGGAACGAGGAAACCATCTAAGAAACCAAAACCTGCGGTTTGCCCCTCCGATCGTTTTATTTTGAGCCACACCACACTTGACCTTGGCTTTGTGGGCCTTTTCGTGTGGCTGGCTTGGAAGCGCATGGAAGCGCTCAGGGCATCCAACACAACCTACCAGATGTGGGATCCTCGGAACCTGGAGGACCCTCAGAGCACCCCTTATAGATACTTGTGGATGGACGAAATCCTGAGAAGCGATCGCACATTTACCCCTATCGAAACGGGGAAGAAAAAAACTAAACTGCCTGGAGCAACTCAAAAAAACGAGTGAACTGAAAAAAACAGAAGGAAAAAAAAAGAAAAAACAAAACGGTGGTTTCCATCTTTGCCACGTTTTGACTTCCCACGGCACACGACAAACCCGTCGATTCACCCGAACCTCACACGAACCGCTCGCCTGGAGCCATCGGTGCCGGAGGGCCGCACCCCGCTGCCGCACCAAAGGTCCTCGTGGAAAACTTTGTTGGGGACTTGGAGGGCGATTTGTGGCCTGGGCGGTTTTCTTTCTTATGTTTGTTTCTTTAATATATATATATATATATATATTTACGTCTTGTCTCTGTTCTAGTTTATCTGATTTTCTGGGGGGGGCAGTGTTGCTTCTGTGCTAGTTGTCATAGTTGTCTTTTTTTGGCAGGGGGGGCTGCGTCGTTGTGTCTTTGTGTTTGCTATTGTTCTTAGTTGTCTGTCTTTCATTTGTTCTTTTGTTGATTATTGTTGTGTTTGGGGGTTGTGTCTGTTTTTGATGTGTTTGTTTCTGTGTTTTTTTTGTTGGTGGGGGGGCTGCAAAGCCCAGCCACCCCGGATCTGATGTTCTTCGTAAACATTTTGCCAAGGAATCTGGATTTGGGGGAAGGGTCCCAAGGGATGATTGATTATCCAAGTGGATAAGTTGCAACCACTTTTGGATCACTTTTGGATCTGATGCATCCAACTGCCAAAGTTGCCAATCAGCTCGTAAAATGATTGATCCGACGGACGAATGCAAGCTCGGGGCCCCTAACCAGGCATCACGGGGGCCCCGTGATGACTCGGTCTTTTAACGTGGCTGCGTCTTGCGAGATGTTCAAAAAAGACTTTCTGTTTATGGGCCTCAGGGTGTCAGGTTTTTTGAACCCAGTGAATCGCTCGGAACAGTTGGTCATAGACTCCTGGCAACTAATCAAAGGGAATCTGATTGCTCCAACCATTTCGCTCGCATGGCGGCCATGATAGGCTCGCAAGGCCTGGGGTTTGCGGGGGAAGCCTGTCTCAAAAACCAAGGAAGACACCCCACAAACACGAGGGTAGACCACCTTTGCATAAGGCGGTTCATGAACCGGCCAACAAGTGTAGGATTTATGGTGTTTACCTTGCTCAGAGTAACGAGGATGATAAAGGCCGACAAAAATGCAAGAGGTTTGGACCATGCCCAAAAAGCCAAGATAGGGGGCATTCGGTAGACCCCAGGAGAAGGTGGTTCTTTCTCAGGGTCCCTACATTGTCGATTCGAGTGCGGCTCAAAAAGAAGAACAGCCGGGGCGAATCGCAGGTTTTAGTTTTTGTTCCCAGAAACCAAGGGAACCTGTTGGGGATTGTATTTTCTTGGGCCATCGCCATTTGCTTACCCCTTAAAACTGCAAGCCTGGGGAAGTTAATCTTTTACAGACATATAGCCCATGTTACCCAAAGAGTTGAAAGTTGTGTTCTTTAAGAGGTAAGTTTGGGGACTAGAAGCAATGCCAACTCCCGATCTTATAAACCATCCCCTTTGGTTTCCTTTCAGTGAATCACTGGGCACCCTGGGTCATTCACCTCCAAAGGGCAAAACAGCAAAAGGCAAGCTAAGCCTGGCACTGTTTTGGGGTTGCAGGGCGAAAGTAGACGGCTCGATTTTACGTCGGTTTAGTCACCGTTACTGGTCCAAAGAAAACTGTGCCATCTACCAACTTGGCGTCCCCCTGTTGGCGACAGACCCTAACAAGGATCCTCGAATAATCACAATCGAAACCTGGTACAAACAAGTCA
Source organism: Effrenium voratum (assembly GCA_963377175.1). Classification (NCBI taxonomy): domain Eukaryota; class Dinophyceae; order Suessiales; family Symbiodiniaceae; genus Effrenium; species Effrenium voratum. The sequence goes on along the minus strand of CAUJNA010003709.1, from coordinate 59,981 downwards.
ACCCACCTAGCAAAGAATAAAACTGGTCGTGTAGTGACATCCTCCATTTGTTCTCTCAAATTTGTGACTGACAGGGGAAACAGCCCAACATGATTTCGAGAAAAGGGTCAAGCCTTGCCTGTTCCTGAGCGTGACCTTCTTCGCTTTCGAGGGTGTTGCTTGCTCATTTTGGCAACCCAACCCCAATTTTTGCCGTTTCCCCTGCGGTGTCCCTTGAAGCCCAACCCCAAGAAAGTGCTCCCCCTCTGACATGGAACCTCCCGTACGAAGATCGTCTTCCAGGAGCCCCTCGGTCAAGTGCCATGCTTCAGCTTCCCTCTAGTTGGCTTGGATTTGGGGATTTGAACCGGCTTTTGTACAGGTTGGGAAACCACCAATCCAAGCCACCAAACCACCGGGCTCCAAACCACCAGTTAGGAAGCTGAATGTTAGGGATGAGAGGCTCTCAGTTGCTTAAAGGACCCAGCAAGAAAAGGCCTACCTTTTGGGGCCATGACTACATACGGGAACCCAACATGGCAACAGGTCAAAAGGTCATTTCAGGTCGATTCGTTTTGAACCACTGAGGGCTAATGTTGACCCCGGAATTATAAACCCCTGGTTGATTTTGAGCCGGGGGTTTCCCCTTTTAGTGGGGATTCAGACCACTTTTGGAGGGAACACCGCCTTAACAATGGGACGGGTTTATTAATCCTGGGTCAACATTACCCAAAATCGGGGGCTTAGAAGAAGACAACGGCTTCTTTTTGTTGGGGGGGGGGGAACTGCAAAATGTGGGGGGGGGGGGGAGTGTCCTCTTCTTGACCCATGCCGTTCTTTCATGGGTCGACATCAGCTTCCCGTCACTCGGATTTTTCGTGCACCGCTTTGGCGGTTTGAGCCGCCTCCCCGCAGCGCGCCACGAAGGAGGTGCCCACCACGGTCACCACGGAGGAGCCCAAGGTAAACTCCAGGTCGCCGTCCACGAAGCCCTGGCGCCGAAGAAAAGAAACACACACCTGACCATAGGTGTCCTTTTGGGAAAATCGCTGGGTTTCCCTGGTAAATGGGGCACAAAACCCATCTAAACCAGTGGAACCCATCTATTTTTAACCAGGCTCACCTAAAAAGGACACCTATGCACCTGACAATCAAAACCCGGCATTAAAATGGTCCACGAAGAACCATGTAAAGAACTAAGAAGGCGGATATCCGCAACTATTTCCGGCTGCGACTGCCCCTTGCTAACCTTCATCTACCCGGGTTTTTGAGCACGTGGCTCACCTGGGGCTGCGAGTTGGGCGAGGGGCGCTGGCCCCAAAGAGGCCCGAAAGGTGAAAAAAACAACACGACTCTGCAAATTCTAAGGTGGGATTCCCATCCCTACAAGGTGGGCCTAGGACTACTTCTGGCTGTTGGGAAAAATTGGCTTTCCACGCTGCCAAAGTGGAAGTCCAACCCCCACGAAGGAACTTGACAAATGAGGGGGAATTGGAGGGGGACCCTAAAAATGGGAAGGGGGATTTGCATTTGGCCGCGGTCTTTTCGAGGGTAAGGAGCGCCTTTGCTTCGTGGTTCTGATGGTTTTGAAGGGAAACCGATGGAAGACCACATTGTTGTTGTCTATGTTGTCTTGTCTTTTTCTGGGGGGGGTGGGGGTGGTCCCGTAAAAATAAACACACATACGTTCGCGCCAGGATCAGAAGACCTTGTGTGTGTGCGCGCGTCATGGCCATTTCTTTCTGGGCAAAAGAGCGCCTTGCGCTAATCGAGAAGTTGAACCCTGCTTCGAGGACCTCTGCAAACCTCAGATGCAGCCTCTGAGGGGTGTGGGCAAACCCATTCCCCAACTCCATTATTTAGAGGATTCTAGTTGCTTGGAAAGGAGCGTAGATGGTTTCCGTGACTCGCCAAACCACCCGTCCGTACAAGCTCAGGGACGTCTTTTGTTGGGGGGACATCCTGAAGCCCTGCTTCAACCAAAGGTCCGGGTGAACGGGCGATCGGGACACGAGCGCTGGGCTAGACTCGCTCAGAATGGGGCGGGGTGTCTCATCCTTTTTTCTTTTTTCTTTTTTTTTCGGGAAACCAAAAGGGAACACCACAAGTTTGTGACATCCCCCCCCCCCACTTTAAGACTCTTCCTGCAGTTGCGGAACGTACCACCCATTCTGTGACACCAACAATTTGTCGTTCCCATAACCGTACAGGGCCATGGGTCAAAACCCCGGCTGGCCCAGTGAACATCCCAATCTCCACTAAAGTGGGCTTAAAATGGGTGCCCAAAATGGGTGCCCAAAATGGGATCCCATTGGTTTTGACCCACAGCCATGTATAAATTTACAACAAACACAACTCACAGCCATAATTTACACAACCCACACCAGTAATTTGTCATCCCCATAACCAGTACATGACCTCAAAAAAACCACTGTATCAACTTTGGGGGTCCCGGGTTTTCATTAGGAATCAGCGACAGCGCCGCGATGGCCTTCTTGACCGTGAAGAACTCCTCGTCCTCACCTCACTTGCGAAATGTTGGGCCGATAAAATCGCGAAAGGCGAGCAAGAACAGGACTTGGTTGCTGCATCGACCCCCTGCGAAAAGTTGACCACTTTTTGGGGGGTTTAGTGGAAAACACCTTTAAACAATTCCTAAAAAGTTAAAGTCTAAAGATCCAACCCAATAGCAGATAAGAGGTGATCTCACCTTTGCCCTTCGGGCCACGAAAAATTGGGAAACCAAAGGGAAACCAAAAGGTGAACAGGCGCATTCGCAGCAGGTCCTTTGGAACAAACAACGGACCAAGTCAGGGAAACCGGTGAAAAGAAAAAAACGTGGCTTCGCTTTCAGGTTGCAAACTCCTCGGTTGCTTTCTGCTCCCCTGCTAAAAGTTCAACTTTTAGTGGTCTAATGGAAAACCCATTCGTTGGAAAAAGCTAAAGTCCTCACATCCCTTGGCAAAATGCACCAAAGACAGAGTGATTCGTCTTTGGCTCTTTGGAACAAACCATGGGCCAAGTCGGGGGAAAAAATCCGCGGCTCCGCTTAGCCGCCTTTCAGGGAGGTGATGGTGTTGTTGTCGAACTCGATCCGCGCCACCAGGACGTCCGTGGGGAACGGGATGAACTTGGTCCAGGTGGCGCCCTCCAAGTACTGCCACTCCTCGAGGCGCGTTTGCGTTTGAAACATGCGCGCGCGGGAGGAGAATTACTCGCTCGCCGGTGGAACGAACGCGTAGCAAGAAATAAAAGGCTTGGCGAGCTGTTGGGACCAGGACTACATATGGCTGTGCTCAAAAAAACCGGAATTCCAAAATGGGTTGCCCTGGCAAGTGGAAACATGGACCAAAACCTGCGGTTTGCCACTCCTGTTTAATTTTGAGCCAAAACCATATGGACCATGGTAAAATCAAAAGGTTAAAAAGTTGATTCGCTTGGAACAACTGAGAATTTAAGCCCATGCTCCCACCTATTGAGCTACCCTCCCACCTAACATGAAACATGACTCGGGTCCCCAGAAGACCATTCTGGTAGGTTCCATGCTAACGTGGACCAAAAAGGTGTGCACTCAGCTTCCCTCCAATTGGTGGCTTGGATCGGCAGTTTGGTGGTTAAAGGAGGGGTGTCTACAAGATCCAGCGGTTCAAGTCCCAAACCACCAGCTAAAGTAAGGTACCCCTAGGCAGAAAAGGGGTCCACGCCACCCGGTCACGTACGTGACAGCGCCACATGCTGCGGTGGAAATCTCTCGTTGCCACCCAACTGGGGCGTGTCTGAGGATACAAGCGGAAAACCAAAAACGTAGGGTGACAAAGGCGTAGAAAGTGGTACTCAGCTCCTTGGGAAGCCTCATTCACCCTCTAAAGCCATGGCTTCAAATCTCCAAGCCAATCCGTTCTGCGTGTGCAAAGCAAAATCTCCAACGTTCGTTTCGACCCCCGGCGTTCGGCTCCAGGCCCGCGAAACGGGCGCACACAAAGTTCTCCGCGTTGCTGGTCGCGCTGGAAGACCACCTGGAGCTTCCGTGGATCAAGTCGATCGGTTCCAGTGCAAGCCATCCAAAATCCCCTTCTGAACTGGAGATCCCTCCAATAAAATGAGCTATGTAGTTTAGCGTGACGTTCCATGGCTTTTGCGGAGCATGGCTGGCTACCAAATCGGCAGCCTGAACTGTGATAAGCCGCCCCAAGCAAGAAACCTGGCTGAAACCTGATGCATACCTGATGCAGCCTGTCATGCAGCCCGCGCCCCCTCACAGGGGGGCCTCCAAGTTCCATTCATCCGGTCTTCCACGCAGACGTAGGTTGATCACATGTTTACAGGATGGGGAGGCCCACACGGCGAAAACACAGCGAAAAACGTTGACCCCACCTGAAGTTTGGGGCATGTTTGAAGTGAGGCCGTCTCTTGTCCCAACGTGCACGCGTAGTTGCTTGCATGTGCACGTATGAAAGCTGGCCGCCGGGGAGGGGGGGGGCGAGGGGCGGGGGGGGAACATCAATTTTGGTTGGGGGTACGTTCTTTGAATTGGCCTAGTTGTGAATATGATCGCATGGGCGAACTATTCAAACGCAACCTCACACACCTGAAGCAACGGGCAAGCTCGTGCAATCGCACAAGTGAGATCGCTACAAATTTGGCGCAACAAAAAAGAAGAAGAACGAGAGTCAAACCCGAAGGGTGAAGGGTGAACAAAAGGAAAGGCACCCAATCCATCCACCCAATCCATCCACCCTCCCTTGATGCACTTGACAATCACCAAAATCCCCACAGCCAAACCCTCCCCCAACCCCCAGCCTCCCCAATGCCCCGCCTGCTGGCGCGGCTTTGCTTGGAGTACATGAGGAACCCCAGGCGTGCCTCAACCGGAGGATGGGGCTTCAAACCATCAGTTTTATCCACCCAACTGCTTGCGGGCGGGAGGGGGAGGGGGAGGGCGCCCGAAATGTGTTGGCTCCCTCCCCCCAGCTGCCATGATTGCAGCAACCTCCTTTTGCTTTCATTTTGGGGAGGGGGGAACAGCAGTGCGTTGGTTTGCTTCCCTGTTCAAGGGGCTCGGGGGTTGCTTTGAAGGGGACTGTGACAAGGGTTCTCCGGGGCTTCTGGGAGATGAAGGGAAAACCGGGCAGGTTTCTGTGGTTGATGTTCAAGGGGCTGCGCCCGCAAGACAACCTAGGTTCTGGAAACTTAAGCTAATGCCCACCTTCGGCTTCCTTTCAGTGAACCTACAGGTGTCAGGCCGTTGAGAAACCTGTTGGAACCCACAAATGCCTGCACGTTTTACAAGAGTTCCACACCTGAAACGAGAATTGGACCAAGTAAACAGCTTCATGGCTTTCATTGATGCATTCGTCTTACCCCAGAATCGGAGCTCGTCAACACATCGTGACATGAAGAAATCATTGGTCTTATAACTATTTGAAGTAGTCTACAGTGTGCTTGTGACATAGGAGGTAATTGCCCAAATTCCAGACAAAAACCCAGCGGAACAGCCAAACTCCCCACAAAAACCCAGGGGGACCACCCAACTTCCCCACAACAAACCCAGACCTGCGCCAGATCTGCCGCCCCCTCCGCCCCGCCCCGATCCCCCCGACGGAAGTGCCATGAACCGCCATGAGCCGCGCCTCCACCCCCGAGTCGTGCTGGCACTGGGCGCCGCTGCCCAAAGTCCCCACCGAGCGCTCGCAGGTGTGTGGCACCGTGGAGGAGGCGTAGTCCTCGGCTCCGCTCGGCTCGCTCGCTCGGCTCGCTCGCTCGGGTGGTCGGTGGATCTTAGACGTCTCCGTCTGTTTGGGACCGCCCGGTCCCCCGAAGAAAAAACAAAAACATGGGGTGGTTTGTTTTCACCGAGCGTCTGTTGTTTTGAGGATACCATTTTGAGGTGTCTGATGTTTCAAGGGTATTGAGGTACCCTTCAAGGGGCTTCTGATATTGAAAGCGTACCCTTCAAAGGGGGTAGGGGGTTTTAAAGGAAGCCACTCATTTTGGGGGGTGCCCTTGGTTTGACGCACACCCAAATCATCCGTTGGTGATTCAAGCTCAACACACTACAACCAGAACTTTACATAACACAAACCAGAACTTGCCATATTGCCTGGCAGCATGTGCAGGGTAAGCATTGTTGCAGGTTGTCTTAGGATGCGCCCATCGCTTTCCATGTGTTTCAATGTTTTATGTGGGCTTAAGTTCTTGCTCACTGCCCTTGACATCAGCTGGAGCTCATTTGCGCAAGCGACTTAGCGACTTAGAGAGTGAGGAAGACGAGTTACAAGCCGGGGTTCACTTTTTGCTGATTGAAAGGGACCTGATGGAAAACCAGCAAGGCAAGCTTGGTTGACGTTGGAAGGGGAGCAAAATTTAAATCTTAGCAGTTAAGTGGGGATTTCCCACTAAACCACCAGAAGCAAAAATGTAAAATGTTTCCCAACAACAACCATGCAAGGGGGGAGTGGTTTTTCCCAGAGGTCTTTGGTTTAGAGTAGGCCTCCGGTTTCCAAGGTAGGGCCATCGACAGCTTCCCCGACCAAAGCTGCCAGCCGAGGCTCATAGATGTAGAAGTTGCTGCTCTTTCCTGCCTGCAACAATCAACACGCGCGGAGGCCCCCCGAGCCGCCCGGCTGAAGGTAAAAGGCTCATCTCCGCAACTCGGCAACGAGACGGCTCAGTAGTCTCCAGCGACCGGAAGCGAACTCCAGGACCAAGAACAAATCCACAATTCAAAATTTGTGAGACCCAGAATCCCCCCAAAACCTCCACAAAGGTCGCCAAAGGTTGTCTAACCGCGGACTGCTTCAAGAAAGCTTGGACCCCGCATGCACCAGACATCTTGCCTGGAGCGAGCTCCCAAAACCAACACCCACCGATCCGCGCGATTGATCGATCCGATCTTCGGTCGATCGTTCGATCGCCGGTTGTTGTTTTGCGGTTGTTTTCTGTGGACATGCACTGGTGATGCATGCCCATCATCTTGGCGGCTCAAAGGTTGTCTTTGAGACTTTGCGAAAAGAAACCCCAGAAAGCAACAAACCCCAGACTCTCTGAAACCCCAGAAGGTTGTCTCTGAGACTTGGCGGCTCGGCACAAACCAAAAGACCAGGGGAAACACTCGCTGGGTGAACTATAATATTTCACCAGCCTGAAATAAGGTGGTTGGAGGGATATTCCCACATAAAATTTGGGGTGAGGTCGAGTGAGGTCGTTATAATTCACCCAGGACTTTGGGAGAAGAAACCCCAGAAAGCCACAAACCAAAAGACCCAGGAAAACACTCGATCGATCCATCGCTCGCCTGGGTGTCCTTGGAGGTGCACTCCGAGACCCCGATGGAGCTGTACTCCCCGCTGCTGGCGGAGCTAGGCCCCGAGGTGCCCGGGAAGCCCTCGTCTGTGCCTGCCATGTGAGGAGGGGAGGGGGGGGGGGGGGGGCGGGGCCCAAGTCCACTGCTCCAGTCTTCCAACCAGAAAGAGAAAATGGACGTTATAAATGGGGATTTGCAGGGCCCCAAGTACAAGCTTTAAGGTAGGGATGATGTGAGGAGGATGCCGTAAACCCCGAAACGCCAGCGGTTTGCTTTTCTTTGAGCGGTAACCAAAGGAAAAACATTTTGTTCTGGGGTCTCTTATTGTAATGAATTTGAAGCAGGGACCCAAAATGGTGGACGGGATTCATATCCACCACTGAGGTGGGATCTTGAAATTCATAATTACCCAGATGGGGCTGCCTTAAACCCTCTACTTGACGGTGTTTTTGGTGGTGTGCGGGTTGTCAAAAAATTGGAGATCCCAAAAAATGGCCCTAAATGGTGGCTTTCCTTTTGGCTTCATTTTGCAAACAGCCAAAAGGGGGAGCCCCCACAAAAGACGCAGCCATGTGTTTCCCTCAAATGCATCAATCACCCCACCAAGAAGAAAGTCACTTTCAACACCAAGGCCTGATTAGGTAGAGCCCTCAGGACCATGGGGAGGATCATAGATGCAAAGAACAGCAGCGTGGGCTGCTTCAAGACTAAATTGCTGCATGCAATAAGAATTACTTACCCCTTAAAACTCCAAGCCCTGGGGAAGTTAATCTTTTACAGACATAGCCCATGTACCCAAAAAGTTAAAAAGTTGTGTTTTTTTCAGAGGTAGGATTATGGGTGTATTTCTTGGGCCCTTCAAATCTGCCCACCCCCCTTGGGGCTTCCTTTCTCCGAGGGCCCCATATTGGATGGACAGCCCTCACCGATCGATCACCCGGTCATTTTCCCCGCCCCCGTAGCCATAGGAGGTCCAGGCGTTGGTATCCAGAAGCGCATCCGCCAAGCTGGGGTAGATCTTGAAGTCCGTGCCTGAGATCCCAGGCGAAAGTTGGACCCTCGGTTTTCTCGATTCAATCAGGCTGGGGGGAGGGGGGGGAGAGGTGTTTCATTGGGTTCAGGGGGGTTTTTAATACGGGTCCGACACTCAGCTTCCCTCTTGGTTTGATCCTTCCCTCTGGGTGGCTTGGCTTCTCCCCAAGACCCGCCAGAACCAGGGGCTCAAATCCAAACCGACAAGTAGAGGGTTACCCGAGACCCCCATCCACTGAACACATGGAATGCAACCAAACCAGTGCGAGCGTTGATCCTTACATTTGCCTTTTTGTGCCCCGTAGAAAAAGTGAGAACATATGTCCAACAGTGAAACCGATTCCCTTTGAAACCAGGGGGACACCAAAAAAACAATCTTCATTTCAGCAAATGGAAGTGGGAAGTAGTCGCCATGTCTCGCGCCGCCAAAATCCACATTTCCTGGCGAGGGGCCGCCAGTATTGCTGGTGGACGTGAAGGAGCACGCCATCGCCAGGAAGGCCGACCAGCTGCTGGGAATATCTGTCAACCTCCAAAAAGCTCGGTGGGGTCGTGGAGTTTACGTGCGTCTTGGAGGGCATGATCCCCAACAGTTTTTGGGTGAGCATGAACAGCAGCAGGAACACCACTAACATGCAGGTGTGTTTGTCGCTCTCTCTCTCTCTCTCTTTCTTTTGAGGCGGGTGGGGGGGGTGGAGCCTATTCCCCATGGGGGCCGGTTCCCCAATCCCAATACGGACAACTTTCACGACTGATACTCACTCTGGTAAGGCTATTGAGGGCCAACAGGGAACATAGCATGGCCTCTAATATAAGTACAAGACCTACATCAGCATCATGAGCTCGATTCCCCCCCCCCACCCCACCCCCCCAGACCTCTCAACATACAACCCCTGTGCTTCGACCTACATCATGAGCTCGATTTCCCCCCGCCCAGACCTCCCAAGATGAAGCCTTTTGCCCGTAGGCCTCTTGCCCCGAAATCACCCCACGCCTCCGGTAGAAGATGTCCTGGAAGCCCGAGGAACAGCCGCTGCAGGTCCTCCGGATGATCTTGAAGCGGGAAGCTGCAAACCTGGGCGTCGTCAACCCCGGCGTGTCGCTTTGTTGAGGGTACCCTTTTTGAGCTGTTGTTTTTGTTTTTGCATTTTTTTGGGGGGGGGGGGAAAGCAACGGGAGAACCCTCTGTTTTGTTGGGTCCGTGAAAAAACGACACCCCCCAAATGTTGGGGGAGAAGGGGAATGGCGGGGAGGGCAGCTGGTGAGCGATCAAGTCCATGGCCCTAAAGCGTCTGAACATTTTCTTGACCACTATCTAGGTCCTCCAGTGGAGAGGTTAGAATAAGGGTACCTTTTTTTTCTGTAGTCTATTTTAGTAGGGGAACCCTCCCCGCAAAAAGAAACGGTAAAAGGGCACTACTGGAAAAAACCTGGTTGACCACTATGGTCCAAACAAAAAGCACGCCTAAAAGCTCCGAAACGGAACTCAGGAAGTGAGCTTTGGTGAGTTTCCTGCCTTGGAAGCCAAGGAACATTTTCCAAGGGCCCCCACAAAGGGGGGTTCCCCAGTCTCCCACCTACAAGAGCCCTAGGAAGCTGTGGGGGGGCTGTGGGGGGGCTTTCAGAGTTCAATTGTTAGTTGCTCTCATTGTAATGTTGTTCTCCCCGAGGTAGGCAGTTTCACCAGGAAGTTGATGTCCTCAAAAGAGAACCCCTAGGTTTAAGTGTGGGTGTCGTGAAATAGGGAATCATGTTGCCCTTTGGTTTCCCTTTAAACCCACCAAAAAACAAACAAAAACAGAGCCCTCAAAATTCACATACCCCCCTCATGGGATTTTCCTGGGGCCTCTGCTCTGTTCCCCAAACCGGTTTGGAGGAAACAAAACGCCGGGACTGCGTTCCCAAGGAGCCGCGCGTCGAAGGCGGTCTGCCCCAGGCTGAAGACGGTGCCCGCGGAGCTGAGGCCCAGCCCGAAGCGCCACTCCTCGCGAGGAGCAGCTTGGCTTTGGCGTTGGGTCCAGAGGAGTTTGGGGGGGGGGTGGTCCGGGAAGGATTTTTTTTGGGGAGGTTGGGGGGGTAGGAGGGCGGCGTTGGCGTTGGGTTGGGGAGGGGGGGGGGAAGGTTGGGGGGGGTAGGGGGAGGTCGGAGGTTCGGGGGGCAGGAGGCAGCTAGGTGATTTGAGCGGTTAGAATAAGGGTGCCCTTTTTGCTGCAATCTGTTTTAGTAGGGGAACCCTCCCCAAAAAAGGGTAAAAGGGAACTACCGGGGGACCTAGGCAGGAGGCAGCTGCAACGGGACCGCCAGAAATATGGTGAAGGCACCTTTTTGCATCAACCTCTTCCTGTTTTCAACCCTCCAAAAGTCACCACCCGTCCCTTTTTTCACTTGGGGCCCTCCAAAAGTGGGCTGATTCCCCACAAAAATAAAGCAAAAAAAGGAACACCCCCATATTGAGAGACAGAGTTGGTTAATGCGGAACCAACATGTATTCCCCATACGAATCAACCTCAGCTCATTCATGGGGGAAGGGGCCCTTATTTCCCGCAAAACCCAGGAACATCCCCGAATGAATAAACCAGGGTTGATGCATATGGGGTCAACATTATTCTATGGGTACCTTCCCCATTATTTCCAGGGATCCTTCTTCTCAGGAAACCATCAAAATCGCAGGGGAAACGCTCGGTTTTGAAAAAGAACGATGGTCGAAAAGAATGGGGAATCAACCCCTAGAATTATGGTGCACCCTAAATGAAAGTCAGCCAATCACAAAGCCCGGAGAGACTGCGAGACACAGGAGGTAAACTTTAATCCAAAGGAAAAGCGGAGGTAAATCAACCGGGAAAGCTTCCAACCATTCTTTCCAGAGAGTCTTTTGAGGGAACCATCAAACACGACAAAACAGCTTGCCGGTTTTTGAAACGAACCATGGTTGGAAAGAATGTGGAATCAACACCTAGAGGTGCTGGCGAAAATACTTGGTTTCCCCAAAAGCTGCTGCTTACGGAAAATGAGTCAGTCCCCTGAGTTTTGTGGTCAATGCGACCAATGCCCCATGTCCTTCCCAATGGACCAGGCCAGGGAAGTAAACAGGACTACCAGATACATTCGGAGCGAAACTCGCCTGGTTGATTTCTTCCGAATCCGACTCATTCCGGCAGTCGCCTCCTGGGCAGACCGCGCCCAACCGCAAAAAGCGCCTGCGCCATGGACCATGTCCGAGCCCGCGCCCCCGTCCAAGGCCCCCCGGAACCGAAAGCCGCGGGACCCGCGGAGCCCGGGTCCTGCCGGTCGCCCTCCAAAAAGATGGGATGCCGCACCTCTCCTCGCAGCCATTTCAAAATTTCGGTTTCGCCATTTCGCGGCAAGTCCGGGCAAGGGATCAGGGAGCTGGGCTGAAAAAGGCGCGGGGTCTTGGGTTGGTGCAGTGCACCTGGGAACCAAAAAGAAACCTCTGTTCCAGGGGTCCACCCAATTTTGACACATACCGCCCATAAAACCACCCCAACACCCCTAATCCCAAACCAGAATCCCCCAAAGTCCACCACCCCAACACCTCCAAACTCTGAAAAAACCGCCGGAAAAAATGCCCTTCCGCCGGAAAAAATCGGAATGTCTGGTGGCGCCACTGTCCTCATGCTACGCCATGCTACGCCCCGCTCCTGTCCGCACCAGAGTGGGGACACCCGTCACGCATGGAGGGATTGGATAGGACATGTAGCTCTCCGCGTAGCGGTCGAAGAAGGTGCTGCTGACCGCAAGCACCGTGGAACCTCAGTCACGGGAGGTCTGACACCGAGAAAAGTCACACGTAGACGTGGCAAGCCTTCAACACAGCTGGCGATCTTCAAACCGCTGGCAAAGGCGGCTGTCTTTTTGCAACCAAATGATGTAACCCTGTCAACTACAGGAACCCTGTCAAGAACCCAACCAATTGGGTGTTGTTCAAGCACTTGGGTAGAGGCCCCCTATCCAAGAACACTACAGGAACCCATCCAATCCTCTCAGGAACCCTGTCAACTACACAAGGATCAAAGTCTGAGAGGTTCAAGATCTTGCCTTCGGGCGGGGATCTTCATGACAAACCCATTGGTGAACATCAAGAAGAATGGGGATTTTTGCAGTATGTGAAGAAAGCGTTGTTTGAGGTCGCTCGCAGTCGAAGCTCATTGGCCCAATCATTCGGCCAACGAACTTCAACTGCGCTGGAGCTAAACCATCCTAAGCGATCGTAGAAGGAATGTCTCAAAGGTTCCCAAGTCAGTTCCCCAAATGGCCCAAAAAGTCAAAGGTTAAACCTTTGGGACCTCGACCAAAGCTAGACCAACAGGTCGCTTCGCTTCAAGAGAGTCAGGATACGTGCTTTGGCCGCAAGCTTCTCAGCACCTTCTTCTGCCCCTCCCCCCCCTCCCCCCAGACCCCCAGACCTTCCGGCCGAGAGGCTCTGGGTGGCGCCTGTGAGGTCGATGCAGGACCAGGGCTCTTCGTAGTGGGTGCTCATGGACCCAAGCTCGTCGCCTGCGATCTGGCTCCCTGGTACTTTTAGTGGATGCCGGGCCCGGCCTTCTAAGGGAACACTTGGAAACCAATTCTGGGAATCACCCGTCTCTGAAGCTGAAAAATATGATCCATATCTACATACCTCATATGTGGCTGTGGCTCAGAAACATCTAGCAAATGGCGGCTTGGGAGCTGGAAACAAAAACGAAAACCGGTTGGCCCCAGCCGCTTGGTTCTGAGACACACCCCTGTGTGTGTGTGTGCGTGCTATACCTTTATATACCTTCAAAGATACATACATACAAACATATATATATATATATATATATATGTCCACATACCTTTATGCAAATAGATGTATGTGTGTGTGTGTGTGTGCGTATGTATGTATGTATGTATGTATGTATGTATGTATGTATGTATGTATGTATGTATGTATGTATGTATGTATGTATGTATGTATGTATGTATGTATGTATGTATGTATGTATGTATGTATGTATGTATGTATGTATGTATGTATGTATGTATGTATGTATGTATGTATGTATGTATGTATGTATGTATGTATGTATGTAATGTATGTATGTATGTATGTATGTATGTATGTATGTATGTATGTATGTATGTATGTATGTATGTATGTATGTATGTATGTATGTATGTATGTATGTATGTATGTATGTATGTATGTATGTATGTATGTATGTATGTATGTATGTATGTATGTATGTATGTATGTTATGTATGTATGTATGTATGTATGTATGTATGTATGTATGTATGTATGTATGTATGTATGTATGTATGTGCAGCTGTGCATACATATGTACATAAATATGTGTGTGCTTGCGCGCTTGCAGCGCTTGGGGCATGCCGAGGTGCCCAGCGTCCAGATCTTCTTTGCGGCGCCTTCGAACCTGCGGCGCAGGTTTGCACTGTGAGGCCCGAGGTGAAGGCCCCAAGGCGAAGGCAACCCCCGAAACCAAGAGTGGTGGACTACATACTGTGGATGGTTGCGAAATCCATTTCCCGCCACTTTGCAACTATGGTTGAAGCCACAGTCTGTTGGATCTTACAGGGGAATCATCATTCCAGGCTTTCTTAGGTGGTGCGAAATGGATTTCGTCCATCCACAGCAAGACAGTGGAATGCCACCGTGGATTCGTGGATGGAGAAACTGCAATCTTTTGCAATAATCTTCCTGGAATAAGACCCTGTGGATGGACAAAATTCATAGCATACTTGGCACCAAGATTGGATGAAACACTGCACGATAAAGCACATACCAACTGGTGCGAGACTTGTGTCCTCAGCGCATACACCAGCACCAAAATCATCGATAGAGGCCCGCCTGTCTCTTGATTTCCGGTCACAACAGGGTCAAACTAGGTGACACAACTCACTCCATGATGGGAAGTGGCCCGAGCATGATGTGGCAGAGCTAGGGCGCCATTGCAAACAATTGCGCGGTAGAACCCCCTCCCCCGGAATGTTGTCTAGAAGAAGCCCAAACAAACAAAGAAAACCATTGAAATGCTCAAGCCCGCCCTGGTACAGCCATTAAGCAGGCTTACACTACCGTATAACATGCGCCCGGTCTGGCACCTTGGCTGCCCGCCTCCCGGCTGACAAGAAGGTGCTCTGCAAACAAATTGATTACTGTGGCTTCTGGTTGCACATGTGCTGGAACATACGGGTCCCTTCTCTTGGAATAAGGCTTCCTACACTTCCCGTAACAGCACCAGACGAATTCAGACGGACTAAAGGAACAAAAGCACGCGGGTGCCCCCCCCCCGCCCCCGCCGCGGCCCCACAGTTCTCCTCATAGGAAGGCGTCCCGTGTCCCGCGGACAGAACGCCCGCACCAAAAACGTGGCTGGTTTATTAAAGCCGGAGGACAAAAGGCAGGCGTGGCACGTGACAAGCATGGTGCACGCTTTGGACATTTACGTGTTTGTTTGTTTTTGATCAGGACAAAATGCGCAAGGCGCAAAGCAACTTAGCCACTGACGAACACAAGCCTGCTTTGCCCAAAATGCTGGAATAGCAGAAGGGTCCAGCCCCTCAAAAAGAAACCAAACACTCGTGAGGATCCTGGTATCAAGCATCAAGCTCGGAGCCCGTGCATGTGAAGGAAGGCTTTGCATCTTCATGCGGGCAGCCATGGCCCGCAAATCGAAGCATCAGAACATGTGTAAGTGGATGGGCGATCGCTTCTACATGGGCCACAATGTCATGAGGAGACAATCCGTGGTCTCTGTGTGTGTTGTGTTTTGTGTGCATGAGCACGGTGGACGGCCCGTCAGCACAAACAACGCTGGCTTAGGATCGTGCCTGTGGAAAATCGACCCTTTCTATGCCGGAGATGTTGATCCCCATCCACTTCGGACAAACTTGAACTCGTCAAAACTCGCAGCTAGATTTCTGAGCCCGGGTAATCTTGTAGGTGGGTGTCCGAGTCTTACAGTTGGTTGAACCGGGGTCGACACAGAAAGTGATCTCCTTGGACAAAGAAATCGGCCCCAGATACTTGCCAGGACCCATTGCCTTCTCTGAACCCCTAGTCAGGTTCCACATTAGACGTGTTGGGCCCGACTCCGTACCGCCAAAGCTAATGCTATTAGATTCTTAGATTGTACACCGCAAATCCTATCATCAGCTTCTACCTGAAAAAACTCAGACTGGAGACTAAATATGGAGCAACATATTCTCAGAGTTTCCTTCTTTTGGGGTGTTTGCTATTTTGAGGTACCCCTTTTCAGGTAGGTTTAAAGGGAAGCCAAGAGGAACACCACGGTTCACATTTTGGTACATAAGCATATGGTCTCTCTCAATCCAAAAGTGGCTATGGGTCAAAACCCCGTACCCCCAGTGAACATCCCAATCCCCTCTAAAATAGACTAAGATGGGTGGTGCACCTACCCCAAAATGGGATCCCATTGGTGTTGACCCACGGCCAAAACACCTTGTGGAACAATTGATCTCCCGCCTGTGGGGGTAGCGCACCTCCACGCGGCGCTCGAGCACCGGAGCAGTGGTGGGGCAGGTGTACTTGATGGTGTACACGTGCCTCGGCGGCTTTGGGTCTCCCAATTTGTTGGGGAGCCGTCTTTTTGGTTGGTTTTAAAGACAAACCAAAAGGGAAACCACCATTTTTGGGGTGCCTCTAAAAAAGACTGGGTCTGTCATTCTTTTGGTTGGAACCGTCGTTTTCTTTTTTGGTGCTGACGGGAGACCAAAAGGGAAACCGCAAAAAAAACTAGAGGGGGTCCCTGAAAAAGACGTCTCCATTTGAGGCAGTGTGTTGACGGAAGCGATGGAATTGACAAGAATGGTTACCGCCTGTTGCTGTTCTGCCCCACCTTCCCCCCAATCCCCCCGCCTAAGGTCCTTGGGCATCCTTGGACCCTTAACCTCCCAAAAAAGGGAGGAATGATAGCTAAAGACTCGCTGGTCTCACCGGGGCTCCATTTTCGGCATTTATCCCAAGGTAGACTACGCGCTGTGCTTCAGTCTGTCTCTTTTGGAGCTGCCCCCTGTTTTTGTAGAAAAAGAAACCCACAACAAAAACCCGCAATGTGGGTGTCCCACGGAGGAGGGGAAAAAAAGACGAGCCACGCATTTGGGAAACCCAAGGGGTTCCCACGCTTGTTTCGCTCAACTCTTGACACCTAGTACTGACCCGGATTAAGACACCCCTCCCATTAAGGGAGGGGGCGTGGCCCCTCACAAAGTGGTCTGAACCCCTCCAAAAGTTAGACAAGTGCTTTCCCGTCCGTCGGATGGCATTTTTTCCCATACCCCCCCCTACGCTTTTGAGCACTTTTTAAATACACCTATCAAATTACACCATTCAAAACCACCAAATTGAACAACCCTCTAAGTTAATCATTAGAACATTATTTTTCTAATGATTAACTTCATTTTTTAGTCCAATTTATCACCATCAGCCTGATCAACTTTCTTTCTTCTCAAAGCTGGATTATACAAAGGCATTGTCATTTTGAGTTCTTGTATCCTCTCTTGACCTTCTTGATAATATTTGTCCTTGAATTCTTGTGTAGGTGCTTCTTCAACTAATCGTTCATAATCTGCTTTCAAGTGTTTGAGTATATTATCTTGATGACAACCTCCAACCAAATGGAAGTCCCAGATGTCTGGGTTCACTCTTCTTTCACAAATATGACAATACAAATATCCATTATTCGCTGTTTTCTCTCTACGCTTCTGATTAATTTCCTCGCGATTTGCTTCTAGATACTGTTTCCGGTATTCTTTCCTCTTGTCTACAGTTCGTGTCCTATAGTCCCGTTTTTGATCAATGCATTTATCGCAATTTTTGAGTCCATACACGAAACTATCTTCACCTTTCTCGTATCTACATCTTGAACACAGTTTTTTCTCCATACTATAGTAGGACACCTTGCCTTTAGATGGCTACAACCCTATTTTCAACAAATTATCACTCCCCGAAAAGTGGTTAACCAATGGAAAAGGGAGAATTAAAACCGTTAACCCAAATCTTGAAAACAAACCCAGTAAAATATGGATGGCAAAATGCGGATGGGAAAGGCCTATGTAGGAAAGCACCCCCACGGCTTATACAGGAAAATTACACTATAATTATAACATATAAATGTTTACATGTTATAATTATATTATGAGTTCAACTTTATTCTAATTCATTATAAAATTATTCTTCAATTCTGTTTATTATTTTCTCAGTCGTTTTTTCATTATATAGATTATTTCCTATTTCCTTTTTAAACAAGCCCATTGTTCTAATTGCACTTATTACCGTATAACTAAGTTCATCTACATCATACTCACAACTTAAAAAAAAGTCATTATTATTCAATGCTTCTTTCATTAAACGCCTAATTTTAAAAGACATACCATATAATCTGTTTACCAGATTATAATACTTAAAAATAAAATCATTATCATTTCCTTCCTCATCGCCCTTATATAATAAATTTCCAAACTCTTCTTCAGTCAAGAACTTATTCATTTTAATAAACACAACTATTTCTAAATCTTCATCAATATTTTTAACATTTCTAGTATTAATATATTTGCTATTCATATCATCAATTTCGTTTATAATTTTATTGCAATTATCACATATCATACATTGACAAATATTATCACAAACACCATTCAAAAAACCTTGCACCCCTGCAAGAAAAACCTTGCACGCCTGCAAGAAAAATCTTGCCCCCCTCCAAGAAAAAACTTGCACTCTTACTAAGGACAACCTTGCACTAATTCAATGGTTCAAGGACCTTTCAAACTTTGAGAATCTCTGACCTCAAGTAGGGGCGGTTCATCCCTTCAACAGAATAATAATCTTGACCAAGTTTTTTTTCAACCCTTGAAACCTTGTATTTGACACTGCTCCAGTTGCTCGTTCTTTCTTTCTCGGAAATCCCTTTTTTGCGGTATATTTTGACCTCATCGCCAACCCTAACAGGGGGATATTTACGGGTTTTGATTCTGTTCATCTCAAGCTTCATCTTGACCTCAAGATGGTTTCCCTTTTTGTGGGCATCGTTTGGAGTCATATCGTGGGCAGAATGAACCATTTTACTGTTGTATGTCAGCATGATCTCAAGAATGTAATCAACCCATTGTATATTAACCTTTCCCTTTTTCTCGTCTGCCTCAACCCTCTTGAAAAGCATGTCCTTGAACGTGCGAATGAAACGCTCGGCGAAATGGGGGTGCCCTCGCGTTTTATAGTTTTGGATCCCTTCGTCCTTGAAAAAATCAACAAGATCTTGGGCATTGAGACTCCCCTCGTCATCCGAATAAATTAATTTGGGCTTCCCTCCCATTTTGTTTAATGCCTCCATGATCCCAGCCGTGATGTCTGCAGGTTGCTTGGATGCAATAGGCACCACCGCGGCTTTGCGAGAGAATACATCAATAAGCAATAAGCCTATCCTATATTTTTGATTATCTAAATCATTTGTTGATATAAAAAACAGATCCAATTGATATTCAAAGTTGATATCAGGGGCGATAAACGAATTGTATCCAGACAGTTGTTTTTTCCGTTCCACGTTCTCTTGAAACCACTCCTTGACATCTTGCATTGTTATGGATGCATCTTTCTTTTTTGAATCTTTATAAGTGGCGGCAACGCTACCGAACCCAGCCCGATCGTAGTAGACCTCACTGATTATCTTGTCTTTTTCACTCATATATATAATACTATAAAATAAATATCAAAATATCAATATGTTATTTTATCACTGAAGCATCTATTACAAGAAGCACAGAAGGCAATGACATTATCCTTTGTATGGGGAAGATCATTACATAACCTTTGACAAGTCAGATTAGAATTTATATTACCAGAATCCATGGACAACACAAAGCCACAGCCACAATTTGCACACTTTCCATTGACGTTGTCCTTCAACCATTCGGCATCTACATAATTTTCTTTTGGAATACCAAAGCCATTTTTACGATCCTGTTCCTTGTATGCTAACACCTTTCTATCAAAATAATTCATAATGCATTTTGCGTTAAACTCTTCATTTAAATCACTACTGTATTTGTAAAATTTTACTCTGTTTAAATCCCTTGCCCGAGTGATTCCCGTCCAAAGCCACTCGCGAGTTATCAGATGATGGTTCCAATCAAATATCACGACATCGTCATCAATGGAACACCCCTGAACAGAATGACAAGTATAACAGAAGGCAAAGATAAAATGACTTCTCAAGATACCAATATGTAATGTAATCTCTTCTCGTGTTTTGATATTAGCAATGGTAATCCAAGGATCGGAAATATTAATTATCTCATACCTAAAATTCACATTTAACTTATAGGTTTTTGTCTTCCTATACTCTCTGCATATCATGATCTCGCCGACTTCAAACTCATTTTGTTTGCCCTGTCGTTTCCTGATCTGCCTTGAAACCTCTCTACAAGTGTTATTTAAATATGCGACATTGCTTTCTGTTCCTGTGATGTCATCAGTATATTTAAAATACTTATTGATGACATCATGTAGAGACAACTCATGCTCAAAGATGTCGGCATAAATACTTTTAAGTTTATCCTTGTCCTCCTGAGTCTTCAATCGCTTGCACTCTTCCAAAAACAAATGATGGGGAAAAATGCTATCAATACATTCATTCATATAAATCTCGTGTTTCTTAGTGTTAGTCAGTGCTTTTATGGGGCTCAATTGCTTGGCGTCACCAGTAGCTAATATGATTTTATTAGCCCTATGTTGCTCTACAAAGCCCTTAATTTTTGCCAATACAAAGGTATTATTAAAACAAATCTCATCAAACACAATGACATCAAACATCGAATGATCGTATTTATCTAGCTTCTCGTCATTGACTGCTATACTGAAGAATTTATTTACAGTGATGCTTTCCACTTCGCACTCCAAACCCAGATTATTGGTAGGAACCACGAACAACACTTTATAACCCTTGAGTCTCTCCATGTTCTTGCAGATGGTGGACTTCCCCGCTCCTGCGAATCTGGCTTTGATCATGAAGCACCTATGTTTCTCAACAAGTTCAACCAATTCATTTTCATCATACTCATTAATGATGTTAACTCTCTTACTTTTGACAATCGGGATATCAACATATTCACACTTCTTCTGTTCATACAACTGCTTTCCTGTATGATGGATCTCATCGTGAGTCTTGGCTAATTTCCACCCACCGATCCCATCGTGAAAATCTAGCAACTGCTGAGTCTTTCTCAAACCAAACTTATTAAAACCCGAACAGTCCACGACAAAAGCGTCGCATTTGACACTCAATACCTTAACATTGTTCTCTGTCAATTTTTGATATGCGCATTGCATTTTAAAATTATGATACTGCAATAGCATTTCTTTAATAAATCGAAACCCATTGGACAACTCGCACCTATCAACCACATTCAGAATATAATATAAATTGTCGTTTTGTTCAGATACTTCTCTATCACGGCACCACATGCCATTATCATCATATTCCTCAACCCACTTGGCAGTATTCCTGCTCATCATGTTTAACTTCCCCCCTGCATCTGCCTGAAGGCTGATCGCCTCATTGAGATCATTAAAAACGAATGATCTCTGACTGCTGTTCTTACTTTTTTCCAACAAGCCAAAAATCGAGTTGGCTATTATTTTTTTAATTGCCTTGTCTTCTTCAATATTTTCGCTTATTCGCTTTCCCCAGAGTTCCTCAACCAACATTTTATTATCTACCTTGTGAATGAAATGTGGCTGTTTGTAGTGAGTAATGGACAACTCACCAGATGCAACAAGTGGCATAAAATGCTTAAGAAACATACCATAAACTATATTAGTATCATTATTAAAAAACAGATTGCGATGTGTCAGTTCTGCTTTTACCAAATATATATTTACATCCTTGATCTTACATTTACTATTATAAGCTTTCCAATTATCAAACTGATTAAAAACTCCAATTCTGGTAATCGTATTAAATGCATCTGTAAACGCTTTGTTCATGTCGATCTCCTGTTTTGGAACATCCAATTTATCCAAGCCCTTGAATAACTCGCCTTGTGGGACGATGGTTCTATAATTATTTAAAACTTGTATATCGGTAGGACTGTAATAAGACTTGTGATTTGGATTGAATAATTTCTTTTTGAATGTAAACATGGCTTCAGTCATATTGTTGTAAACGGTTTCTCTGTCTACCGTGATGTCGCTATTGGTTTGGTCATCGACCAAACACTGCGACCTAATATTTAGATATACATGATTGAAGTCCGCCCTCAATTCTGAAATAGTCCCTGCTTTGTGAATAATCCTGCATTCATACCCGATATTTTTGAAATCGCAAAATAATTTATTTAGATCATTCTCTCTATGAACCAAATCTAAAAAGTTCTTTTCCTGTTTGTCGGTTCTGTTCGCAATTGTTGCCTTAACCATTTCAAAAATGTCATCAATAGTAGAAAACATTTTGCAAACCGATGGCTTCTCTCTATCGCTTATATGATAGTCGGGTCGTGCCTTTACTACAAATGCATCATCAGTATTTTGTTTTTGTTCCAATCTTTTAATATTATTATTCAGTGTGTAGATATGATTATTTTTGACCATTGCATAAAAAGCTCTGATGTTGCGGTCAAACATCTCTGGTGAATAAGAATAAATGATTTTGCCCAGTTGGTCTATTATTCTCACTCGCATTCTGTATTTTATAAATACCGGGATCATGTCATCAATTGACGCCCCCGACTCTGTGAATTCCTGTTCTGTTTTATTTATTAGTTTTAGTATCATCCCTCGCGACATTGGTTCTTTCTTCTTGTTGTTCATTAGGGTATCTTTATAATAATCAGTGAGTGTATTCAACCAACATTGATTATCTACATAATTACCTTTCTGGATTGCTTCCATAAATGTTTCTTTCGATGTATCCAACTCGGTATACATGTAAGTATTATACATACTGATGTTTTCCGATCTTCTCAGGTTGGCTTGTCGTGGATTACTAGGCTGTCCACCTTCCACCTTTCTGGCCCTCAAGATCTTCAAGGCGTCAATATACCCCGTCTCTACGTTGTAAGCCACAGCGTTAGTCTTCTTGGTTAACCTCTTCTTCTTGTTGATCTCGATTGTTTTTTTCTGATCAACGCCAACATACCCACCCATAATATTTAGCATTATTTCAAATTCTGGATCTTGGGCAAGTGTTATAATGAACCTTCTGAATAGATCATGATCCTTGATTTTTAAAATTCGTTTGCCTACATACTCGTCTATATTTGTGCTGGAGTTAACGGTGTATGTTATCTCCTTACCGTCCTTTGTTATGGGGTAATATTTGAGTTCTCCGTATTCTGTTTTGTATGTGAAAGCCGGCTTTTTGTTATCACCTTCCCTAACACCTTCGCGGTAAAGCATGACGTCTAATGTCCACGATTCATCATTCGACTTAGACTGCTTTACAATGTTATTTACAGTGCTTTGTTTCATCCTAACATTCAATGGTAGATTTATACGGTTGTTTTGGATCACATCGCCGTATCTTTTGTCCCATTTCTTTTTTTCCTTTGGGGTGGTTGCATTGATAAACCCATCAATAATAGTTGATGCGGTGCTAAACTGTGCAATTTTTCGCTGTTCATATAGATCTCTCAATTCGGTTGCTTTTTCCCTGGTATCGCCTGTCAACCTATCAATTCTTGAATTTAGAGACCTGATGTTATTTCTTATAGTTTTTGACAATGACATAATGTAATTTAGATATTAATTATTAATATTGTTTTTTCTTTAGGTGTAATTTAGGGAATAATTCATATTTAAATTAATTTCCTATAAAATGTCTTAAAGAAATATTACATATAATATTATAGTAATGATCACAGACAAACACCCCGACGACTTGACACTGGAAGAAATAAAAACAATGCTGGCGTATTACAACCGACTCTATTATTATAAAGTCAGAGACGATGAAGCATACAAGGCCAAAAAAAGGCAAAATGCTTTAAACACCGCGCATAGAAAAAGATTAGATAAAATGATTAAAGAGAGTGGCATTGAAATGGCACCCGAAGAACAAAAACCAAAACAAAAAACTGGCTTCCCGAGAAAATACAAATTTGAAGATTACGGGCTGAAAATGCCGAGTGGTGTAGAATAATTGGTTTATTTAATCATTGATTATGATTAAATTAATCATTTTTTTAATAATTTTAATTCTAAATCGTTTCTCCATGTCTTGGATCATATTATATTATTTTGACTTGTCTTTTTTCTTTTTCTTTTTAAAAACTTCATTTTCCAAATACTCTACACGATCGATTAGTTTTGATAAAGCATCCCAACTAATACAAGCCATACGATCATAACACATCGTTAAGTATTCTCCCGAATCATTTACAATATTATATTTCGGATTTGTGTATTGTTGAACATCTTGAGCAATCCATCCTAATTCAGTTTTTCTGGTTTTTTGATTCTTAACAAATGTTTTAATCTTAATGTTTTTTACCATATTTACAGTATCATCTTCTACATCTTCTATATTATCTTTCAGTCTCTTATCGCTACTTAAATTAAATCCGTTAAATGATGAAAATTGAGTATCATCCAATTGTAAATATTTAGTGCCATCAATATAACTATCAATAGTTGTTGATGCTTCTAATCTTAAAACAGCATCACTATTTAAATGTCTCAAATTGATTTTATGAGCAATTCCAAAAGTCATATCGCCGTCAATAGTCCAATCGCCTCGCAATTCGCTATTGCTTCCACTATTCAAAATAATTTTATTATCAGCATATGTTGCAGATAATCCAACAACCAAATTAATAGAGTTTGAAGTGTTGCTATTCCTAATTATTAAATCATTTGTATCGACATACATTTCAGCATTATCAATTATTAGTTTTGATGTGTTGCCAAATTGAACATTGCCACTCGGTGAATTTTGTAATAATAAAGTATTTCCTGATACAGACTGAACTTGATTGACTTCAATCTTTTTACCAGAAACCATTGTTAAATCGCCATTTGTATATACATCACCTAATACATCAACTGGTTTATTGAATATGGTTTTTGATACAGCACCGTCGCACATAAAATATTGATTAGAAGAATTAGTAATATCGCCAACACTAACAGCAACAAAATTATTATGCGCCATATATAAACCTTCTGTAGCATCTGGTGTATATCTTCGTATTGAACCATTATTATTAAAATTTAAATATGAACCATTGTTAAGACTTATTGCACTGTCTGTTCCTATAAACTGGACAGCGCTTGTAAATCGAGCTTGCCCAGCACAATTTAAAACATAATTAACAACACCAACTGCCCCTAAACCGAATCGATCTTTTATCCACACACGACCAACATTAGCATCTCCGATTTGCGTTTCCCAAACGCCTCCTGAGCTTGACATCCACATTCTACCATCTCTATTAATATTAAATTCACGATTAAACATTTGAAAAGTCATTTGTAGTCCTAAATTTGGTGAAGGGGTACAGCTAAACTTATTACATATTATAGAACCAGTAGTAAGCATGTTTAAATCACTGTGTAAAGTTGCATTATCGCTAAAATTAATAGCACCTGCTACTGATTGAGCGTTAGTATCTATTTTATCTAGCTTTTGTAAATCTGCTGATATTAAACTATTTATTGTGTTTGAATTTTGAGTTATTAATACATCTTGTATATTATTATCTGATATAATTGAAGCAAATGTATTACTGTAAGCAGTGTTAGTATTGAATAAATTAGTATCGTTTGTATATAATGTTGATACATCTGCTTGAATAGTTGTTTTTTCAGCTGTAGTCCAAGAAGCGCCCGCTCCTGCTTGTAAATCTGCTATATCTGTAAGAATGGTTGTTATTGTGTTTCCGTGTCCTGTTATGTTATTAATGTTTGTGTCAATTAATGATATATGCGATGTTATTGTAGCATTTAAATTACTGATTAAATGTGTATTCGAACTAATGTTATTAAAATTAGAATCAAGTTTAATTGTATTTGCTGATATAGTCGGTAGTATTGAAGTTATGGTTAATCCGTGTGCTGTTATATTATTAAAGTTGCTTGTAATTGTTGCGTTTTGATTTACTTGTTCATTAAACATAGTTGTTGATGTTGCGTTTAATTCAGTAATATCTAAAATATTGGCATCTATCTTATTTTTCTGTGCTAAAATAAGAGCATCAACTTCTTCAATTGTATAACCTCCACCTAATGATCCTGCTGTGTCTGCTAATTCTTGTTTTGTAGCATAAACACTGCTCAATGTCGATGGTTCTGTTGAATTTATTAATACTAATTCACTTGCTACAATTCTACTTGAGCCGTCTAGTGATAATGTTGAAAACATAATTATTATATAGTAGGTTATATAATAATTATATTTTATCTTTTCTTTCCTCTTGAACCAAATATATTCTTATTTAATGCATTATATTTTTCTTGCTTCTGTCTTAAATATTCATTTTGCAATAATTGGTAATGTTGCGCTATATTTTGTAGCGGGTTTGGAGGCGGTTGCGGTTGCGATCTTCTTGGGGGTGGGGTGTTCGCTATTATATTATTTTGTTGCTGTTGTTGCGGAATACGTTGCTCTTCTTCGCGGTGCGCTACTTCGTTGTATTCTACCTTTTGGGGTTTTGCTATCGGAACTGCTTTTGGTTTAGGTTTTATAGGCTTAGTTTCTAATGGTCCTTGGCAATTGCGTTCATGACTGTATCTGTAAGATTTTAATGTTAAAGTTTTGGCACATTTTGGACAGGTTATTTTCTTTTCATTACGCGCTTGAGTTTTTGAGTTGTTTTTAAGAGGTTCTACAGGTTTTATTTCTTGTGTTGGTTCTATTGTTGGTTCTGCCTTTGGTGCTTCTTCTTCTTCTTCAATTGGTGGTAATTCATTTACTGGTGCGTCTGCTTCAATTGTATTAGTAATTTCAGGTTCAACTTCTGACATATATAATATATATATTATATTTTTTGTCTAAAATTTGTCATTTTTTGTCTATATGGACAAATTGAGAAATATTAGTATTAATAATTTGATATTAATAATAATATTCTTAGTTAGTATCTTCTAATGTTTTTAAATATTGTAAACGGTGCTGTCTTTTTTCGTGTCTTGCTTTGCTTCCATGACTTAAAGTCTCGCCACATTCGCAGGTGTATTTGGTTAGTCGTTTGGCTCTTTTAGTTTCATAATAATTATTTTTATCCCTTTCTCTTACATATTCTAAATTGTCTTGTCTATATTGTCTTTGTTGTTCATTTATTTCATCCTTGTTATTTTCATATCGTTGTTTATCATATTCTTTTCGTTCTTCCTTATGTTCATCTCTGTATATTTTGCATTTGGGTAATATTGTTTCTTTATTGTCTTCGTAATACTCTTGTTTATTTCTTCCTGCTACACGTTTATTAACACAATCGGTTTCTTTCTGATGTTTGCCCTCCATCGCTTCTAGTTCTTTCTTACTATTACACGGGTAATCTTCAACCCATTCAATCTTACAATTGTCCACGCCATATTCATCAAACAAAGAAAACACTGATATATAATTACATTTTCCGTTTTTGTATTTGGTATATTCTGCTCTATGTCCTTCCAGTCTCTTCTTCAAGTTATTTGTTGTGCTTCCTATGTAGCATTGATTGTATCCATTATTCCACACTTTGTAAATTTGCGCCTTTGAATAGTCCGGCATCCCTATATACATATATACCTTAATATACTTTTAAATGCTTTTTCAAGGTTGTAAAATATGAATAAGACTAATCTAATTGAAATAAAAGGCTAAATTGTATGGGTACGCCGTGAAAATCAATAACTTCGTTTCTTGAAGTTGTAATTTTAAAGTGTAGTCGCTTAATATTTTTACCGCCTACATCAATAAAATCTGCATATATAGGTGAGGTGTAGTCGCTAATAACACCACCAAGTTGTTGATTAATTTGAACTTTTTTAATTACTGAACTACTAAAATTATTAGGTGCTGAATATTTGTAGTCGCTTAGTTGAGGTGAGTTAATATATACATTCTGAAAAGGAACTAAATTAAAGTATCCACTTAACCAAGATGACGCAGGATCATAGGCAATATAATTACTTAATAAATAATTAATAGATTTTGGTCTTAAATTGTCATATTCAAACTGTCCTCTGTTCCATTCGCCATTTACATAAGTTTCTAATTCTTCATCTGTAGGTATTTTGATTTTGTAAGTTAGGGGGTCATTTAATTTAAGTTCCATTTTGCGTTCGCTTTGTCCATATACTGTTAAGAATAAGTCAGGCACAATATCATTAAATGCCGTGTTTAATTCCGTTTGTATTTTGTACGATAATTGATTAGCATAATAAATTTCGCCGGATACATCAACGGCAGTGCTTCTCAATAAGACATTGGAACTATTATACAACATAATATAAAAGCGTTCGTAAAACCCTTTCTCTGTTGTATAAAACGGAGTGCTGAATGAACATTCCGTTACGAACATTTTTGTTCTTGGTGGAATTTCAAAGTTTTGGTCAAGTTCTATAATAAAATCGCTGGTAGAATTACTTTCTTGTAATCTGTAGGCACTATCAACATAGATTTTTTTATATGTTAACCTATCACTCATAAATATAATATACAATAGAAATTATTATATAATTATTATTATATGATAGGAAGACAATTATTATTAGGTGCTATTGAAGGCAGATCGCCTACGCAAATGATGGCAGGCGTAGCAAGTGATAAAGCTTATACTGCAGGTAAGGATTTAATAGAAGATGTATTTTTTAACCATAAAAAGAAATTGGAAGACAAAATAGGAGGTTTCAATAAACATTTTGATAAGCAAATAACGAAACATAAAACACGTTATGCCGAAGAAATCAATGTTCAAAATAAAAATAAAATTGATGATGTTAAGGGTTTAGACGCCGCGTATTCAAATGTAAATGGAATAACAAGAATAGGCAACACTTTATATATTGGTGGTACTGGTGCTAAAACGGGACTAAATCACAAAGTCAATGATGTAATTGCAGATTTGTTTTTTATTCCTACTCATAATGTTCAATTAAGCGAAAGATATAAAGACGCAATGGAAGAATTAAGGAAAAATCCAGATGTCGATAGACTGGTTGGACATTCCCTCGGCTCATCCGTTGTTCAAGAAATTAACAATAGACACGGAAACAAATATGCTACTACTGTTTATTCATCACCTTTTGTATCAGGAAGTAATCAACAGAAAAACCCGCGATACTTACGATTTAGAAATCGCGGAGATCCTATAGCAATGTTTGATGACGCGGCAATAACTGGAGAAATAGAAAGCAATAATTTATTAGATAAACACAGTTTCAATAATTGGGAAGGAAATGGACTCACAAGTATAAATCCTACTACTGATATTTCTAATGGGTTTAATCCTAATTCAACACCAGAACAATAAAATATCAATAATATTAATAATAATGTTTAGAAATAAAGACAAACAAAACAAAATTCCATTAGAGAAGAAACTGACAAAAGAACCGTCAAAATACGATAAACAATATAAGAATTTAGATTATGATACTATAAAAGATATAGTTGATACAAAAAACAATTATTTAATAAATACTATAAAAAATACAACTTCAAATAATTCTACTACAATGCTTTCACATAAGAAAAATATAAAAATAAAAAAATAAAATCTAAGTTTATCATATATAAGTAATGGATAATATAATCGCCGAATCAGAAACTACAATGATTAACTCGCTAAATTTTGGACTTCCAGAAACAGCACAATATATCACAGACCGACGACACGTTAATTATTTTCCATCGGGTAGTAATGTTTATAACCCGAAAGCGGGTAATAAACAAATTAGATTTCATATATCAGGTGAAGACAACACATATATTGATTTATCAAGTATTCGTTTATTTGCAAATCTTCAAAACACTGACGGAACACGAAGTCATTTTTTACGACCGTTAGGTAATTTATCATCCTTCTTCAGTCGTTATAGATGCACTGTTGGAGGTCAGCAAGTTCAGGATATTATTGAATACAATAGACATTGTGAATTGTATAATTCTTTTAAAAGTCAAGATGCCAGAGATATGGACGATTTAGAAGGTGGGGCTAATCCTCGTTGGGATGATGACTGGCGACATACTTATGCTACTGGACTGGCAGAAATGTTAGATGTTAATCAACGAACAAATCCCGCCGCCGCCTCTGCGACAACAACATTTCCAACTACACGAGACCACAACAACTGGGGAGATTTAACAGCACGATATACTCGCCATTCAGTAGCAGGAATTCCCGGCGCTAATGGTTATATGCGATTAGGACATAAACCAGTATGTGGACTGTTAGAAAGCAATTATTATTTACCTCTTCGGTATGCTCCACTTGAATTGGAATTTACAATTGTATCAGACGAACATGCACCAGTTATTGCACCCTTTACTAAAACAGATGACAATGTTCATATTGATGCCAACGGTTATTATTTCACAACTGGAGACACCTCAACACTGTGGGAATTGAATAACGTAATCATTCGTGCTGAGGTAATACAATTGGACAACACGGTCAACAATAATATAGTAAAACATTTGTTAGAGGGTCAAAGTTTGAAATTAGTATTTCCAATGTATCACACTATGACACAATCATTCAACGCGGCAGGAACTGAAATTAATATGAACATTGTTAAATCCGCTTCTAAATTAAATGGTTGTTTTATTACTCTCTATCGCCCACCAAGAGCAGGTGTAGATGCTGATAATAATAATTACTACAGACACGATAATTATATTTACAAGCGATGGAATTACTTTTACAATCCTATGATTAATTCAAGAATCTTTGACGGTTTAAACCCAGATGGCGCTGATCGTGAGCGTTTCCAAGGAAAGGGCTTTCAAAATTCTGAATTAGATTTGACTTGGCAATTACAAATTAATAATAAGAAATATCCAGAGTTTGAATGTCAATCAATGGCAGAAACTGCATATTATTTAAAACGAACATTACACTATTTGAACCCTGACCAAGACGCCTTTAGCATTTCCTACAAACGCTACAGAGAAGACAAGTTCGTTATTGGGATTTCATTTGAGAAAATGGCAGACACTAATTTTACTGGACAGAATACTAAAATGGGTGGTTTACTCGTTTTTAAATTGAAAGGGTCAAACAAGTCATTTACAACCGATGAAGATGTGCGAGAATTATTTGTGCATATGATTTCGGAGTCTGTTCTGGAATTAAGAGAGTCGGGTCATTGCTCTATGATTAAAATTAAAATCTATGATAAATATATAATGTATAAATTTCATAAACGAAATAATTTAAAAAATAAAGGTAAAGTATTTTTACAATCCTCACAAATTAAATATAGTCCATTTGATCTAAAAGATACAAAATATTTAGAACACCTACATGAACAAATGAAATTAAGAAATTCACAAGAAGCATCAGTAGCCTTAAGGAAAAAGATTGACGAAGGAAACAAGAGAGCAAACTATGTAAATGAGCTGGATAGAATGATGGGCGAATTATATCGTCCTAACTTACCACACGCAACAAAAGAACATTTAAATAAATGGTATGAAGATACAAAAAAGTTAATATTTACTTAAAATATATTGATATAGATTAATAATATTTTTCACAAAATATTATTAACAATAACATCTTATTATTAATTATATTTTTCACAAAAATATTATTAACAATATTTTCTAATTAATATTATATCAATATGGCAACAACCCAAAGTTTAGAATTAATAAATCCATATGCAAAATTTGGATTGAAACGACGCCCCACTTATGAAGAAATCGCTAATTTAATAGGCGAAAATGATTTAATAACGGGAAAACTACCTAACCGAGATGCTACCTTTTTTAAAGCAAGTCCTCAAGGCAGTTTTTTTGATGGAAGCGACCATTTAGAATTATTGAAAGACCAACAAATGAGAATATTAGACAGGCAAATGAGAGAGATAATGATGAGACGGGAAGCACACAGAAACGGACACACTTATGCAGTTCATAAGATGGATACAGATACACCACAGCATACAAACGACCAAGCAATAGCAGACGAATATGATTTTTCAACACCACAACAAACGACAAGACAACACGAGGCAATGGTAGATACACAATTACAAGATATAGCAACTGCAACAAAGCGGAGGGCGGAAGAGGTAGGCAGAGCGATGGCATCAAATTTAAGAGATATGGGCGGGACATTATTTCATAGAATGGTGGCAAACAGACAATCAGCACCAACAGAACCACGACAAGCGCCAGCAGGTGGAGCAGTAGCAGACGACCAGCAAACAATGCACGTAGAAGATGTTGAACAATCACCTCAAGCAGTAGATGACAATTTTGACGCGACACCAGTTCAACAAGCAACAGGAGCATCAAGTTCAACAGCCCAACAACCACCGCCATTACCGAGAATGCCATTATTCAAAACAACACTGGATAATACTATTAGTCCCGCTTACTGGAAAGACAACTCTAATTTAAAAGTAGATGATATTAAATTTCAATTTTATTTAAGAGGAATTCAAGTGCCAGAAGAAAGCGAAATACAAGAAGAATTGAAACACAAAGGCAGAGGCAAGGCGAGAACATACAAAGAATATTTAGTGGATATGATTTTAGACACTATTGATAATGGCGGATGGATAGCAAATTTAAGCAGAGGTAGAATAGAAGAACTCAAGGCAAGTTTTAAGGGTAAAGGTAAGAAATAAAAATATAAATACAATTAATAATGATAATATTAACTAAAAATATACTGAAAAGAAAGAAGCAGAAGTTCAATGATAATTATGATCACGACGACAGTTTTTCAATACATAACCTAACAAAACCAAACACACCAACAACAACACAACCACCGAAAATGATGAAAAAGGGCATACCGAGAGAATTTATTGACATTGCAACCAATACAGATACAATCGCCACAGAAACCAGAGAGACTCAAGAAAAGTTATACAATGATGCAAATCAGCAATTAAATCTGACATTTGAAGCGTTTAAGGTAAAGGAAAACCAGGACAATATGTTTAAAATAATACTTAAAAACTTTTGGCACAACGCATACAAAAGACATGAACCAACAAGAACGCAAGCAACACAAACCCTGAAAAACCAACGCGACGCAATGGTGTCAGCCTTTACTACAATGCTTGACAACAACAAACCACCAGAACCACCGCCAAAGAAACCACCAGACGACGAGGACAGCGATGAAGAAGAAAAAATATTCAAACTGACAAAAATGATAGAAATAATGCTACACAACGGCGCTACAGTAGCAGATATAATATTAAACTTATCACATACCGCAATTGCAACAACAATAAATATCGCAGATTTAGTTAATCAAATAACAGCAGGATATGCACAAGGTAGCAGTAGTTCTTCTAATGAAATTGTTAGTGTTCATAGTTCTCCACCTATTACTGTTCATAGTTCTTCATCTGAAAGTCCAACAGAAATACCAGCACCAACTGAAGACGAAGAAGAAGAAGACGGAGAAGAAAAACAAAAATATAATTTTGAAAAATTAAAATCTAAATAATATTATATATAATGGGTTCAAGTAAATCAAAACCAGTAGAAATTGATGATGAAGAGGCTATTAAAGTAATAAAAGATATAGATGTAAATACGATAAGTGAAATGTCAAGAATTGATATTCTACAAATAAATTCATTGAAAGCAATAATAAATAAATTAGAAAAAGTTAATGAATGTAAAAAAGATAAAACATATTATAAATTTCCTGCCTTAAATTTATGTAGCTATTCCTTATTCTAAATTGATAATATTAACATACATTAATATTATTAATTACTATCATAATCTGTCATTTCATCTTCTGGTAATTTTGTCGAGGCATTGCTACACATATCATCCATTAAATCTTCTTCATCAACAAAGTTATTTTGAAATCTTAATAACTCCTCGTCTGTTGCCCTTCTTTTCAACACTTTATAAAGTTTGTGTATCCAAGAATTAGTATGAAAATTATAATTACCTCTACGATAAAATCCACCACATCTACATAGTTTCATTAGCATATTATTATATTATATTAAATTAGAATATCTTTATTCATCATTTGTAATTTGAAATGCCTGTTCAAAATTGATATGAAACATTTTGTTAATGTCTTTTGAATTCATATTCACGTAGAAAAAAGAATATGGAGCAAAATTAACGGCTTGATGATACATATCTAATAATTGCTGTTTGTCAACAATGGCGCTATTTTCTTCAATAAAACTCATTAATTCACTGGCATTTTTCAACCTAAAAATATATAATGAACTGGCATTTAAACGAATGATAGGCGCCAACACATTATATTTCTGTGTTGAACAAATTACGCTTACTGCATCGTGCCTACCTCTTGTAAATAATCCATGTAATAATTTACTATATCTAACAAATTTAGGATCGTCGGCGTGATCGTCTATAACGATTAATATTGAATGTAGTTTCTTTATCTTTTTAGATTTCATATAATTAATTATTTTCTTCTGTCTTTCAATTACATTTTCTAAATCACTTGGATTATAATTATCAAAATAAATTTGTTCTTTTTCATCATCCACGTGCAATTCATCCCTGATATATTTTTTAACTTCTGTAAAGGTTGGGTCATTATGAACGCTGGGGGAAAATATAAATATTCTTGCAAATGAATTTCTATAAACATTTAAGATAAGGTTCTGAACCAAGACTGTTTTGCCACCTGTCGAAGAAGCAACTATAATACTTCTAAATGGTAATTTTGGCACGTGCTCATATTTAGATTGTTTGAATTCATATTCAGTTATGTTTATTGGCTTTATTATTGGAACATCTGACATAATAAAATAATATTAAAGTTATTTAGAAAATATTTTATATTGATTATTTTATATGAATAGAAGCTATTCAGATTATATCAATATAATAGATGAAGTAGAGAATTTAGAACAAGTTGTTATAACTGATAATAGATGCAAGAAAATATGCTATTTTGTTTTAGAAATAATTAAGTTTGTGATACAATATATCAAAAATAAAAATGTAAATATTAATATAAATGGGAAGAAAGAAAAAGAATAAGACTGAACCAGTTGTTTCTTCAACTGATGAAGAAAAAGAAGAAGTTGTTAAAGAGACATCAGTTATTGAGTTTGCTTGTCCAATGTGTAAAAGAATATTAGAAATGAAAAATGAATTAGAAATACAAAAGAAAGGAAACTGTAAATGTTCGTGTATTCCAGCCAGTTTCAAAATAAGTAGAAATGATAAGAAAATGAATATTGATAAAACTAAAGACAGTATCAACTTAGAAACAGATGTTCATAATATTGCTATCAAATGGGGGAGACATGCATCGCCATCCGATAATGGCGATAAGGAAACTCAGGAAACTGTTAAACAAATGATGAAAAATTAGTATTTAAAGAGTAGGTTTAACATAATTTAAACATTTAGTTTTAAAAGTTTTATTTTATAATATAATATATATATTTACATGGATGAAGGATTAGAAAAGATGGTTAAAAAACTGAACAAGGTTTTAGAACAGAATAAGAATATTTTAGAAATCTTACAAGAAATGGAAAAGAAGAAACCGTTAACAAACAGTTATCAAAGTAAAGATGTAGATCGAACCAATGGTGAATATAAAAATAAAAGAAATATTTATTTAAACAAACTTAATAACAAAGAAATTAAAGAACCGAAGGCTTCAACTATGACATTTTATCAAATTGACTATGATGAAGATACAGGGGTTTATTCTTGATTAAAAACATGTTTCTCTGAAAATCCGTTTAAAGACATATTGGCATAACTAATATTATGAGTTCTACAGATGATGAAGAAGAAACAGGATGCACAATGGTTTATCCTTGCAGTAAATGCGACGAAGCAAAGCCAAGAAAGGACTTTCACAAAATGTATGATAGAATTAAAATGGAAGAGATATTTTACAAAACATGTAAGGAATGCAGAGACAAAGTAAAAGCAACAAAAGAGTTAAGGAAGGAACAGAAGAAACGAATACAACCCCTGGAAATACATAGGTTAAAGCCTTTGATACCATAGTTTTGCTATAATTACAACATGTAAAATCTTATATGTTGTAATTATAGTGGTAAAAATATTTCTATAAATTATAATTTCTCTGAAAATGTATTTAAAGAAATATTACCTATATACGTTAGCATCAGAATGGTAGTATTTACTGAGATTGAACAAGAGGAAATTATGAATGAATTCTTAAATAAGATCTATACAAATGACATGCTAAACATATTTGATAAACGTGTTGCTGACTGCTATTGTAAGTTAAATGACGAGAAAGTTGAGTTAAGTAAGTTAAACTTGTCAAGTAATATCATCAATAACATATGTAAATTTAACTATGAAGAATGCAAGGGGTGCGGGTCAGCGAGAAGGAGAAAAATGGCAGTTAAAAACCCCGAAAGAGGAACAGCCATAAATGAATATATTTACTTATTCTCTCGCTGTCATAGTTTTCCTGACAAACAAGACTTGAGAGAAGAATTCAAGTTCTCGTTTGACAAGATAAGCATATTAAGAAACATATATAGAGGCATTCACAATAACGATGTTAACAGAATAGCTTATTGTTGCGAAGGAACAAAATTTAATTACAAAAATATGATCAGAGACTTTAATAAAGTTGTTAAATACATCTACGACAATGAATATTGTAGAAGGTGTATTGCACATAACACTAAATTTGCAGAATGTCCAGAATTTAAATTACCTGAATACAGAGATGATGATGATTAAAGCCATAGTATAATTATAACATATAAATGTTTACATGTTATAATTATAGTGTAATTTTCCTGTATAAGCCGTGGGGGTGCTTTCCTACATAGGCCTTTCCCATCCGCATTTTGCCATCCATATTTTACTGGGTTTGTTTTCAAGATTTGGGTTAACGGTTTTAATTCTCCCTTTTCCATTGGTTAACCACTTTTCGGGGAGTGATAATTTGTTGAAAATAGGGTTGTAGCCATCTAAAGGCAAGGTGTCCTACTATAGTATGGAGAAAAAACTGTGTTCAAGATGTAGATACGAGAAAGGTGAAGATAGTTTCGTGTATGGACTCAAAAATTGCGATAAATGCATTGATCAAAAACGGGACTATAGGACACGAACTGTAGACAAGAGGAAAGAATACCGGAAACAGTATCTAGAAGCAAATCGCGAGGAAATTAATCAGAAGCGTAGAGAGAAAACAGCGAATAATGGATATTTGTATTGTCATATTTGTGAAAGAAGAGTGAACCCAGACATCTGGGACTTCCATTTGGTTGGAGGTTGTCATCAAGATAATATACTCAAACACTTGAAAGCAGATTATGAACGATTAGTTGAAGAAGCACCTACACAAGAATTCAAGGACAAATATTATCAAGAAGGTCAAGAGAGGATACAAGAACTCAAAATGACAATGCCTTTGTATAATCCAGCTTTGAGAAGAAAGAAAGTTGATCAGGCTGATGGTGATAAATTGGACTAAAAAATGAAGTTAATCATTAGAAAAATAATGTTCTAATGATTAACTTAGAGGGTTGTTCAATTTGGTGGTTTTGAATGGTGTAATTTGATAGGTGTATTTAAAAAGTGCTCAAAAGCGTAGGGGGGGGTATGGGAAAAAATGCCATCCGACGGACGGGAAAGCACTTGTCTAACTCCAAAGGGGACCCCCAATCAAAATCACCCAGGGGTTGATGAATTCTGCAAATCTCAGGAAAGTTCCCAAAAGCCGAATCAAGGATCGGATCGGAAAAAGGAGCTTTGTCATGGCTTTCGCTCGTTCTACCCCCGAATGGGTGAGCTCGCATCACGAAATAGGCAAGAACAAATATGCCTCAACAAATTCATGCAAATGTCTGTGAACATCTGCTGAGGTCCTCCAGATTTGAGAGGTTAGAATAAGTTGGTACCCAATTTCTTCCTGTAGTCTATTTTAGTAGGATCCCGAACCCTCCCAACCAAACAAGAACCGGTGAGAAAGGGCACCTAGCTGGGGGACCTAGTACCTGAAGGCTCGCGTTTTGGGCTCGCCGCTGTGTGGTGAAGGGCACCGAGGTGATGTCCGCCGTTGGGGAGAGCTCATCCTCAGTGGCCATGGGGGGGGGGTGGTTGAGTCTGAAGGGCCACCCTTTTTTGGGGTTGGGGAAGAAGATCGCCGCACTTCTTTGGTTGAGTGTGAAGTTTGAAGGGGACATGTTCCCAAAATAAAAGGGCAAAACAAAAATGAAAAAAGAAAACGAAAAGGGCGCCACTGGGCCGAGCATCCCCGTCATAGTTGATGCAAGTGCTGCCCTGCTCGCAGAAGGTGCCGCAGGTTGTCCAGCTGCCTGGCAAAAAGAACCGGGACCACCAACTGGCTTTCCATCGAGTGGGTTAGCCAAAAGAAATCCAAACTGCTTGTTTACAACTCAACTGGTCCAATACCAAAAAGCGAGTTCTTCGAAGTCCAGGAACTCGGGGAGTGAGTACGGGGGATGACGCGTGACCCAAATGGGTTGGAACTGTGCCATCTTTCACCCAACCATGCCGTGACCAGATATGCAATCATTCGGCCATGATCAGAAGAATAGAAGTTCTAGGCATTCAGCCATGACCTCTGACCTGATGTTGCTTCACAGGGATCCTTACCTTGTACACCTGAACATTGCCTTGTCAATGGTGGTTTCCCCTTATTTTGGTCTTGAAAAAGCAACCTGTTTCAAATGGTGGCAAGATGAATTTCTTTTGAGGAGCCCTGCAAATGTTTCGGGGGAACCCGGGGCTCCCAAACACAAAGGGAAGGATTTAGGGCGCCACCGAGTGCCTCTCGGCCACAAAAAGCGCTTCTAGCTCTTCTCGGGAAGCCAACCCTACCCAGGAAAGCTTCCTGGAACCTTCTTCTAAGCCTTACCAGCCATCACACGGCGTCTTTAGCAGAGCTCCACTCACCTTTCCCGGTTCAGTGGGTCAAACATGGGGTAACCCCCCAAAAATGGGTTCCCTGGCACATGGCACCAAGGACTTCGCCACTTCGCCCCGGTCCATCTCCCGGTCTCAGTTGCCCACTTTGGACCGCGAAATAGAAAGCTGATCCCCTTCTTGGACCTTTACTAAACATGGGAACCCAACATGGGAAAGCCAAAACTTGGTTGCTGCAACGACCCCCCTGCAAAAAGTGGACCACTTCTTATGGGGCTCTAGTGGAAACCGTGGAAACCCCCTTTCCCCCCAAAAAAAAGTTAAAGTCTAAAGATCCGTTGCCCAGTCCGGTAGTCAAGAAAAGGTCGTTTCAGGTCGACTCGCTTAGGCCTTCCCCGCCCCAAGCCCCAGCCCCAAGCCGCTCTCTCCGGGGCTTCGCGCCGGAGACCCCCGCGGGGATGACCATGGAGCTGGCGCCGTTCCTGGCGCCAGAAGGGGGGGACAACAACCCCCCCCCCCAAAAAAAAGAAGAAGGGGGGGACAAGGCTGCCACTGAACAACCATTTTCAGCGGGGCAGCCACCCCCAAAAAAATGGTGCAAGACCATTTTTAGTGGCCCCCCCCCAAGAAAAAAACATGGGGAACAAGAATTGGTGCCACTGAACTGAGGTGCAGGTCGATGGCGTTCCGGATCTTCACCCCGCGCGTGTAGGTGTTCCCCGCGCAGCTGTAGCTCACAGTCTGCTCCGTGGGGGACTCGGATTGGCCGAGGGAGGCGCGGAGGTGCAGACAAAAAGAAGAGAAGGAAGACGTGGAAAGACGCAAAGACGGGCAAAAAGTGGGGGAAAAACAAGAAGAAAGACGTGGAGAGACGGGCAACAATCATTGCATTTACGAGCCTTCTACCAACGGCTGCGCACAATGCAAGTGCAAGCCTACACACCTGTCCAGTAGTGAAATCGTTCTGCATGTTTTGCTATAACTCCAGAAGCTGAGTTAAGAATTGGATCCCCAAGTAAAGGACCTTTATATACCTTTACCATGGCTTGAGCTTGAGGAGGGGAAAAAAAAACAACGAATCGGTGAGCCGGCTATAAAATAGGCAGATCGATGCCCTGTAAAAGACCAGCAGGAGAAATCTAAGACATGCCCTTATGATTTGAAACATGTTGAAGAGGCGATGGTATGGAGTAGCGTGATGCTACTTGGACAGTATAAGACCTGGTCGAGCCATCAAAGTTGGGGCGGTTCACATCCCCCAAGGTACCACCGGTACTGCTCACGCCGTGCCGTGGAGACCACAACAAGACCGGCTAAAACAAGATACGTCATGGCTCTACCACCCAAATAGCCAAACGCGAGTCCTGGACCCGGCGGCGCCTCTGTGCGTGCTTGGCCCTTCCCTGTCAAAAGTTTCACTAGGTCCTCCAGTAGAGAGGTTAGAATAAGTTGGTACCGTTTCTTTTTTCTGTCTATTTTGGTAGGGGAGCCCTCCCCCAAAAAAGGGTAAAAGGGCTGGGGGACCTAGTTCTTTTTTAGTTTGGCAAACGGAAACCCCTAAACCCGAAAAAGCTCAAAAGCTAAGTGGGGGGGTGGGAGCCACCAAGAAACCTCATGCTGTGGATGGACGATTCCATGAACGGTAGTGCGAGAAGCGGATGTCCCAGTATGAGTATGAAAATAGAGAAGCCCCCGACATGCCGGAGCTCCCCTTTGGGTTTCCATTCAGACCAAGAAAAGGACACCCCAAAAAAAACAAAACCCTTGAGTGACTCGCGTGACTGTCCGCTTTCTTGACCTTTCAGCCATTGAAAATGGAGGCGCCATGGCTGAAATGGTCGACGGGCTCACCGTGATGGTCGCACTGGTGCCTCGGCTCTTGCAAGGATTCCGATGGGCACTGCCTTGCTACTTCCGATGTGCCTGGGACTAGTGGCTTTTGACTACAACAGAATTACAAGAAGTAAAACTTTGGGGGGGGGGTCGCCATTCAGAGGTAAAAAACCGGTAAAACGGTTCACAAAGTGGGAGCCGCCCCCTCCAAAAAATGAGTCCTTCTCGATCGCGAGGGATGTCTCCCCAAAGACCCTCAGAGCCATGACCAAAACATTCAAAGAGCACTTCCTGGCATTGGCCCCACTTAAAGGGAAGCCTCTGGTGCTGTTGACAGGGTTCTCCTCTCAGGCTCAAAGCTTCGTAACAGGTAATGTCTCGCTGGGCCAACGGCGAAAAAGCGATGCAAAAGTAAGGGCCTCCTTGGGATGAATGAGACCTGCCAATTGTTGCCAAAGGCAAACCGTGGGCGGCGACCCCTTTGACCACAAAACGCCGAAGCCCTCAACGAACACCCCACCCTCTGTGTGGATTTTGCCCCACCCTTTGACTCTTCGGCAAGCACAACAAATCGTCAATCCCTAGGTTGGGATGAGCCACAGTCAGTTGAAACAAAGTTTGTTGGAAAACAATTTATTTATCATGGAAACCAGTTGAAGGAATGTTCACGCAAACGTCCAAAGGCCCACACAAAAAAGGAATTCCAGTAGGGTTTGCCTGGCAAATGGCTTCTACAACCCACCTAAACCCCAGTCCAAACCAACCCGAAAAGGACACCTACCTTGTCATAAGCAGCGCGCGGAACCCATCTAGATCCATCCAAACCCATCTAAGCCCAACTAAACCAAGTGGAACCGATCCTACCACGTCCTTACAGACCCCCTGGTAGCTCCGAGCACGGCTCCCTGCTTGGAATCCATCTAAACTCCGTGGGCCCCGTCCGGCCATGGGTCAAAAATCCCGTACCCCCAGTGAACATCCGATTCAATCCCCACTAAAAAGGGTTCTAAAATGGGTGGTGAATTCACCTACCCCCACCCCGCAAGGTTGGCAGGGGCCTCTTCAAATGAACCCAAGAAGAGGTTGAAAACGGGTTGAACGGGTGCTTCCGAACGGGCCTGAGCAGTGCAAAATGGTACCGTTGGTTGTGACCCACGGCCACTCAGTTGCCCAAATTGGACCCAGAACTAAAAGGTGATCACCTTTTGGCACCTCTACGAAAAATGGGATCCCAAAATGGGAAAACCAAAAGGTCAAAAGGTCGATTCGCTTTGGACAACTGAGGCCGTCCATTTCCAGTCGCCAGCTCCCCTTTCGAGGCGCCGGTGGCGTCGATGCAGTCCGCC
The DNA here is from genome assembly GCA_963377175.1 of Effrenium voratum. Lineage (NCBI taxonomy): Eukaryota > Dinophyceae > Suessiales > Symbiodiniaceae > Effrenium > Effrenium voratum. The sequence goes on along the minus strand of CAUJNA010003709.1, from coordinate 18,456 downwards.
GTGACGTCGGTGCGGCAGGCCACCGAGGATGGGGCCGCCACGTAGCCGCACATGCAGTGGGAGTCCGTGCTGGAGCCTCAGGCGCCAGCTTTCGAGGAACTGATTTGGGTGAGGGTAAAGAGGGGGAAAGGGTTGAAACAAGTAGGAAGGAAGTGGGAAAATAGGAGTTGAGGAGGGAAGAAGGAGGAAAGAATGAAAAAATAGGTAGGAAAGAAGTAGGAAATAGAGAGGAAACAAGTAGGAAAGAAGTGGGAAAGTAGGAAACGGCAGCCAACCCAAAGAGCCTCTTGTAGAGGAAAGTAGTCCTCCAGGACCCCTAGGCATGGCAAAGATGGGAGAGTGGCCCCGGGGAAGCCCCGGGGCTCGAAGACTCCGTCCAGTGCTGGCAAAGGAGGATCTGCCCCATGACGAATTCTTAACCGGCTAATACTTAGGATGGGTGGGGTGCCGTCAGACTAAATGAAGTCACGACCATGGGAAAGGTTGGAGTTCATCACTTCAAAGCGGCTATCCTCAGAGTCTAGGCTTGTCTAGGTCCGCCAGTAGAGAGGTTGGACTAAGGGTACCCAACTTTTGTCTGTACTCTATTTTGCTAGGTGCTTGCCCTCCCCCAAAAAAGAATCGGTGAAAGGGCACTACCGAAAGACCTAGATGCTCCAACCTCGAAAAGTGACGAAAGCTCCAAAACGGACTCAGGGACTCAGGGAGCGAGCATCACGACCATCGGTCCCAAAGCCAAGTTTTTGACATGAGTCTGCTCGGGCCATGCTCGGGGAAGACCTCATGCGGAAAACTCGAAACCCAAGGGGGAACATGGGGGGCTTGGAAGGAAGTGAGGTGGGATGGACCAAAAGTTGGTGCCTGAAACAAAGGAGGCTCTTTGAACATCAGCGCCCCGAAGTTCTTCAGGTCCAAGCGTCTCGGGACCCTTAGGGAGCGACCCTGCAAGATTCCAACCTGGATTAAAAAAGACACCCCTCCCAAAAACGGCGTCAAATTCGTTCGTTGCTTGGATTCAAAGGGGAACCCCCCCAAAAAAAAACAAGTTTGGACAATAAGCTTGGAAGTTTGGACCTGGACACCCCTCCAAACAAGCCACTCCAAACAAACCCTGAGAAAACAACAAAACAATGCAGTGTGTTGTGTTGTTTTTTTGTCAAGAACACCTCCACAAAATCACAGCGATGTGTTTCATCTTGTCTGTTGGCTCCGAATTTTTCGGAGGGGGTCCTCTTTGAGGACCCCAAACAAGCCCCCTGACGCCTCAACTCCCCCCCGCCCTCATTGGGGCTCCCGGGCTGGTGCTGCTGCACACGATCAAGGCCGCCCGGGCGGCCGCCACGCTCTCGAAGGTCTGGGCCACAATCCGCCTCGAAAACATCTAGGACAAATCGCTCAGCTCAGCTTTATCTCTAGGCTCACTTGCTGAGTGGATGGCCCAACAACAAGTTCGAACTTTAAACTTGCCACAGAAATGGCCGTCCCAAAAAGCATAAAGTTCATGAACTGAGGAAGTGCGTAGGTGGTTTGGAGCATGGTGGCTGGTTTCGTGGTATTGTTGTGGTCTTGGAAACACAAAAAATAGCTCACTTACTGAGTGGATTGGTCGGAAAAAAGTAACCAAACTGTTTGTTTTCCACTAGTCGACCGAGAAAGCTCGAAGTCCATGACCTCAGGAAGTGACTATGCAAAGACTCAGCTTTCCAGGTGGATTGGAGCGCGGTGGTTGTGTTCCGGGCTGGTTTCTTCATGTTTCCTCTACAGAAGCCAGGGGGTCAAATCCAAATCCAAACCACCAACCCCCTGGAAAAAAGATGTGGATGGCTGGGTGAATGCCCCGCAAAATGATGGCTTTCCTTTTGGCTCCCCTGCAAACCAACCCACAAAGGGGGTACTCCCACAAAAAGACACCCCCACATGTCCACCACCTAAGAAACCAGCCACCCCTGCAAATTCTCCATGGAGCTCCCTCTTTGGGCTCCAGGTTGTATGTCTGTAGTGGTAGGCTCCCTGAAAAACAGTGGAGACAAATAAATAAACAAACAAATAAATAACTATTTCATCAAGTAAACAACTGCAAAAAGGGAACCCAAAACCGCCCCTTTCAAAATATTGCAGAGGGAAACCCACATGGAACCTGTCAGTTCTTTGTTCTCCGTCGCTCTCTCTCGCTCTCTCTCGCTCTCTCTCTTTAGTGCTATCCTGCAGGTCCCAAATTAGGAGCACTCCCTCCCCAGGACACTCTGACCATGCCGGAGCAAAAAAGGCCAACCGAGTCGTCGGGGGCGTCCGTTTTGTTTGGTAAACCAGTTTTGGGTACCCCATGCCAGCCGATGTGTCCGGTCGCTGTGTTTTTTCTGCATTTGGCGTCGAAGGCCACTTATTCAACTTTCACGGAAAATGGGGGGGTGGGGGGGGAGGGTCTTTTTGGTTGAGGATGCCTTTGGCTGATCGCTTCAGAGGGAAACCACAAGGAAAACCATCATCTTGGGCGGGGGGAGGGGTCTCCTAAACAAATACAAAGCCATATGCGGCTCAGGACAGTCCAACGGCCGGCAGGCTAAGCCAAAAAACAAGCTCCATGCCAAAGCGCCAGTATCGGGCATCCACCGTGGCCGGCAACATGTTCTCCACGTCTGTGTCTCCTGATTCCCCCCCGGTGGCAAGAAGTATGGCTTCTTTGGCTCCATCACAAAGGTCGGTGACACTACCCAAAAAAGGACTCCACGTCTTAACGATCAGAGGTCAACACAACTTATCCAATCGTGGAACTGGACGGGCTTCCTCAAAAGGAAGTAGTCTTCCCAAACCATCCTGTCAAGCTTCCATGATCCCAAAAAAGCCAAACAAATCCAACCCATTCTTTTGCCATGGAGGGAAACCACTCCCAGTGTCTGACAATGATACCCCCCTGAAACAGTCCAAAACATGACCCCAGCAACAGGCCGCCGAGTCGCTGTCCACATTTGCCGTGTAAGTGCCCGACACGTCCGTCCAGCTGGACCCATCTGTGGAGTGTTGCACTGTGTACCTCCCAAAAAAAATAATTGGCGCGTGTCTCTCAAGTGCGGGATCGCTTTATGGGGAGTTTGAAGGGGGAGGCAAGGGAAAGCCGCATGTGTCTTGTGTTCTAATTTTGCGGTGAGGGGGGGAGTCATTGCTCCAAGAAACCGAGGGCCAAAAAGACAATAAACAAAATCATCGTTTGGAGAGGTCTCTTTTGCAACACAAAACAGCATCCAAAAAGAACAAAGAACAACGAAAAGGGTCCCTTATTTTGGAAGCAAAGGCCCAAAAGACAAAAACAAATGCCGAGAACAGCCAAGGTACGTCTTGATCCACGCCTCTTCGCTGGAGTGACCTTTGGTGACCACGCCTCGCGAGACTCGTTTACGTGCTAACTAAGCTGAATTCGAACCCCTGGTTCTTGTAGAGGGTACATGGGAATCCACCCCTTAACCACCACCAAACCACTGGGCTCCAAACAACCAACTACGGGGAATCTGGTTTTACTTGCTGGTTCTTGGCAATGAGGAAACCCCCGATACCTTTTAGGGGACCAAAGCCTGGGTTCATTCCCACATTCTCTACCCATCACACCAGCAAGCAAAGGAAACCACCCGTGGTCGGCGACCCATAAGCTTTGATCGATCCCATTTCAATGATTCGAACATATTCGAATTCTTGGGGGTGTGTCTTTCTTTGAGGGTACCCATTTGTTCCGCCCATCGACCATCGACCCCCCGTTGGCTGGAATTAGGACCCCAGCAAAGAACGGTTTGAGTTTTTTTTTGGCCTGGCGGGTGGAAAACAAAGGCGACCCTCAAACAGCCAAAAATCCAAAAAAAGGGGAACTCTAATTCCAAGCAAGCCATCTCGCGCTCGCTCGACCCCCCCTCCAACAAAAAACAACAACGCTGGCTCGCCCCCACCACCCCCCATCGACCCCCAAAACCCCTCATCGACCCCCCCCCTGATGGCTGGCGCCTGCCACCTTCTCGCTGGCGCCGAGGTCGATCTGCAAGTACACCCCCGCCGTGGCCGTGGACTCGGCCTTCCAGCCTGCCGGTTCAGTCTCTCTCGTCTTTTCAGGCGGGGGCGGACCCCGGAGAAGGGCGAGGGGGGGGGGGGTACGACAGAAAGGCCTTTTCGGGGATGTTCCCTCGGTCGGGGGCAGGGGGTTCTGCACAAGGGAGAGGGGGGGTACAACAAATAGGGCCCCCTAAGAAAAAAAACAAACAAAACGAAACAAACATATTATAGTATGGGGGGGTCCAACCAAAACTGGTATGAGCAACCTCCAAATTGATGTGGGGGAGGCTCAGAGAACCTTGGACAACCCCCCCCCAACTCCAATCGTTCGAGTGCTATGGAGCTATGACTCGAATTTCAGGGGACCCAAGTTCCATTTACAAGGTGGGGTCTCGGTGCACCAAGCAATGACAACTGCCAGCTCATTGCGGATGAGCAAACTGGAAATGCATGAAACCCTTTCTGGGACGTAGCGCAGGACTGTTTGTTCCTCCCACTTCACTGGCTCAGCCCAGCCAATCCCGCCAAACTTCCCATGCCCAAACCCCACGCCCGGTGTCGCCCAAACATCGCAAAAACCGCCTTCCCTCAGGCATCCGCCAGTTGAACCACCGCACGGAGTAATTTCCGCGCCTGTGCCGGTGAGCGTGCACTCCGTCACGCTGGAGTTGTCGCTGGACGCAGTGCAGGCGCTGCCGCCGGGATTCTTGTTGGTGGTGTCGCAGATCTCGCCTCAGTCGGCCGATGGCGGCCGAAGGGATGGGCTGACCAGCTGACCTGCCCGCAAGAGGACGAATCTGGGCTGTCCGTTTTCGGATCCCCCGCTAAAAGTGACTAACTTTTAGTGGCCACTAAACACTAAAAGGCTAAGGGGATGGATGGGAGCCACCAAGAAAGAACAATCTGGGGTGCCTTGCGGCTTCCCTGAAACACTAAGGCCATACCCCAAAAAGACCAAAACAACAACAAAAAGGCCTGCCCCTACCAGTGGCAACACATGTTTGGCCCATTTTTTTTTGAATGCCCCCCTTTTCTGGGGTCACTTCCATGGGAACCCCCCAAACAAGGCAACCAACTTTTGGAGACAAGCCCATTTTACGAAACTTGCATGCAACATGACGTCACTCGAAAGGCCTGAGACGAAGGCTCGAATGGGAATACACACTGAGTCCTTGCCGGTAATGACCGTGGTGTAACCAAGGGAAATCACCACTCTGCACTAACTGCAACAATTGGGCCGCGCAAAGTTGAGCAGTCCCATGACGGACCTTCCCGAGTTACTCCTGATTGGCGAGCTCTAGCCCCAAATTCACATAGAACTTGCAAACCGACAAGGAAGTCCCCCCAAAACCAAAGAGTGCTCCATGCAAACATTTTGTTTTGCTCCTTGCTCTATCTCTCTCTCTCTCTCTCTCTCTCTCTCTCTCTCCCCTACCAGCCGACAAAAACAACACTCCTTCACCCCTCTCCGGACTTGCCAAGCTTGAACTGAGTAAACAACTCCTTTGCCGCGAATGGCTTCCAGTACATCCAAAAACCGCCTTTCCAAGGATTTTTGTTTTTTTCCTGGTGATCTGATTGTTCACTGGCCATCCAAAAGCTCTTTTTTCTAGAAAAACGGTTTGGATGCGCTGTTTGTACCTTTTTTCCCACCCTGTATGTGCTTTTTAATAACTCTCTTAGTACTCTTTTCATATCCTGCAGAGGTGCATCCACAGATTCGCCACCTCCAACTTGTTTTCCAGATTCTAGATGCTTGGCCCCTGCTTGCGGAACCGGCCTCAACCGGCCTCAACCGGCCAAGCGGCAGGCGCCCTCGTTCCAGCGCAGCCGGCCGGCACGCAGCACGTGCGGGTCGGGGCCATACAAACCTCACCCGGCCCGGCCAAGCGCTGCGTCTGAATTCGTTGGTTCCCGGAAGATCGAACCAAGACAAACACAGCTCCCCTCGTTGCGTGGGTGTGTCTTTTTTCGGCAAAGACCCCGAAAAGATCGGAGCAGCAAACGCTGTGAAAAGGAGTCCCTTCTTGAGAAGTCTCGTCTTCCATGAGTCTTCGAAGGGAAGAGAACGTTCAAAACGCGCGTGTCCAGTTTTCCGTTGCTGCCAAACTTGCGGGCAACGAATGACTCTTGCCAGAGAACTTTGGGGCACCTTCCCTGGAACTCTTTTACCTCAGATTCCCGGAAGCTGACTACCTAACTTTGTGATGAAGCGAAACTTCTAAATACCTCAAAAATATACTAAAAAATCATCAACTCAAGCTATAAATCATTCATAGGGGTTTTGGGGTTTTGGGGGGGTTCAACTTCAAAAAGAAGCGTTATGGCTGCGATAGCCCTACAGTAACCGCAGCTCGCTGCTACATCATCAACCCCTTCTTCCCTTGGAACGGTGCGCACACCTCCGAGGCACCTGTCCAAAGAAGGCTTGAACGCCAAAACTCCGTCATGAGTTGGGCTGCTTAAACGAACAGATCCGACCAGGCCCCCTTCAGAGAGGTTGTGTCATTTTCGGGGTTGCAAACCACAAGGAACTCCGCCATGTGATGCCTGGTAGGAAGGGGGGCGGAGGTCCCCCGAAAAGAAGAGACACCCAAATAGTTGTTGAATATGTCAGAAACCAGGGGGTGGCCCGACCCTCCTCGGAATGCGCCTAACACACTTCCTCAAACAGGCCATCCTTGGGCCCAGAAAGTCGAACCCCAAGCTGACATGGACCTAATGTTAGCTGAACATACCATGGGTCAAAATCCAAATCGTACCCCCAGTGAACATCCGATTCAATCCCCACTAATAGGCGCTAAAATGGGTGCACCGAAAACCCCAAAATGAGATCCCAATACGGTTTTGACAAGCACCGCCATATGGCGCACGGGACTTGACCAAACCAATCCCCGGCCGCGGCGCGTATCGCATCCCGCACTGTCAGCGTCTTCGCCTCCGAAACGCTCGTGAGGGAGCAGCTGTATGTGACCTGGGCTCAATGCAAAGCGGGCCGACCAAAGAAAAGAAAACGCCGCCCAAAAAGATTCCAAAAACCGAAAATAAAACAAAACCAAAAATGAAAGCACCCGGCAGAGATCACGTGGGGTGTTGTCAAACATATGGACCCGTGCCGCCTTTGGGGGAACCAAAAAGGGCCCATGCTTTTGCAGAACCTTCACATGGAACCTCCATGTTTTCGGGGAGTCTCCTTTTGAAGAGCGCCTTTCCTCTTTTTGGGTTCCCCGCTCACCAGCAGAAACCAAAGCTGCCGAATGGGTGGAACCATCTTCAAAGTCACACTTTGGGGACAAATCGAACCACCACAGCCCAAAAGTCCAAAAAAAGAAAGCGGCCAAGGCACCGTGTAGGTTTTGGTCTCTACCCCGCCGGAGGTTCCAAAGAAGAGTCGGGTGCTCGCATCCCAAGTGATGGACTGGTGCATGTCGGCGATGTCGGCATCGAACGTGTCCTGGGTAAAACGCCATGACCACAGGTGTCCTTTTGGCTGAGGCTAAATGGATGGCCCTGGCAGATTAAACCACCAGGTCCACCAGGAATCGCCAAAAAGGACCAAAGAGGGCACCATGGCTTTGAAGGACATCAAACGGAGACCCACCCAAGCGATCGCTATCCCTGGCCGTTCTTGTTCGGTGCCAGGGTTCCCCATGGTCCCCCTTGTGGGAAACAAATGGATTCGGCTGAATGACCCAGCACCACATGAACACCCGAACACCCATGGCTCCGCAGTGTCTTGCCCAAACCCCAGGATTCCGCAAGTTGCCCCCTGGCTGTCAAAAATAAATACCGTCCTCCCTAAACCATCGGAAGAGACCGAGCCAATGCCACGTTGCCCTCCAAAGGCGCGGGAGAAACCAAGTCCCCAGACTTGCGCGGGCAAATTGAATGAATCCCCCTATGTCCCCAAATGGACCATGGACCGAACCTCATCTTCTCTCTACCGCGGCGCCGAGGTGTCGTAGCACTTGGACACCGTGTCCGTCCAGGATCCAGCCTCTCGCTGCACCGTCCAGTACCTAGCTGCGTGACTGCTAATGTTGACCCAGGATTAATAAACCCGTCCCACTATTAGGGGGGTGTTCCCTCCAAAAGTGGTCTGAATCCCCACTAAAAGGAATTGGACACCCCCCAATCAAAATCAACCAGGGGTTCTACTTAGATCCGGGGTTAACATTACCCAAGCAACCCCCCTCCAACCCCCCGTGGTTTGGTTCCCTGGTCTTGAAGGCTGTGGCTTGGTTCCCTGGTCTTCAAGGGAGCCACCATCCCTTGAAAACAAGACCGGGCGACGCCCGTTCTTCGCGTGTTTCTTGGGATTCCCCCGTTCTTTTCACAGAGCCCTGTCGTTTTTCCCGCGGCCATTCCGTGGATTCCTTCTCTTCAGATTCCTAAGCATAGAGGAATCCGCTCAATCCCAGCCTTCCATGTGCCTTGGGCATAACCGCCTTTGTGCCTTGACCATAGGAACCGACCGCCGAGGAGCAAGGCGGGATTGATGTACATGCTTTCCACCACGCCCACGGTGCGCGTCTTGGTCTCCTCAGATCCCCAGCCACGAGGCTCCACGAAATGGCACCTCCCGGAAAATTCGGTTCTAGAGCCCGGAAAATTCGGGATTCTGGAGGTAGCTTCCGGCTTCCAGGTCCATTCCTTCCAGGATCCTTCTTTCTGGAAAACCCAAAAGCCCTGGGGAAATGGCTGGTTGTTGAAAAGAACCATGGCTGAAAAGAATGTGAAATCAACTGTTAGAATGGTGTTTGATGCCTCGGGTTTCCACGTCGGCGCCGGCCGTCAAATGGAAACAAAGGCCATGACACGGTTCATCTAAACGGTGCCAGGTGCACTTCTGAATTCTACATCCAAAGTCAAGACCCTTTCAACTCACAGCCCAGGTTGAGAGGGAGGCTTAACACTGAACACCCTGGAGAAAGGTGCCAAATGATCCCGCAGAGTAACATTAAATGATTTCAAGCAAATGGGCTCTAATGTACACTCTTGTACATTACTTCATTACACACATAGGTCTGCTTTCGTGCAAGCTACAACCATATGGAATCCCCGGATACATGATTCAAGAGCCCAAATCAGGTCAACTCGTGTTGGTTGAAACTGAGCAGAAAGCAGCAGGTCGACATTTCACCAACAAGCAAAAACGGTATCTTCAGATTGGCATCATATTGAGGCGACATGGAAAATGTGTGGTTTTTTTAAACAAAAAAAGAAGAAATCTGAGAGCCTTGAAAAAAATGGATTACAAAAACAAACCTGAGCAGACCCACCAACCGAGCCCTTTTCGAAAGGCGACCGTGCGACCGTCAAAGAGCGTCTCACGTCCGAGCCGCGAAGACGTGACCTCCCTCGTGCTTGGTGCATTGGTAGGTCACGGTGTAGCTCCCCACAGTGGTACGATCCACCGTGCCGCTGGTGGTCACGGGCAGGGCCTCGCTGAACCTCGGCGAGGGAAAGCCGAGGAGAGGTCTCTCTGAAGATGGGCCAGGTGGGGATTGATCCATTTTCCCTTCGGCCCCCAGTTTTTTGACCATGGGCATTTGCTTTTCGGCACATCGAGTGCCCCATGAAAAGGACCCTTGGATCAACCCCCATGTGAAATAAGCACTTGGACCCCCAGAAAGGTGTCCTCATTGGCTTGCCTAAAGGACACCTGGCCCTTTTTTCTTCTAGTTTTGGAAGCGCCCAATGTTGCTGTGCAACGTCTGAGATCCCCGCAGCCCTGCGTTCAAACTAACATCACCCCACAAGGAACTCCCTGACAAACTAGCTGAACAATTGGCGCCAGAGAGGCGCGACGAAGCGTCAAGGTGTCTTTCTTCCGGGGGTTCTTTGTTTAGCGATCCGAGGATGACCAAAAGGAACCCTTCCCTATAAAAGGAGACATCTAAAATAGATTTAGAAAATATGTGGAGTCACATCTGAGACACGGTCAGAACATGCGACTCCAAATTGGCAGACCAGACATGTTTGGCCCAAGCCCATTTGGGCATGTTCCGGGGTCCCGGCTGATCCGCACACGCGGAGCCTGCATCCACCCAGGCGCTGGAACTCCTTGGGACGCTGGCTGGGCGTGGTTCGGCTTTGTTCGAGGCGCGGTGCCGCTTTTTTTGGTGCGTGTTCAAACCACTCATTTGGATTTGGTCGGAGGATTGTTCAAATAGGCGTTCGGAAAAGAAGCGTTTCACTAGGCCCAGAGTCCGTGCCCGAACACAAAATGCTCAGCGCCGCGAATGGCGCCGTGACCTTGCTTCTGGGCCTTTGTCAAATCCCCATTTCCAGTGCGCCCTGTGGCTGGCTTCTCTTGCTGCAACTGTGGTGACATCCCTACGCTCCCCACCCCACTCCCGCTTTACCACTCCTGCCTCCTGTTTTCCGAGCAGGGTTCCGATAGAATGATACATATCCATCCATTGGACATCTCTTTAGCGGTTAAACGAATGAAGCACCCAACCCACAGATTCATTCCCATTCATCTCTTTCATCTCTGTATCTTGGAATTCTGGAGTCACAGTGGTTAGACGAAAGAAATGAAAACACCCGCTTTACAAGATCAGGCTCAGCTGGTAATGGTTTCACTGGCCTGTCCTTTTGGGACCTTGAAAACCCAAGTGCAACAGCGAGGAGATGCGAACCGTACGCAGGAACCCACTTTTGGTGGGTGCGTTTTTGGAGTCGGCGCCGTCTTCGGGGTTGGGTTGCTTTGAGAAACCAAAGGCAACACAAACCACTAGGCTCAACCACTAGGTCCTCCAGTAGAGAGGCTAGAATAGGGGTACCAACTTTTGTCTGGTCTATTTTAGGGGAACCCTCCTCTCTCCCCCAAAAAAGTGCAAAAGGGCACCACTGGGGGACTTGGACCATGTTGAGGCCTCCAAATCCCCCCAAGAAAAAATGACGCATACCCAAACGCATACAAATCCCCCAGCTGTTTGACGCATCCCCAAACGCATTCCGCGACCCCACAGCGACGTTCACAGCTTTTTGAAGCTAAGCGGCACGGCCACGGTGGGGGTCTCCGTGCCCGTGAGCGTGAAGGTGCTCTTCTCCCGCTCCGTGCAGCACAAGGTCTCCGTGCCTGGGCTTAAAGAGACCGCGTCCCCTCCATTTGCTTTTGCCGAAGTTTGAAGGGCAAAATGAGAAAAGATGGCCAGTGACAGATTCCCTGAAAATACCACAAGTGGAAACATAGGCAGCCTTTTAGGTCGGAAATAGATGGGTTTCCCTGGTAGATGAGAGGAAAACCAGGTAAACCAGGAATCGCAATCTATTTCTCTAGCAAAAAACAACAAAAAGTGGACACCTATGGGACTTCCCGGAAGTCAACCAAAACATTTTTCCACCCCCCCCTCCCCGGGCCCTTGGGCAAATCTGGGGTCTTTTTGGTTGGCTTGTTGCTTTGGTAGACTTGTTGCAAACAAGGAACCGAAGAAACCAAGAAACATCTACCCCCCCCCCCCACCCACCCGGTGCCAAATCTGGAGTCTTTGCTCGAAAGAAAACACTCACTTGAGTAGATCGTTCAAAAACAAGTCCGAACTTTGTGTTCCCAGGTGGTCTTCCCGAAAAGCGGATTGAGCTATGGGGAAGTGAGAAAACGAATCAGATGAACTCCAATGCGCATGTGTCGAATCTCGAAACAGACAATTCGGACGGAACACTAAAAAAAGTAAGCGCAGTGGTATTCCCACGAGCCCATCCGCTTTCAGCTGGCTCCCTTTTTCTTCCCCCTTAACATGACCCCATTGCACCAAAAGCACACTCACCTTTCACAGGCCAAAAAAGAAAACGATGATGTTAAAACCGGACCAAGAAAGGGAAATAATCCGTGGATTGTGTGCAAAGTTACGCCAAAGGACGGCGCATAGAAAGGGAAATATCTCGGGAACCAGCGGAAAAGTGGCGAGAAGGTCGGCTTTCCGGCCAAGGCGCAACTGCGGAAGCAGTACTCCCGGCGCCGCGAGGTGTACCTTCGATCCATCGTACCGAGCGCCGGTCTCGAGAACTGTTCCATGGAACGAGACGAGAAAATCTGCCAAAACAGGATTTGTTCCAGTGGATGCCAGGCAAGCCACCATTGGCCGGGTACCCCCCACATGTTTTTCTTTTAGGTTTTAAAGGATGGTGCCCTTGGTTTTACCTTTCAGGGTCAATGGAATGACTGGGGATCCACAAAAACTCCGCGACTGTGCTTTTTGATGGTTCCGAGTGGGAGACCTTTGTTTGGGAACAAATGGGGCGCGAACTATACGTAGAATCTCATTGGGTAAGCAGGGAACAGGTCCAAAACCTAAACTACAGGATCCCAGCGGCCCTTCGCTTCACCATGTCAGCACAAACTCGGATGGAATGAATTCCCCCAGGCCACTCCCGAGGCGGAACAAATCCCCTTTGAGAGTTTTTACCTCAGCATACCACCAAACCAATGGGATTTCTTTACTGGGCTGTCCGTTTTCGGATCCCCCGCTAAAAGTTTAACTTGTGGTGGGATAAATTCGGAAATCCAACCACTCAGCACTGAAAGGCTAAGAAACTAAGGAACCGGATGGATGCGAGCCACCAAGTCTATTTAAAAAAGACCCCCGAAATTGCGGTTGTCCCTTTGGTTTCCCTTCAAGCAGTCGCCCCAAAAAAGAGATGAAATAGGTACCCAAAATGGCTTGCCCTGGTAAATGGCCACAATGACTACAACCTCTGGTCCCCTGGTGGCGTGATTTTGACACCCAGATCAAGCCTCCAAAAAGAGACAAAAACAACTGGATGGCGCGGCTCATGTCCTCTCAGTCGCTTTCACATGGATCTGGGTGCCTTGAGGGGACCCCAGCGCCCAGTTGTAGAGGAAACTGGAAAATTGCAAACAAAAAAAAAGAAGAGAAACATTGACCTCAACCAACCCCCTCCCCTCCCCTACAAAACCCTTTGAGTACTGCTTAAGAAACGCCCTCACATTTTCGTCCGCTCTAAGGGCCCACGGAACCCTCATACCAGCTGAATCCGAGCATCTTGGAATTCACCGTGCACACGGCGTCGGAGCAGGTAGGCCATGCCTCGTGCCGGGAGAACCGGCGCGGGTTGGGGCGCTAATTGAAAGGCGCCTATCAAAACACAACTGCGACGTTGGCACTAGCCCAAGATTCAACCTGTTTGCCAAGCGCCCGCTTCTTGAGCATCCTGGAATCCTGGGTGAGTGTTGCGAGTTGATTCACCCAAACACACCACCCCCAATCACACACCCTAAAACACGAAGAATGGATTCAACCAGGGGTGTTGAGAGGTCTGATTCTGGGGGTGAGATGTGTTGGGGGTCGCTTCAGTTTCATCTGCATCCTTAACAAAGATTCCAAAGCTTGAAGTAAGAAGCGGATCCCCCCAGCAAATGTCAAGGACATAAATCACGGATTCTTTCGCCCGGATGGAGCGCGTCATGATTCTGTGGCAGGTTCCTGACCCTTACGCCGCCTCCCACGCCGCCTCCCACGCCACCCGCCACCCGCCACCCAGGCCCCATGCCCCGCCTCGCAGCACTCCGCATCTGAGCAGCCGGTGGTGCTGCAGCTGCTGCGGCGGCGCTCGGAGGTGCGGCGGTAGGCCGCGCTGCAGGTGTAGCTCCTTGGGGGAAATGTCTCTTTCCCCCAGCTGGGTATTGGTCAACAAAGGAGCCAGTTAGTCCTTGGCTTCATTCATCAAGGTTCCATTTTGGATACCGATTTTTGACACATACATGGCCAATGCTTTTCCCCAACTGGTCATGGGTCAAAAGCCAAATCGTACCCCCAGTGAGCAATAGACTGAAATGGGTGGTGCACCTACCCCAAAAAGAAAACTAAAATCCATGGCACCATTTTGGGATAGGTGAGTGCACCACCCATTTAGTCTATTTTAGTGGGGATTGGGATGTTCACTAGGGGAAAACTTAAACGCCAGGCCCGTACCCCCAGTGAACATCCGATTCAACCCAACCACTAAAATAGGTTAATTCACCTACCCCAAAATGGGATCCCATTGGTTTTGACCCACGGCCAACTGGGGTGGTTGTGAGTTGTTGGTGAATGGGATGGAGTTGGTGGGGTTAAGGAGTTGGGCGTTGGAGAGGGCGGAGTTGGGTGGGTGATAATTGAATCTGGCCGAGTTTCAGGAACAAGCAACACGACGCACTGCGAATGACACGAAGTTGATGGTGGAGCTTGGAGCAAAAGAAAACAAGCGTGGGTTGTGGCAAAAACGGGCTGAAGGTCAGATTGAGTGGGGAACTGATGTGTTTTGGCTACTGCAAAGATAGACTTAAACCTAGGGGTGGTTGATCCCTAATCGGATAATCGTCTTGGTAGTCAAAAAGTGGGCCTTACCCTGGGCAGGGGGAGATTGCTTGCGCAAGAACCCCCTCTCCTGCACCAGCCACTGTAATTCAGCAAGTCCTCCGTACCAATGGCCTGACCAGAGGCCGGCCAGTCCGTGCCGGTGCCTTTTTTCTTTCGCACCCATATTTTTTGGGTTTAAAGGGAAGCACGCAACAACCAAAAAAAGGGACAACCACCACTTGCGCGGCACAACCTTCGGAAACATCTACGTGAACCGGAAACCTCGTTCTCCGTGCCCAAATGTGTTTTGCTCAAAATGCATGCTCTCCTTCCCATGCTTGGTTTCCCTTTGGACACCCAGCCCCCGGCTTCTTTAACTTCCCTTTGCTCACTTCCTGAGGTGAATGGCCAAAAAGAGTCCAAACTCAGGAAAAGCCACTAAAATGGTCTTTCCAAAGAGCTTCTCTCTCTCTCTCTCTCTGCCGTTGCGTCCAGAGGGTCTTGACTCCAAAGAGCTTAAAGTCCAGGAACTCCCGAAGTGAGTGCTTACAGCACGCCAACAAGCCCCCTTCAAGCCCACCACCTTTGAAGTCCCTCGACCTCTCCTCTCGACTCCTCGGACCGCGTGCCTTGGCGTAGATCTTGGCCTCCTTGATCTGCCCCGCCCAGGTGCCCTGACCCCTGCCCCCGCCGTACTCCACAGCCCCATCCGCCACGGTGTAGTCTGTGCACGTCGGGCTGGAGTAGGCCTCAGATAGGCACAAACGCCTCTCGGCGCACATCCCAAACCCACCCCTTGGGCATGAAATAGGGGAAACAACAAACAACGTCAGCACACATCCCAAACTCGCCCAACTTGAGTTTAGGCGTGATTCCGAGGGTGAAGAAAACCCTCTTACTGCCGATGGACAACAATTCTGCTTTGGTAGGTGGCAGTCGGTTGGTCCAAGTTTCACAGGGGTGCATCCATGCCGATTGGTGACTGGTGGATTGAGTCGATTCCCAGTGGAAAACCCGCCCCTTCCCACCTGGAAGGCAAGGCCAAGGGCGGCTGTGAGGGAAAAACGGGGGTGGGGGGTTGGGGGCTTTGGGGGTGGGAGGTGGGGGGTGGGGGGTTGGGGGGTTGGGGGGTGGGAGGTGGGAGGTGGGGGGTTGGGGGGTTGGGGGGTGAGAGGTGGGGAGTGGGGGGAATGGGGCAATGAGGGCCAGATGCGTGTATTGAGGCTGTTCCTCCGACGAAGACGAGTGCAAGCCCGCGATTTGAGCCTTCCCATTTTGAGACCAACCCATTCTTCCAACCCACAACAGCGGTCAACACCTTCCAAAAGAAGGGACCTCAGGGAAGGCCGGCATCCTCTCAGAAAAGTTTTCCGAGCAACCTGAGATTTCCAACCTTTCGGGCTCACCATATGTCTTGCTGCTGCGATGGGTAGGGAATGACCTTCCGGGTGTTGGGAATGAACCTCGGGATTCCCCGGAAGGAAAGCCCGAGGAAGATGCTCCAAAGCGGGGTCATTCCAACTCATCCCCTGCTGAGTTTTAAGCAAGGACCTTCGTAAGGCACTGGAGGCGTGACATCCGCAACCCCGCCTGGCCATTCAGATAGAACGATGAGGTCTTGCCCGAGGCGGAGTACACCACGGCCACGTGGTTCCTAGCCCCAAAGACGGATTTGCATGAGGGCTTAATAAGGGCTTATTTGGGCTCCCTACTCCTCCCCTCCCTCCCCCCAGCCCCCATGAGATTTGCATCTGGAGTCTACATTTACCGTTTACAACAACCAGGGGTTCAAATCCCTAAACCGCCAATCCGAACCGCCTATTCGGGTCTACCACCGATCAGTCGTGTTTGGGAGAGGAAAACGGTGGAACCCTAACAACTTCCTTTGCACGTAACACAACCAGCATGGCATACTCCAACCCAGGCATGGCACAAAAAGAACTCTCAACTATTGCTACAAGGGCTCAGGCGCGGTGCAAATTTTAAAGGCAACATGCTAAAGAAAAAACACAACACTGGTCTTTATCTGACATCTACCAGAACATTCTTGATGTGGAAAAGTTGATGCTTGGAATGGCCAAGTTGTACGCAACATGCGAAGCTTTACCGTGGGTTTGTGGTTGAGTATGGTCGGCTCACTTGCAATATTTAGGCATTTCCGTATTTTTCCAAGGGCCATATCCCTAGGATATACACCAATAGAAAAATATTCACATTCTACTGTATCCCATGTTGGTTCACATTTTGCCGATATTTCAACATGAAGCATAAATCTCGGAGACCCCAAAAACCTGGCGGTTTATTGTGAGGACTCCTAGCTCTACTGTGCGCTCCCTCAACGACTCAACGCGCCTTTTGCCGTCCGCCCGGCCGAGTTCACTTCCTGCCAAGTCGCCAGGCTGAGTTTGCGGTGGCTGTGCCCGTGCTGCAGCCGTTGCCCCCGTCCAGCTGCTGCTCAAACCTTGCGGCTTGGGGAGGTTTGGGAATGCAACTCCATCTGGGTGAAGAAAAAATACTTCACCAGCCTGAAATGAGGTGGTTTGGGGGCTATTCCCCCGCATAAACCGCCATTTGGGTGAATTCGGTCGTGTGAGGTCGTTATAATTCACCCAGATTCCATGGAGCTCCAAAGGGACCCCGAAACTTCCGAAATTCCGAGGACTTGGTTCCGTTGACATCAGCCGATTGGGGCAGCTTCCGGCTTTTTGCCTGAGTGAGTGTAACCGTTTGGCTGGCCGGTGGCTGAGACACGGCTCCAGCAACAAGGGCAGTCAAAACACAGGTGCCCTGCCAAAAAGTGCAAGCTTGCAAACATTTGCCTGTTGGCAACCCCCCCCCAAAAAAAAAAAAAAAACGAATCAAAAGGATCCGACCCACAAGTGGCCAAGAAGCTTCACCGTGTCCGTGGCAGTCTCCGTGAGGTAAAAGTTCAAGCCGCTGGTCTGCGTCTGCCCAAAGAGCGGATACCTTGGCGAAACTTTCAAGGACGGCCCATATGAAGGACTCAGCCACTTGGGTTGCGCCTTTTTTGGGGGGGAAGGGCGTTCCCCCCCCCTTTGTGTAAACCAAGTTGAGGGGTCCCTTTGCCCGCAAAAAAGTTGAACAAGCGCACTTGAATGTGTCTTGAAACTGGGGACTCTCCCACAAAACATGGTTTGCTCTGCAGGCTTTGAAACACCCGAAAATTTGGATTCCATTCAAAACCACTGCCCCCCACCCACCACCAGTGTCCATCGAGCTGCTGGCTATTGGCAGTGAGGCTGCCAGAATTCCAGTAGGTCATGAACGTGTAGTCCCCGCTGGCAAGGCCCAGGTCGTTCAAGTTGCCTTGGCTCAACTTCCCTCGTTGTTGGGCTGTTGGGTGGTTTGGAGCCGAATCGGTGGTTTGGGGAAAGAGGGGTTTTACATCAATTTACCCTCTACAAAAGCCAGGGTTCAAATGTTCAAATCTCCCAATTACCAATTCAAACCACCAACTAAGGGTAACCTGATTCGCGCCAATTGGAAAGGAAAACCTCACGGGAGAAAAAAGGACCGGGGTGCCTCTTGTCCCGTCCTCTGCCCATGGTGCTCTTGCTGCCCTTTCTGCTCTTGATCTTTTGCCTGAATTGCTCCTTTGCCTTTCGCAAGTCTCAAAGGAAAACCAAGCCCAACACAAGTTCAAATTGGAACCCATTGGCACATGCCCGGAATTCGCATGTCCTTCGCACCCGCACCCGGAACCGCCCAACAAAACCCCAAGCCAACTGAGCCCAAAACCCCCCCGGAACCCTGGCTCACCAAGGCTTTCAGCCGGGGTCTCTCCAAAAACGGGGGGAGGGGGGGCCACGCAGCTGCGGTGCCCATGGTGACTTTGGTGCTGGACAGCTCGGTATCAAACTGGTAGGACAGCTCTGGAGCCTCCTCGTAGACTTCCTGGGTTACACTGAGCTTCAAGATTGTAAATATCTTGCTCTTGGGGCCTGCGCCCTTCCAAACTGGTGGTTTCCCTTTTGGTGTTCCAATAAAAAATAAAATATTATATGAATTCATATAAAACATAGAAATTGTTATAATACTAGAAATTAATCCTAATCCCCCCCCCCAAAAAAAAAAAAACTGGAGTTGATCCTTT
>CAUJNA010003708.1:322500-445785 GCA_963377175.1 Effrenium voratum | reverse complement strand
CGTGAATATGAATTCAATAGACATTAACAAAATGTTTCATATCAATTTTGAACAGGCATTTCAAATTACAAATGATGAATAAAGATATTCTAACTTAATATAATATAATAATATGCCAATGAAACTATGTAGATGTGGCGGATTGTATCGTAGAGGTAATTATAATTTTCATACTAATTCTTGGATACATAAACTTTATAAGGCATTGAAGAGGAGGGCAACGGACGTGGAATTATTAAGATTTCAAAATAATTTTGTTGATGAAGACGCTTCGCCAGAGGCTCGCGAGCTTCGCGACGATTTAATAGATGAAACAAATAGCACTGTTTCAACATCAACGCCAAAAAGTGAAAGAAGTTGTATAAGCAATTGATAGCATTAAGCCATTGGCTTAATGTTATTAATTCAAAATAAAGAATAACTACATAAATTTAAGGCAGGTAATTTATAATATATTTTATCTTTTTTACATTCATTAACTTTTTCTAATTTATTTATTATTGCTTTCAATGAATTTATTTGTAGAATATAAATTCTTGACATTTCACTTATCGTATTTACATCTATATCTTTTATTACTTTAATAGCCTCTTCATCATCAATTTCTACTGGTTTTGATTTACTTGAACCCATTATATATAATATTATTTAGATTTTTAATTTTTCAAAATTGAAATGTTGGTTTTCTTCTTCTTCTTCGTCTTCAGTTGGTGCTGGTATTTCTGTTGGACTTTCGGATGAAGAACTATGGACAGTAATAGGTGGAGAACTATGAACACTAATAGCTTCATTTGATGAATTGCTACTGCTACTTTGTGCATTTCCTGTTGTTATTTGATTAACTAAATCTGCGTTATTTATTGTTGTTGCAATTGCGGTATGTGATAAGTTTAATATTATATCTGCTACTGTAGCGCCGTTGTGTAGCATTATTTCTATCATTTTTGTCAGTTTGAACTTCTTTTCTTCTTCATCGCTGTCATCCTCGTCTGGTGGTTTCTTTGGCGGTGGTTCTGGCGGTTTGTTGCTGTCAAGCATTTTAGTAAAGGCTGACACCATTGCATCGCGTTGGTTTTTCAATGTTTGTGTTGCCTGTGCTCTTGTTGGTTCATTTCTTTTGTATGTGTTGCGCCAAAAGTTTTTAAGCATTATTTGAAACATATTGTCCTGGTTTTCCCTGACCTTAAATGCTTCAAATGTCATATTTAATTGTTGATTTGCATCATTGTATAACTTTTCGTCAGTCTCTCTGGTTGCTGTAGCAATAGTATCTGTGTTGGTTGCAATGTCAACAAATTCTCTCGGTATGCCCTTTTTCATCAGTTTCGGTGGTTGTATTGTTGTTGAAGTGTTTGGTTTCATTAGGTTATGTATTGAAAAACTGTCGTCATCATATGTGTCATTGAATTTCTGCTTCTTTCTTTTCAGTATATTTTTCGTTAATATTATCATTATTATTATTTATATTTTTATTTCTTACCTTTGCCCTTAAAACTTGCCTTGTGTTCTTCTATTCTACCTTTGCCTAAATTTACTATCCACCCGCCATTATCAATAGTGTCTAAAATCATATCCACTAAATATTGTTTGTATGTTCTCGCCTTGCCTCTTCCTTTGTGTTTCAATTCTTCTTGTATTTCGCTTTCTTCTGGTACTTGAATTCCTCTTAAATAAAATTGAAATTTAATATCATTTACTGTTAAATTAGGGTTTTCTTTCCAGTAAACAGGACTAATATTATTATCTATTGTTGTTTTAAATAATGGCGTCATTGGCAATGGGGGTGGTTGTTGGGCTGTTGAACTTGATGCTCCTGTTGCTTGTTGAACTGGTGTCGCGTAAAAATTGTCATCTACTGCTTGAGGTGATAGTTCAACATCTTCTACGCGCATTGTTTGCTGGTCGTCTGCTACTGCTCTACCTGCTGGCGCTTGTCGTGGTTCTGTTGATTGTCTGTTTGCCACCATTCTATGAAATAATGTCCCGCCCATCTCTCTTAAATTTGATGCCATCGCTCTGCCTACTTCTTCCGCTTTCCGCTTTGTTGCAGTTGCTATATCTTGTAATTGTGTATCTACCATTGCCTCGTGTTGTCTTGCCGTTTGTTGTGGTGTGGAAAAATCATATTCATCATTTATTGCATCAGCGCTTGCTTGGACTGGTGTTTCTGCATTCATTTTGTGAACTGCATAAGTATGCCCGTTTCTGCGTGCTTCTTGTTTCATCATTGCCTCTCTCATTTGTCTGTCTAATATTCTCATCTCTTGGTCTTTCAATAATTCTAAATGGTCGCTTCCATCAAAAAAACTACCCTGAGGACTTGCTTTGAATAATGTAGCATCTCGGTTAGGTAGTTTTCCCGTTATTAAATCATTTTCGCCAATCAGACCTACAATTTCTTCATAAGTAGGTCGTCGTTTCAATCCAAATTTTGCATATGGGTTTATTAATTCTAAACTTGCTGTAGTTGCCATATTTATTATAATAATAGTTAGATTATTAATAGTATTATAATAAATCTTAAGTAAATATTAACTTTTTTTGTATCTTCATACCATTTATTTAAATGTTCTTTTGTTGTATGTGGCAAGTTAGGACGATATAATTCACCCATCGTCCTATCCAGCTCATTTACATAGTTTGCTCTCTTATTTCCTTCGTCAATCTTTTTCCTTAATGCTACTGATGCTTCTTGTGAGTTTCTTAACTTCATTTGTTCGTGCAGGTGTTCTAAATATTTTGTATCTTTTAAATCAAATGGACTATATTTAATTTGTGAGGATTGTAAAAATATCTTACCTTTATTTTTCTTATTATTTCGTTTATGAAATTTATACATTATATATTTATCATAGATTTTAATTTTAATCGTAAAGCACGCTCCCACTTTCGCGTAATTCCAGAACAGACTCCGAAATCATATGCACAAATAATTCTCGCACATCTTCATCAGTTGTCAGTGCTCTGTTAGACCCTTTCAATTTAAAAACGAGTAAGCCTCCTTGTTTCGTATTCTGGCCTGTAAAATTAGTATCTGCCATTTTCTCAAACGATATACCAATAACGAACTTGTCTTCTCTGTAGCGCTTGTAGGAAATGCTAAAGGCATCTTGGTCAGGGTTCAAATAGTGTAATGTTCGTCTTAAATAATATGCAGTTTCTGCCATTGATTGACATTCAAACTCTGGATATTTCTTGTTGTTGATTTGTAATTGCCACGTTAAATTTAAATCTTTATCTTGAAAGCCTTTACCTTGGAAACGCCCACGATCAGCGCCATCTGGATCAGGACCATCAAAAATACGAGAATTAATCATAGGATTGTAAAAGTAATTCCATCGCTTGTAAATATAATTATCATGTCTGTAATAGTTGGCATTATCAGCATCTACACCTGCTCTTGGCGCACGATACAATGTAATGAAACAACCATTTAATTTAGAAGCGGATTTAACAATGTTCATATTAATTTCACCTCCTCCTCCTGCGCTGAATGATTGTGTCATAGTGTGATACATTGGAAATACTAATTTCAAACTTTGACCCTCTAATAAATGCTTTACTATATTATTATTGACCGTGTTGTCCAAGTGTATTACCTCAGCTCTAATGATTACGTTATTCAATTCCCACTGTGTTGAGGTGTCTCCTGTTGTGAAATAATAACCATTTGCATCAATATGAACATTGTCATCGGTTTTAGCAAAAGGTGTAATTACTGGTATATGTTCATCTGATACAATTGTAAATTCCAGTTCAAGTGGAGCATATCTTAAAGGTAAATAATAATTGCTTTCTAACAGTCCGCATACTGGTTTATGTCCTAATCTCATATAACCATTAGCGCCGGGAATTCCTGCTACTGAATGGCGAGTATATCGTGCTGTTAAATCTCCCCAGTTGTTATGGTCTTTTGTAGTTGGAAATGTTGTTGCCTCAGGGTCGGCAGCGGGATTTTTTCGTGTATTAACATCTAACATTTCTGCCAGTCCAGTAGCATAAGTATGTCGCCAGTCATCATCCCAACGAGGATTAGCGCTACCTTCTAAATCGTCCATATCTCTAGCATCTCGACTTTTAAAGGAATTATACAATTCACAGTGCCTATTGTATTCAATAATATCCTGAACCTGTTGTCCGCCTACTGTGCATCTATAACGACTGAAGAAGGATGATAAATTACCTAACGGTCGTAAAAAATGACTTCGTGTTGCGTCAGTGTTTTGAAGATTTGCAAATAAACGAATACTTGATAAATCAATATATGTGTTGTCTTCTCCTGATATATGAAATCTAATATTTTTGTTTCCTGCATTTGGATTATAAACATTACTACCCGATGGAAAATAATTAACGTGTCGTCTGTCTGTGATGTATTGTGCTGTTTCTGGAAGTCCAAAATTTAACGAGTTAATCATTGTAGTTTCACTTTCTGCAATTATATTATCCATTACTTATATATGATGATATAGATTTTTTTTTTTAAAAAAATTCTATATCAAAATTAGAACATGATGATTAGATTTTATTTTTTTTATTTTTATATTTTTCTTATGTGGAAGCATTGTAGTAGAATTATTTGAAGTTGTATTTTTTATAGTATTTATTAGATAATTATTTTTTGTATCAACTATATCTTTTAAAGTGTCATAATCTAAATTTTTATATTGTTTATCGTATTTTGTAGGTTCTTTTGTCAGTTTCTTCTCTAATGGAATTTTGTTTTGCTTGTCTTTATTTCTAAACATTATTATTAATATTATTGAGATAATGTTAGTTCAGTTATACGCTTTATACAATCTTCTAATTCGTCTCTATACTTATACAAATAACTTAAATCATCTTCATCTAATGGAATTTTCTTTTCTTCTTGTTCTTTTAAAAAGTCGGTATAATCAACTCTACTATAATCTGTATAATGTATTTTGTTATTTTCTGGATGTAATTTTAAATAATCATTTTCATAATTAATAATTTCACTATACATGCCTATTATAAGTCCTTCAATATTACCTTTTCTGTAGTATAAATGATTTAAATCATTGCTTTCGTGCTCTTCCTTATCTTTATTCAATACTTCCTTGCCACAATGACATTCGTATTTACTATTTGATATTTTGTGTTCTTTCTCTTTCTCTCGCTCTATCAATCTTTCATAAGCATATTCAACATCATTGTCCCATTTCTCGGCATCAATACTCATATATAACTTATATATATATATATATTTATTTATTTATTTATTGTTCTGGTGTTGAATTAGGATTGAAACGCGAAGCATTTAACCCGAATTATCATTCGGGTTGAACCCATTAGAAATATCAGTAGTAGGATTAATTTCAGTCATACCTTGCCCTGTCCAATTATTGAAACTGTGTTTATCTAATAAGTTGTTGCTTTCTATTTCTCCAGTTATTGCCGCGTCATCGAACATTGCTATAGGATCTCCACGATTTCTAAATCGTAAGTGTCGCGGGTTTTTCTGCTGGTTAGTTCCTGATACAAAAGGTGATGAATAAACAGTAGTAGCATATTTGTTGCCGTGTCTGTTGTTGATTTCTTGAACAACGGATGAACCGAGGCTATGTCCAACAATTCTATAACATCTGGATTTTTCCTTAATTCTTCCATTGCGTCTTTATATCTTTCGCTTAATTGAACATTATGAGTAGGAATAAAAAACAAATCTGCAATGACATCATTGACTTTGTGGCCTAGTCCTGTTTTAGCACCAGTGCCACCAATGTATAAAGTGTTGCCTATTCTTGTTATTCCATTTATATTTGAATACGCGGCGTCTAAACCTTTAACATCATCAATTTTATTTTTATTTTGAACATTGATTTCTTCAGCATATCGTGTTTTGTTTTTCATTATGTGCTTATCAAAATGTTTATTGAAACCTCCTATTTTGTCTTCCAATTTCTTTTTATGATTAAAAAATACATCTTCTATTAAATCTTTACCTGCCGTATATGCTTTATCACTTGCTACACCTGCCATTATTTGTGTAGGTGTCCTGCCTTCAATAGCACCTAATAATAGTTGTCGCCCAATCATATATTATTAATATATATTTCATTTTTTTAAAAACAAATATCTATTAATAACAATAATTACAAAGTAATTATCAATAATAATTATAATATAATTTCTATTGTATATTATATTTATGAGTGATAGATTAACATATAAAAAAATCTATGTTGATAGTGCCTATAGATTGCAAGAAAGCAATTCCACCAGCGATTTTATTATAGAACTTGACCAAAACTTTGAAATTCCGCCAAGAACAAAAATGTTCGTAACGGAATGTTCATTCAGCACTCCGTTTTATACAACAGAGAAAGGGTTTTACGAACGCTTTTATATTATGTTGTATAATAGTTCCAATGTCTTATTAAGAAGCACTGCCGTTGATGTATCCGGTGAAATTTATTATGCCAATCAATTATCATACAAAATACAAACGGAATTAAACACGGCATTTAATGATATTGCACCTGACTTATTCTTAACAGTATATGGACAAAGCGAACGCAAAATGGAACTTAAATTAAATGACCCTCTCACTTACAAAATAAAAATACCTACAGATGAAGAATTAGAAACTTATGTAAATGGTGAATGGAACAGAGGACAGTTTGAATATGACAATTTAAGACCAAAATCTATTAACTATTTATTAAGTAATTATATTGTCTATGAACCTGCGTCATCTTGGTTAAGTGGATACTTTAATTTAGTTCCTTTTCAGAATATATACATAAATTGTCCTCAATTAAGCGATTATAAATATTCAGCGCCTAACAATTTCAGCAGTTCAGTAATTAAAAAAGTTCAAATTAATCAACAACTCGGGGGAGTTATAACAGATTTTACAGCGCCCATATATGCAGATTTTATTGATGTAGGCGGTAAAAATATTAAGAGACTACACTTTAGAATAACAACTTCAAGAAACGAATTAATTGATTTTCACGGCGTTCCCATTTCTTTTAGCATTCTCTTTCAATTAGATAATTGAATAAACAACCTAAATATTAATATTTATATCAAATTATTAATATTAATATTTCTCAATTTGTCCATATAGACAAAATATATAAAAATATAGACAAAATATATAATATATTATATATGTCAGAAGTTGAACCTGAAATTACTAATACAATTGAAGCAGACGAGCCAGTAAATGAATTACCACCAATTGAAGAAGAACCAATAATAGAACCAACACAAGAAATAAAACCTGTAGAACCTCTTATAAACAACTCAAAAACTCAAGCGCGCAATGAAAAGAAAATAACCTGTCCAAAATGTGCCAAAACTTTAACATTAAAATCATATAGATACAGCCACGAGCGCAATTGCCAAGGACCATTAGAATCTAAACCAATTAAATCAATCAAACCAAAAGCAGTTCCAATAGCAAAGCCCCAAAAGGTAGAATACAACGAAGTAGCGCACCACGAAGAAAATCAACAACCACAACCGCAACAAAATAATATAATAGCGAACACACCGCCCCCAAGAAGATCGCAACAACAACCGCCTCCAAACCCGCTACAAAATATAGCACAGCATTACCAATTATTGCAAAATGAATATTTGAGACAGAAGCAAGAAAAATATAATGCATTAAATAAAGGTATATTTGGTTCAAGAGGAAAGAAAAGATAAAATATAATTATTATATAACCTACTATATAATAATTATGTTTTCAACATTATCACTGGACGGCTCAAGTAGAATTGTAGCAAGTGAATTAGTATTAATAGATTCAACAGAACCATCAACATTAAGCAGTGTTTATGCTACAAAACAAGAATTAGCAGACACAGCAGGTTCATTAGGCGGAGGTTATACAATTGAAGAAGTTGATGCTCTTATTTTAGCACAAAAAAATAAGATAGATGCAAACATATCAGCAATATCAGGAATTAATGCAACATCAACAACAATGTTTGATGAACAAATAAATCAAAATATAACAATCACAAGTAATTTTAATAATACTACTGCTTACGGACTTACAATAACTTCAATACTACCGACTATATCAGCAAATACAACTAAACTTGACACAAATGCTAATAATATTAGTTCTAATACCTTTTTGATTAGTGGTTTTAACAATAGTATTAGTTCCAATTCGTTTTTAATCACAGGCCACAATAACACATTAGCATCACATTTAGCAGTATTAACAACACACGACAGCGA
This sequence comes from Effrenium voratum, assembly GCA_963377175.1. Taxonomy (NCBI): domain Eukaryota; class Dinophyceae; order Suessiales; family Symbiodiniaceae; genus Effrenium; species Effrenium voratum. The sequence goes on along the minus strand of CAUJNA010003708.1, from coordinate 437,558 downwards.
CATCGCAACAAATACAAATGGAATAGCAATATTAAATAACACTGTAGGCAGTAATATGACATTTGTTAATAGTCATCAAAACACAATAACATCGCATATATCATTAATTGACACACATATTAATAACATATCAGGACATGGAAACACAATAACAACCATTCTTACAGATATAGCAGATTTACAAGCAGGCGCGGGTGCTTCTTGGACTACAACTGAAAAAACAACTATTCAAGCAGATGTATCAACATTATATACCAATGATACTAATTTATTCAATACAAATACCGCATACAGTAATACATTTGCCTCAATCATATCAGACAACACGACACAAGATTTATTAATAACTCAAAATTCAAATACGATTAATAGTTTAATATCAGCAGATTTACAAAAGCTAGATAAAATAGATACTAACGCTCAATCAGTAGCAGGTGCTATTAATTTTAGCGATAATGCAACTTTACACAGTGATTTAAACATGCTTACTACTGGTTCTATAATATGTAATAAGTTTAGCTGTACCCCTTCACCAAATTTAGGACTACAAATGACTTTTCAAATGTTTAATCGTGAATTTAATATTAATAGAGATGGTAGAATGTGGATGTCAAGCTCAGGAGGCGTTTGGGAAACGCAAATCGGAGATGCTAATGTTGGTCGTGTATGGATAAAAGATCGATTCGGTTTAGGGGCAGTTGGCGTTGTTAATTATGTTTTAAATTGTGCTGGGCAAGCTCGATTTACAAGCGCTGTCCAGTTTATAGGAACAGACAGTGCAATAAGTCTTAACAATGGTTCATATTTAAATTTTAATAATAATGGTTCAATACGAAGATATACACCAGATGCTACAGAAGGTTTATATATGGCGCATAATAATTTTGTTGCTGTTAGTGTTGGCGATATTACTAATTCTTCTAATCAATATTTTATGTGTGATGGTGCTGTATCAAAAACCATATTCAATAAGCCAGTTGATGTATTAGGTGATGTATATACAAATGGCGATTTAACAATGGTTTCTGGTAAGAAAGTTGAAGTCAACCAAGTTCAGTCAGTATCAGGAAATACTTTGTTATTACAAAATTCACCGAGTGGCAATGTTCAATTTGGCAACACATCAAAACTAATAATTGATAATGCTGAAATGTATGTCGATACAAATGATTTAATAATCAGGAATAGCAACACGTCAAACTCTATTAATTTGGTTGTTGGATTATCTGCAACATATGCTGATAATAAAATTATTTTGGATAGTGGAAGTAATAGCGAATTACGAGGCGACTGGACTATTGACGGTGATATGACTTTTGGAATTGCTCATAAAATCAATTTGAGACATTTAAATAGTGATGCTGTTTTAAGATTAGAAGCATCAACAACTATTGATAGTTATATTGATGGCACTAAATATTTACAATTGGACGATACACAATTTTCATCATTTAATGGATTTAATTTAAGTAGTGATAAGAGACTGAAAGATAATATAGAAGATGTAGAAGATGACACTATAAATATGGTAAAAAAACATTAAGATTAAAACATTTGTTAAAAATCAAAAAACTAAAAAGACTGAATTAGGATGGATTGCTCAAGATGTTCAACAATACACAAATCCTAAATATAATATTGTAAATGATACAGGAGAATACTTAACGATGTGTTATGACAGAATGGCTTGTATTAGTTGGGATGCTTTATCAAAACTTATTACTCGTGTAGAATATTTGGAAACTAAATTATTGAAAAAGAAAAAATCTAAATAATTAATAATATTAAACAACATAATATTATTAAGTATTTCATTTTGTGAGCTTGTCAAGTAGTTCTTGAGGGTTTTTAATTTCATCAATATCTATATTTTGTTTTTCTATGTATTCCTTTATGGCTTTCTGACGATATGCCTTTTTGCTTTGTTCAATTTTATTTTCCATCCATCCTTCTTTTTGTAGGTTCTTAAGATAATACAAGCGGTTGTATATAGCCATCTGTTTTTGTATCTCTTCCATTGTGTAGTCGTCCGGGTTCAAGTCCTTAGTAGCATCATGATATTTTGATAATCTGGGCATTCTGTTAATATATTATTAACACAGTATTTCTTTAAATAAGTTTTACATAAAATATAATTATATACTATAAATTATATTAAATAACATTTCAAGAAAAAACGCATTTAAAGAAATATTGACACTATAAAATATATAATATAAATATTATTATGACATCAAAAGCTGTAAAAAGAAATATTAACTCTTTAGAAAGCAAACTCGAAAGGAACAAGGGGAATTTATCAACACAACAAAAGGCAAAGGTTAGAGACATTATAGGATTATACACCGACAGGAAAATATCACAATACACAACAGCGGAGAAGATAGTTAATGATTTCATAAAGGCAAAATCAGAGGATGAAAAGAGCAAGGCAAATCAAAAATACGACCAGGTTATGAACACATATGAAGAGAGAGAACCACTAAACGAAAGAATGAAAAAGAACAAACAGGAGAACATAACAAGAGGGCACAAAACAAAACCCAGAGATTACACAATCGGATTTCGTTTTTTTACTATGAGTGGATATGGAGCACATAAGGTAAAAGCATCGTTTAAAGACATTCAAGGCGGGACATATTATCCCATGCATTTTGACGATAAGCATGCGGGAGTGAAGACTGGAAGATGGATAGAGGAATTAGTCAAGAAGAGAATTTTTAGACTGTATGACAAAAACCTTTTTAAGAAGGTTATTAAAACACTGGCGCAAGATGACGACATCGCTAGGCATTACAAGACAATGAAGCACTATATAGATGCAGTAGTCATTTATGATGCCGACACGGTAGAAGGAGATATTAAAGATTATGACCCTAAAAAGAAGAACTTAAAAAACGCAAATAATATTGGTATTTTTCATAGATATATGGAAACAGAACTCGACCCAGAATATTGCACTTTTGAGGAAGCCATTAAGGTAAAGCATTATGTTGAAAACGAATGTTGGATTAACACATTGAATGATTTTTACGGACAAGACAAGAACATGAAGAAGATGACCAGAGAAAGTATTTTGAAACTCATAGACAAAACAGACGAGGAATTCAAAAACCATGGTGCTTCAATAGAAGACATGAACAAGGTATTTAAAGAGTATGCCATCGCCGCCAGAATTTTCGATATTGTGGGTAATTTGATTTTTACATTTGACCCACCAAAAAGAAACCATAACATTAAAACATTCTACGCATTAATAAAGAATGACCATATATATACATTAAATAAGGACTTGAAACAATTGAAATCAAATTTAGGAATAAGAAAGAGTATAATATCAATGTTAATGCTTCTACCGACTTTTATTTAAATCATAGAGAGGAACCCATTAAATGCATCATGATTGAAGAGCTGGATGACATATTAAAACACACCGAACAGGACGAATACACAATGATATATACACGCAATGATTTGGCGAAAATGTATTATCAAGCAAAGCAGGCGGGATATGACCCGAAAATTAAATTTAGTGCGTGTATCATTTCGGAGCTGATGTTTCAATTCAAGATTAAGAAAAGAATAATTACATACAGGATAAAAACACAAAATTTGATTGATGCCTTCAATGCAAGTATAACAGTAGAAACTGAAGACACCTACAATAGGATGTCGAGAGCGATGTTTGAATTCAATAAATCATTATTTAATCCACTGCATAAATCTTATTATAATGACATTGATGTAGAAATTTTAAACACATGCAGGACAGTAGCGCCCGCTGGTAAATTTCATTACTTTTATCATAGTAATGAATTACATATAGAGATTGACCAGAACAAGGCATATACACATAATTTAACTAAAATCGTAAAAAATTCCAGTGTTTAAACAATTTGACATTTGGATGCCTTATGAGTATGGTAAACATGATTTTAATAACATGGGAGAATTATGTTTATTCTTAGTTAAGTTTACTGGAAAACAAACATCATTATTTTTTAATAAACAATATAATTTAATATATGGCATGTTTTTAGAAGAGTTTATTGACGAAGTCGAAATTCTATATTTTAAAAAGCCTTCTTCGATTTATGAAGTAGATTATAAAAGTATAGTTGAGAACCTATGGAAGACTAACATATCAAATAATTTAGGTGAAGACATCAAGGTTAAAAAGTTGATTTCGAATGTAAATATCGGATTGTTAGAAAAGGGAACTAACAAGTCTCAGAAGAGTTTAGTATTTGATACATTGAGTGAAGCATTGTATCATCAAAATCTGTATGGGGGAAGAATTAATAAGATTAGTGGATTTTATGATGATAAGGTTTTGACAGAGATGACAGATGAATATATTAAAGAATTAGAAAGGAACATAGGCGATGGATGGGTTTTAGAATTTAAGGCTCATGATAATGATGATGATAGGTACCGGAATTCTGATGACGGTACATATAAATTTTGGAAAAATAATATGTATTATCACAATCATTGTCGTGAATGTTATAAAATTATAGATGGTAAAAAATACGATATCAAAAACGTTGAGAAAGAATCAGAAGTCAAATATTACACATTGACAACGACACATAAACAAGACTTAACCAATGGCTTTAGGTATATTAAAGAGCTACTCATGCAACGACATAATTTTAAAATGCATAAAGATTATAAAACATTGAAAAACAACAATATCAATGTGCATAGTGTTAAAACCGATGCCTTCATTATTGATAGGAAAAATATTGACAAGGCCAAAACATTGATTAAGTTTTCAACCAAAAGGGGAGGATGGAGAGCTGAAGATAATAAACAAGTATCACCACCGAGTGATATATACAAAATTAAGGTTAATGAGTTATCAGAAATTCCGACTTACAATAATGTAAAAATTCGTGTTAAAGACGAATACGACACCAAAAGCATTTGTGAGCAAATTGTGTCGTGTCATCCGGTTTTACTAAAAGCAAAACTGGCTGGAAGCGGCAAGAGTTATATAGGCGAATATATGAAAAATCTAGGTTATAATGTGTTATTCGTATGTTCTAATAACAAGCAGAAGCAAGAAACCGAAGCCGACGCCGTAACATTAAACAAGTTTTTCAGTATTCCAATAGAAGCTGGAGAAAGACTACCGACATTTGACCATTCTGATTATAATTGTATTGTGTTTGATGAGCTAGGTATGGCGGGCAATTATATTTTGAACAGAGTTAGGGAGTTTAAGGATACGTACCCAGAGAAGATAATTATAGGAACTGCTGACGGGAAGCAGTTGAAACCTATAGCTGATTTAACTAACACCCAGGACCACGAGACATATTTAAACAACTGTCTTAATCAAATATTTAAATATAAGATTTATCTTAAGATATCTAAGAGACTTAAGACAGAAGAAGATAAAATTAAATTGAATGATATATATAATGACATTTGGAAAAATAAACTGCCCATTAAGGAAATAGTAAATAAACATTTTGAAACTACAAGCGACATCACGGAAGGAGAGCATAACATAGCCTATACTAATGCTAGATGCAAATGGGTAAGCAAGACCGTAAGAAATAATTTAGGAAAGACAGATAAATATGAAATTGGAGAGCATGTGATATGCAGAGTTTATAAAAAAGAAATGGGGCAGGTGTTTAATGTAAATATTACTTATGAAATTATTAGCATTGATGATTGGAAAGTAGAAATCCAAGATATCAAAAGTAAAACTATATTCATGACAAACACCACGACTTTAGACAAGCACTTTATACATGCGTATTGTGCTACATGCCATTCGTCTCAAGGGGCTTCTGTAGATAAAAGCATTACTATACACGAATGGGATAAATCACATTTGGTCAGCCGTGAGTGGATTTGGACAGCCCTCACGAGATGCAGAGATATCAATAAAGTCAAGTTTTTCAAAGCAGACGTAGATGATACTGATTTAAATGAAGCACAAGTAACCAGATATTTAGAACATAAGATTAAGCAATATAAATTACAAGACATGAAAGCAGAGAGAGAGATAGACAACACAAAATATATTGATGTCAAATGGTTATTTGACAGGCTTAATACCAGATGTAATAAATGCAGTTCAGAGTTTGACATAGAAATAAATAATGGAGTAATAAATAGCAATATGACAGCCCAACGAATAAACAACGATTATGCCCATCATAAGGAAAACTGTATATCTTACTGTTTAAACTGTAATCGCCGGGAAAAATAATATCTATCTTATTTTATATGGCATCTAAGCAAGATATTATTAATAATGTTAATTATGATAAGGGAGGCTTCGGGTCAAAGAACCGCACTTTACAAGAAGCAAGACAAAAGGATAAAACAATAACTATAAACGATATTAATGAGTTTTTTAGGAAGAATGTAGAACAGAAAGCCAAGCCAAGAGGACAGAATTCATTTGTAGCTCCTAACGCATATTATGAGTTTCAAATTGATTTATTTTTCATTAATGATATCCCTAAACAAAAAATGAAAGTTGGCATGATGTGTATTGACATATTTTCTAAGTATATGGTTGTTGTCCCGCTTATGTCAAAACAGCCAGCGGACATTTTAGCAGGACTGATGGAATGTATTAAAAAAATGGATGGAAAGCCCAAACTAATTTATATTGACGATGAAGGAGCTTATAATAATCAAAGTGTTATAGATTTTTTGAAAGATGAAAAAATAGAATTACATAGAACAAGAGGACACCCAGCATTTGCGGAGAGGGCGATAAGGACGTTTAAAGATAGCTTGTATAAGAGGGTTGAAAACGATGAGAAAAAAGGAAAGGCTATTCAATGGACAGACTACATACACGAGATTGTATTAACTTACAACAATGGAATAAAGCACACTTCGCACGGTTTATTTCCGTCAGAAGCAAGAAAGCCTAAACACCAATTAGAAGTGAGTTTAAATTTAGGTATGAAAGCCAAAAGAAATAGAGTTTATCCAGATTTAAATGTAGGAAATGAAGTTAAGATATTCAGGAAAAGAAGACCAAATGAAAAGGAGAGAGTAGGAGTATGGACTAAACAAACATACAAAATAGCAAAGATTGAAAAGAAGTTAGGACAGGAATATTATTATATTGAAAATTATGACAGGGCATTTTTGAGACATGAGTTATTAAAGCTATAAATTTATTTATTGGAAAAAAGTATTTAAAGAAATAAAAACTATATATATTATAATAGAAATGATGGAGACCGAAATCAATAATTATATCAATAAGAAATGCTACGATTGTTGCCACTTAAAAAAAGAAAACATGGAATTGTATAAATTGAATTTACCTAATGGAATAGTTAATCATATTATTGATTATTCAATGGATGAAGAAGATATATGCGAAAATTGTAAAACCTGGAGAGATAATCAAGAATTAATCAGATGTCATTTAAATCTGAAAAGAAGACATAATAGAAATGTTGAAGATGACATCTTAATATTTTTAACTGTGTATGAAAGACCGCCTTACGCTTATGTTAAACAGTTTCTTAAAATCAGTAAGAAAAAGTATGACATGATTAACCACATTTTATGGATATTGTTATATCGTAGAAGAGAAGGGTTTGATGTAAAAGAAGACATTAAATCAAATATTGAAGATAAACAGTTTAATGTTAAAAATACAGTGAGAGATATAAATCTTATTTTTAAAATGATGTATGAACGAGGTAAGATGTATCAATTAAATTATTATCCTGAACTTAAATTATAATCATAATATAATAATAACATGTAAAATATTATATGTTATAATTATATTTCAATATGTAATTGTATTTCTTGGAAAAAAGTATTTAAAGAAATAAAAACTATATATATTATAATAGAAATGATGGAAACCGAAATCAATAATTATATCAATAAGAAATGCTACGAATGTTGCCACTTCAAAAAGGAAAATATGGAATTATACAAATTGAATTTACCTAATGGAATAGTTAATAATATTATTGATTATGCTTTGGGCAAAGAAGATGAATGTAAAATTTGTAGAAGATGGAGACGATATCAAAATATAATAGAAAATTGTTTGGCGTTTAAAAATATAGATGAAAGAAATGTTGAAGATGAAATATTGATATTTTTAACTGTGTATGAAAGACCGCCTTACGAGTATGTTAAACAGTTTCTTAAAATCAGTAAGAAAAAGTGTGAAATGATTAATGACATATTATGGATGTTGATTTATTATAGTAAACCCGGCGTTGATGTAAAAAAAGTCATAAAATCATATATTGAAAGTGAACAGTTTAATGTTAAAAATACAGTGAGAGATATTAATCTTATTTTTAAAATGATGTATGAAAGAGGTAAGATATATCAATTAAATTATTATCCTGAACTTAAATTATAATCATAATATAATAATAACATGTAAAATATTATATGTTATAATTATATTTCAATATGTAATTTTATTTCTTGTAAAAAAGTATTTAAAGAAATAAACACTATATATATTACAGTGGAAATGTTATTTAATTATTCAAAGTGCGAATGTTGTACAACTAAAAGGAATGATGTTAATATAACATTGTATAAGTTATTACCTGCTAATCTATGTAATAAAATAAGTGAATATGATGTATATTGTAATCAATGCTGTATAACAAGAGACCTTGAAAAGTTTTTTGTTGAAGAACATAAGGATAAGGGATATACAAAGTTTCAATTACAATTGAAATTCTTTATGAGATATCAAAAACGATTTCCTGTATGTTTTTACCATAAAATTGCTAGAAAGTCATTTGAAAAAGAAATTGATGAGTTCTTTAATAATAAAGATTTAATTAAGAGGTTTGGAGGGACAAACGCAATTAAACCATATAAAGCATTTGTTAAAAAATTTCGAGCATGTTTGATGCGATTGATTGGCATTTATTAAGTAAAGATAAAATAAACGAGGTCTTGAATGAATTTAGAATAACTAAATATCATGTATGGTCTTACTACAACACTAAATATCAAGTATGGCTACTAGTTAATTTGTTTTTCTGGGAATATATTTATTCAATAATAGGAAAAGACAATATCAAATATATAGACATTGGTGATATTGATAAATATGTAGATTACATATTTGAAGACATTTTTCCTGACTATAAATGTAACCCATAATTCTTAATCATACTATAATAATAACATTTATACCCTTATATGTTATAATTATAATGTAAGTATAGCGTTTTATATATTGAAGATAAAATCCTACAAAATCGAGCGTTAGCGAAGCTCGCAAGCTATGCGACCACGCCTAAACATATATATGATGAAACTGATGAAACGAAGGAGGAGAGTGATGTTGTTGCTGTTCTATTTTTTGTCCGGGAAATGGACAAATCGTTTTTAGACAGTTCGAATATTTTTTTGATGACAAATATTTTTTGCAATATATTTTGCAAAATTTATTTTTTTGAAATGGATGAGGTGAGGAGATTGAGGAAATGACATTTTGAGGGTAGTTGGTGAAATGAATGAGGCGAGGAGAAAGGAGAAAAGGATGGCGAAAATTTTGGAAAAATGATGATAAAAAAACGGATGAGATGGACAGAAAGGAATGTAGAAAAATGATGAAAACAAATAAGGGTAGAAGATGGAAGATGAAAAAAAATGTAGGGGGGGGTGTATGTATGAAGCAATTTATTTGCTAGGCGTGGCCCACCACTACTTTTTTCCCCGCTTTTTTCCCTTTTTTTTTCTCGCTTTTTTTGTGCTTGTTACCTCGTGTTTTCACGTTTTTACTTTTTGGCATGTCCACAACATGCTTTCCAAATGGACTCCAGAGTCCATCCCACAAACCCACTCTGGAGTCCATTTCCGGAGTCAAGCAGATATTTTTTGGAGAGTGTGGGGGGGGGGGGTGAGGTGGGAGTGGCGCAGCTCCAATGCCTTTTTTTGCCACCTCCTTGCTGATCAAGTCTCGCCAGACTTAGGGTTTTGGCTGCAGCTTGCAGCAATGCTAAACAAGTTTGCGTTCATCTTTTTGCCCACCTTGCAAAAAGAGGTTGCTACTTCCATGTTTCAAGATCACCCAAGGCGCTTGTGCCTCATGATGGGGCTGGAGAAGGGGCTGGCGAGCAGCAGTGGGTGAAGGACAAGGCAAAGTTCTGGACCGACTACAGGCCTTGGACGGGACACAGCAGCTTCCGTGCCCGGGGTCTCAAGAGGACGCCTCGGGCGCTGTCCATCATTGATGCACTGGCGATCCAGCGGATGAAGGGGGCGCGCGTGTCTCGCAAGGTCCTCAAGAACCACCTGAAAGGGCAACTTGTGGATGTGAGCCAGTCTCTTGGGAGGTTGGCTTGCACGGACAAGCAGGGCGTCTGCCGCACCCAGACAACCGCGACCACGTTGTGCGACTTTGAACACGATCGCCTCATCACCGGCCGAGAGATGCTGAACTTGCAAGGCCACGGAGAGCTTGCCACCCCGGTCGGGATGAAGGACTCAGTTCTGGCAGATTTGGCTGGGGAGGGCATGGCCCTGCCTTGCCTGGCAACAATCCTTTGGGGGTTGTTTTTTGCACGCCAGTTTCCTGCGCCGTAGGCCAGGCTTTTTGTTTGGACAGCGCGCCCCAAGCAATTTGCCTAGCGAGCCAATGAAACGTTTTTTCAAGTTCTTGGGGTTGCAGTGGCGGTCCAATCCAACCATCATTGTTGCTTTGCAAGTTACGCAAATGAGAATTTTCATTGTAGTGACAATTGAAATGGAGGCCAGGCGCCACTTGTTAGTCACCTGTTCATTTCAACCCCACGCGTGCTGTCCAGACATCTGTGCTTGGTGGGTTTTGCTTGGCCTGCGCTGAATATGCTGCCACTGGCCTTGCTGCTCCGGTTGACGGGTGCAACTATATGAAGACAGGGCCCGTAGGCGCTGACCCCTGAAAACAAACAAACCTTGCAGGGTGTGGAGAAGCGCAAGGTCAGAGCAGTCCACTGGCATGGCCACTGCAGCACATGCGCCTTCCCCAGGCAAACCGCAGGCTGTGAAGAAATCTTGGCAATCTCAATTGTTGAACCACGCAGTTGCATGATGCTGTGTTTGGATGTGTGCGACCATCAAGGAGTCCAGTGGCCTTGCGCCGTGCTATGGCTTTGCAGCGTTGTGGCTGCGCACTCGTGTGTTTTGCGTCGCCTTTCACAGAAATGTGGGTTGGCGAGTTGCGTGTTTGGCTATCTCTTAGACAAGCTAGCAGCAGCTAGCGACTGGTGACAAGCAGATAGCAGCTAATGAGATGCGCAGAGAGCTTGGCCAAACAATGCAAACTTTGCGTGGCAGCTTCTAGGGCCAGCGACCATGTCAGGAACCGCTTCATGCTTGCAGTGTGGTGGCTGACCACGCATGCAAACGCTGTGTCTGAGCAGCAGCCAGCGGACAGCTTAGATTAGGCGTCTGAGTGGTCAGCTACAGGGTGCAACAACTGATCATTTTCCACAAACCATTCGGACGCCTTGATTCATGGTAGCAAACACTGCCGACTGGTGGCAACCCAATTTGCAGCGCTGCGTGCGGCAGGCTCTGAAGTGGTTCAAGGATGTTGTGACAAGCAGCAACCCAACTGCCATTGCATGTGTAGAGTCACTTCGTGCCCCAGGGATGCAGAGGGTTCGCAGCGACCAGTCAAAACGTTGTGGCTGACAAAAATGTGTCACTTTCCAGCGTGTGTGGTGTCAAGTGTTGCTTGCTGCTTGCGTCGTTGAGACAAGTGACGAGTTGACGGTTGGATGATGGATGCTGACACCAGCAGTCATGTTCCGCAAAACTGGCTTGCGCAGCTCTAGCTGCCTGGCCGGACGAATTGTTCGGCCTTAGAGCAGTAGGAGAATAGGACCTAGGCCGCAGAGCCGCTGTCATGGCAAAGGTCAAGCAGGAGGCGCGCGTTTGTTGACGTCTTGTCCGGGGGTGGCTTGCTGCTCCAAAGCAGTTCAGCCACAATTGGAAAACGCGGAGCTTTTGCCCAACCCCCCCCCCTTTAACCTCAAGTTTGCGCGTGTGTGAGAGCGGACCGGGAGTGTGTGTTTGTAGTCATTGTGCTGCTTTGCCCAACGTGTTGCAGACCCATGCTGCAAGGCCCCAACGCCATCTGGCTCTTCGCCGCCGAAACGCAGGGCAAAGGAGCAGAAGGAGCAAACCTCCCCAGCGCAGCCTGCCAAGAAGAGGGTCAAGGGCAAGAAGGGCTTTTCTGCTTGCTACCTTTGCGGCGCATCTCCAAAGGGCGCCAAGGCGTGGCCCGCAGCGCTTGTCGTGCCGGCTCGCTAGTGATGTGTGGTGTTGCAGGATTCTGCGTTGCGGAACAGGGTTGCCTGGAGAAGGTCCGGTAGTTTTCCATGACACGTGTGTGGCGCCCGTGAACCTTGTTGCTCAGCGTGCAAGGTTAGTGCAGTTTGGACCTTGTCTTCTTTGCGCAGAGCCATCGATGTGTGAGGGACTGTAGGTAGACAGTGGAGATAAGTGCATGCAGGGCAGGAACACGCAGCGTTGCAAGTTGCGGTTGTTAGCCGCAGAGTCAGCTTCAAACAGCTTGAGGTTAGCAGTAGCGGCTCAGTAGCGACGTGGCCCAAACACACATTTTGTCAAGCTTCTGCATTCTCAGGGTTCTGTGAACTGGTGGCTGAGGACGTAGGTTGCGCTTGGTTTCATGGACCAAACATTTGGTTGGAGGTGCCAAAGGCCAGTGGCTTTGCGTTGTCAGGACGATGGGCAGAAGGTGGTGATGGCGGGCGTGGATGCCGTTGGCCATTCGGTTTGGGACGCCTGCTACTCCTGCATGCGAGCCACTGCGCAGTGCTGCCCAGCTGAGAGCTGGGAGGAGATCTGCCGCAAGCTCCTTGCCAGCGACTGCCAGTGTCGTTTGCTCAGCTCGTTTCATTGTTTCTCGTGTGATTCTTGCGTAACTTGTATATCGCTATGGATCTGTTGGCGGCAACTTAGCCTCTGGCGTTGGCGCGTGTTACGGCGGGCGCGTTATGTTCCGGAACGCACTCAGCCGCTTAGCCAACATGTTGGTTTTACGTCCAGCAATATTGCCCGTGGATTTGAATGGCAGGCGTGGCAGTTCAGGATTTTCCGTCAGTGAAAATTTGTTTTCCCTACGTAACTTTGTTACGGACCGTTCGGAAGCCCTGTCCTTGCAGTGTAGCAGCTGTGCGACAACTGTGGTTTACCAACACATTATTTCAGGTGGATTCTTACGCTTGAGTGTTCGGTCTATGTCTGTGTGAACTGAAAGTTACTGTTCTTGCGGAGTTGTTTGTGTTGGAAACACAGGGGCGAGCTGGAAGGATGCGTGCAGCAGCTGAAACATTCCTGGGAACGGCGCGTAACATGCCATCCTATTGGTCCTATTTGTCTTGAACAGCATGTTTGTTTTGCAACCGCTCGGACTGCGTGCAACAACTGCAAGGCGCCAAACGGGGGCGCTTAATCGGTTGGTTGAGGCACGCGCTGTGGTAGCAGTTTTGGTGACGGCTTGGTGGCCTTGGATCTGTTTCAAGGAGAAACTGATGCAATCAGATGGATTGATGTACATCTCTGAATGTTCTTGGTTGCATTGTCAGCAACGTGGTTCCTGTAAAGCACTGCCGCAAGGTCTTTTCACTGTGGGCGCATGGCTCTTATACAGAATGGAGGGGCCTCTGAGCCCAAACGCTTTCCACAGGCGCTGTTTCATTCCGCTTGGTTGTTTGTTTAGCTGACTGTCGACGGTAGCCCGCCCTGCCTCTTGCTACCGTTTCCGTTTCCTTTTTTCAAGAAGAGTTTGATTGTGATGGTTGGGTCATTGAAACAGTTCCTAGTGCTGAAGCCCAAAGCGGTAGGGCTTGGCCTGGGTGTAGGTTGGGACGTCAGGCGCTGGTCATGTAGGAAGTTAAGGTCAATCGCTCCATTGAGTGTGCAATCGGCCACGCTAGCCGCTGGGCGAAAGTGAGTGCGCGGTGGGAACAGACGAACAATCATTTTACCTTCGTCGCGCGTGTCAGCCCAATTAGCCGCTCTAGGCTTTGCGCGCTGCTGCACCTTTTGTCGAACGCTGTTCAACCAAGTCCAACCAGCCAGCTTTGAGCTGGCTGGAAGCAGGCTGCGCAGCAAGGCGCTTACGCAGCTGGACCTGCGCCGAAAAGCTGTGGCAGTGCCGACATCTTACGCGATAGTAACAGCAACGCTGCGCCAATGGCAGAGCTGCAAGGGTTGGGGGGAGGACAAGAACAGGCGAGAACACAACATAGTCACGGGCAACTTGGTAAAATCAAGAAAGGGAGAAATCCGTACTCCCTGAGGGTTTAGGATCACGGAGAGCCAAGATTGCAGTAGCAAGTGCTGGTTATGTGAGCGTTGGAGTTGGGGTGCAGTTTTCTTTGTTGCAGGCATCCCGGATCGTGGAGTCCATGAGCAGCAAGCGCATGAAGGAACACAAGATTCTAGAGCAGAGGTTGAAGCTAGCCTCCCACGCCTACGGGATCAGCGTCACACCTAGCATCAGAAACATGGCAAGGCGTGAGCGGCACTTGGCCTTGACTGCGCTTTGCCGCGGTGGTGTGGACCTTGGCTGGGAGTACAAGAGCCGTCAAGAAGCAGTGTGCGCAGAACTTCTGAAGGCTGGGCAACACGCGGAATGGACTGAGGAGCAAGTGCAGGAGTTGACAAACCGCTTCTCCGGGTGGCGTGCCTTTGCCGGCGCGCGGTGTGAGGACTGGTCCGTGGAGGCGCCCTCGTACGCTTCGCTGCTTTGCAGCCTGTTTGACTCGCACAAGCTCATGCCGCAGACAGATGAGATGCTGGAGAAGGCGCAAGCAGAGAGCGAGGCGCGCTGTGCGAACCAAGGAAGTGACTAGCTGGCAGCAGGCGACTAGTGAAGCGCAGCTGAACAAGCCGCAAGTTGTTTGCAGGCGCCAGGTGATTATTATTTTTTGAGCGCATGCCGTTTGAGTAACACGGGCCGCCCCTTAAATAAAATTCTCCGCAGGACCACGTCCTGCCTGGGCATATTTTTTGAATAATTTTGTCAGGGTCATTTTGTTGGGGGGGGGAGTCCCTGTGATGGTGGTTTGAGCCCGCCCAATGATATTTTGCTGGTTGTTTTGAGGTGGAAATCAATGTGTTGCTGGCAATGTTGTTACCAAGGCTGGGAGAGGGGTTGGATAGTTTCAGGGGTGATGTGCGTGACAGTGTCGTATCTCCGTGTATGGGGCAAGATTGGTGCGAAGGACCTGTTTCCCACAGCTGCATAGGTTGTTTCTGGCGATGCTGACCTTAGGTCAAGGCGCAGGGGAGACCCTGTGGAGTGCTTGTGCCCAGACAAAGAAAGTGTGTACACGGGTTTCAGCCTACACGGGGCCTTGCTGGTGATGCTGGGGATGTTGCTGGCGATGTTGTGTTGTAATCAAGGCAGGGGTGGGAGACGGGTCAAGGGCATTTGAAAATATTGTCAGCGAACGGACTTGTGCCTGGTTTGGGGATTTGTGTGTTTCCAGGTTTTACGAAGGGGGGGGGGGGGCGCGGATTTGCCTTGCTGGTGATGCTAGAGATGTTGCTGGTGATTTCGGTATCAAGGAAAGGGGCGGGGGCCGTTGGAAGATTTCAGCTTTGAAGCCAGTAGAAAGGAAGGGCGTGATTTGTGTCCAAGCCATTGGAATTTTTGTGTTTGCGGGCACTGAAGCAACATGTGTGTGCGCTCTCTGCGCTTTGGCCGCTTTGGGTCCAAAGCGGGTGACTGGTGTAGTCAGTGTAGTGTAGTGTTTCTTTGCGGGGTGCAGCGTTGGGGTTGCTGGGATGCTGGGGATTTTTCTGGTGACAAGGGTCCTGGAAAAAAGGCGATTTGTGCCCAAACAAGGAAAGTGCCAACAAGGGCTGGTTTTGGCACTTTCGTGTTCTAGTGCGCCCAACTACGCCCAGACGAGTCTTTTTTGGCCAAGGGCCAGGACACCCGCCCAGGAATAATGGGTGGTCATAGTCGCAAAAACATTCCAGGAAACAACACCCCGACAAATGGCAGAACAATGTCCGGGAACCCATCTACGGCCAAAATAATTTGTGTGCGAGGACCGTCAGGATTAGTCAAGCTAAACATATATTCCACAAAGCAGTTACGGGGGGGAGGGCCATTAACACTGAGCAAAAGAAAACTTGCCGTCGCTAACACTTGGCCAGGAGGTTGCCACGTCCATGGTGAACGCCTTCGGATGTGATGACTTCTTTGCCTTGCTGAACGAAAGCAGCAGCAAACCTATGCTCGTCAAGAATTTGCTGTTGCTTACAACTGCTTTTCTGGACGATTACTCAAAGCACGCCAGCGCACTTGTGAATGAGGCTTTGGTCTCTGACGGCCACGAGGAGGATCCGCCCGTGCCCAGGGCCTGCTCCGATGTGTTGACGGTGTGCAAGTGCATCGTGACCTTGCTGGACGTAGAGGCCGCAGAGACGGCTGAGTGTTTGAGAGTTCTTTCAAAGGCTGCCTCTGGAGCGAACGCTACAGACTTGTTGTCAACATTGCGATTGCACTTGGCCACCCCGTTCTGGGAGAAGAAGGCCGACGAGCTCCTCAAGGCAGGCGACTTGAAGCGCGCGAAGTTGTGGAGGCAGGAGCTGTCGGACCAGCTTGCGAATTTTGATGTCGCGCTTGATCCAGTTCCTCAATGGCTGACAAAGGCAATCATGGACTTGCCGCGTGTGAAGGGCCAAGGCCGCCCCGGTCAGCTAAAGGTGCCCCTGCGGCAGGCAATAATCACGGTAAGTTCGTCTGTCATCGAGATGGATGACGCGTCGCAGCTGCAGGAGTCGGACCTTGTGGCGCTTGACCAAGGTTTGGAGTTGGCAGCCAGGGAGCCAGGCGTGTTGGAGCTTCGCAAGAAATTGTCAGTGTGGAGAGGGCAGAAGGCATCGGAGCTTGCTTCGCGCAAACTCAATGCGGCCATGCAGCAAACTCTTCATGCCTGGGACACAAGCCCCAAGGAGGCAGAGAAGTTGCTCTTGGACCTTTGTGCCACCGTTGCCACCCCCAAGGTGTTGAGCGAGGCTGCCCAAGAAAACGGCACCGTCCTCCTCTACAGGTTCATGGAGATGCTCGGCACTGAGGACGCCAGTGCAAGTGCGCTTGAGGTTGATCTAGGAATCTAGGCACAGGCAACCGTAACCAGGCCGCAGCCAAGCAAACGCTCTGCCAAGACATAACAGCCAGCCAAAACTAAAGTGCCGAGACTTGCCCAACCTGCGTTTGTCCTTGCCGCCGCCCAGCCCCGCTCAGTTTTGTGAAAACGTACGGTTGGCCGTCAAAGGGCAAGTTGCGTGCAGGTAGCAGGCGACTCTTGACAGCCTGTGAACTTGTCGTGGGCCTGTGTTGCTATTTTTCCTTTTGGGGATTGTTTGTCTGGAAGCTTGTCATCTAGGTCTAGAGCTTCAAGATTTTTGTTTTAACTGTTGAGTCTGGGCGGGCCTGGCTAGGGCCCAGGCAAGCAGGTTAAGTCGTTCTCTGTTGCGAAGTGTTGGTCGTGAAACGTTTTGCTCGCCTACAAACGCAGTTGCAGTTGTAGTTCCTGTGCCATGTGACCAGTCATTTTGTTTGTGCCGAACGGCTTCTCCGTTTTTTGTTGTGTCCAGGATGGATTGCTGCAGACGTCCAAGGATCGTGTTGGTGCTTTGCAAAAACTGACCGCCATGCTGTTCACTGAGAAGGAGGACGAGGATCTGAAACAGCACATCTTGATTTGCTTGACGTTGGCGGCAGAAAGCCAGGCAGTGCTTGAGGCGCAGAAGAAGTTTGTCCCGGGCAATGAGAAGCAGTTGCAGAACTTTTTTCAGCGAGTGAAGGCGTACCAGCACGCCAAGGGCATTGTGGAGGCCTCTTTGGCTCAGCAGCCGCCCCGCGAGTTTTCTGAAACTTCTGCAAAAGTTGGCCTGTGTTGCATCGCTGTGATGCCCTTGGATTCTATGATTCCTTCAGAGGAGCTGGTCGAGGAGCTTGGCTTACAGGTGGAGGCGCAGGTAAAGTGTTTGGGCACGTTGGAAAAGGACTTGGAGCTTCTCACGCACGGATACCAGGACAAGCGCTGGCGAACAGATGAAAATGATGTGGACGAGCTCCTGGAGAGCGCGAAGTCTACTGTGGGCAAGATCAACGGTGCAGATTTGGAGAAACACTTGGCCCAGATGAAGCAGGCTGAGCTGCGCGTCGGGTTGTTGTGGTTTTTATGTTTTTTTTTGCTATGGCTTGCATACCGTTTGCTTGGTTGATAGCTGAGAGCCTGGTAGCTGCTAGCTACTGGCTAATTGGTGGCAATTGGCTGCGAGCTCCAAAATCAGTTTGCTCAGCAAATACCGACCATGCAGTTCAACCCAGGCCCTCTAAGTTAAGTCAGGGCCATCCTCGCATTGCTTTGGCTTAGGGTTTAGGGTCTAGGAAGTTTGCGTGTGTGTTGTCTGAAACAGTTCTCTGGCTGACCTGTTTCAGATGGCGAGCAGTGAGGTGAGACTTGAGTAGACAAGGACATGATGGGGCTCAGACTGTGGAGACCTACTGCTGGAACCTTCAGTCAAATTGTAGAAATGTGCATGGTTGTTGCTTGCGTTTCAATGTAGCCACCAAGCCAGGAAGGACAGGAAGGGTCGCAAGTTGGTGGTTGGACTTGCTGGCAGATTTGTCGCAATGCATTTGCTTTGCCAGGCTCAGGCGCGCGCGGAGTCATGGGTGAAGCGTGTGCCCAAGCTGAGCGAATTTGATGACGGTGTCAACACGCTCGTGACCGCCATCAAGTCTTTCGCCGCGCTCCAGAAGGCATCGCATGTGCTGCGCACTGAGAGTTTGCTGCTCATAGCTTGCACGTGCCAATCCGGCACAGGCCGCAATTTGGCCCGGAAGGAACTTGCATCCTTGGCCAGCGGGGCGTTTGGCATTTCTCAGAGTGATGTGCACAAGGCGTTGATTGCAAAAGCCACTTCACTCTTGGAGTAGCTGCGGTAGCTGTGTAGCTTTTCTGCGCGCATGGCGTTGCGGGCTCCGGAATGTAGACCCACCCCAGATGTTTTTGCAGCACAGCGTTCGTGACGTTTGTCTACGAGCAATGTTGTGTTTGTTATTCAGGCCAAGGGCCAGGGGTTCGGTGTGACTCAGTCAAAGCGCCCGGCCATGTAGGACCACGCGCGCTGTGATTGAAACTGTTGGTTCATCGCAGGACCTTCTGCTGGGCATGACTGTGTTTTCAGTTTCTTAGAGTTAGTTGTTGCTAACCTGCCATCGCCGTGTGCCGAGTTTTGTAGTGCAGTGTAGTCTTTGAATAGCTTATCTTGTAGTGGCAGAGGGTCGCGCCTGGTGTAGTTTCACAAGCCCAGGTGAGTCTCAGTCGTTTTTGCTTCATGCTGCCAGGTTTGTTTTGCGACAAGGGGCGCCCATGTTCCACCTTGGTGAAATTCAGATTTGCCGGCGGGCGGCGCGCACGGATCGCGGAGCTGCAAAAAAGAGCTGGCGAGTAATGGTCAGGTGTGGAGAGGATGACGCGAAGGCTAATTTTTTTGTAGTTCATGGCCTAGCGGCTAAGATCAGCAGTTTGTCGCATAGCTGCTTAACCATGACTTGATGCGTGGCGTCAAGTGAACATTTTGGAGGCTTTGGGCTTTAACATTTACGGCTAAGGCTAAGGCGGCCAAGGCTTAGGGTTTAGGCTGGCGCGTTGAATGTCACTAGTCGTTGACACCAGTAGTCGCAAAACGGGTTTGGCTAGCTGGTGACTGGTTTGCAGTTTGTTTGTTTGTTGTTTTCAACACAGTGGCTGTGGTGTGAGTTTGTTTGCTTTGCGGGTAGGAGAGCAGGCAGAGCAGCGCCTCAGACTTATGACTATTGCGGTGGCCGTTTGCCAGCTGGGTAATTTTTTGCAAATTGACGGCAATGTCTCACAGGAGCTGGTACTGGTAGCAGGAGCTTCTCATTGTTGGATGTTGCTTCCGCTTGCGCCATGGTGTGGCAGTTGCCAGTGTCTTAGCGACTTAGATTTTGGATAGCCCCTCGTTGCCGTCAGTGAGAGCTTGCCCCAACCATGCTCTTCACAAAAATGGCCAGGAAAGCTCCCTTGACGTATTTGGCAGAGTGCGTGAGTGCGCTGATTGCGCACGACTGAGGCAGTTTCTGTTTCTTTCCTTCCTCAGCCGCCACACAGCGCCAGAGCAACACTTGCGCGCCGCAAATCCTTTGCTGGCCATCATCTTCAGGGAGTGCGCTGGACACGATCGCTGCGCATGCAAATGCCAGGAAGCGCTAGTCAAGCGCATCAGCCGCTCTGCAGATTTGCAATTTCCAACGATGTCACACCTAGACCTGCCCAGGCCAGATCAGCTTTTTGCGCAGAGCGGGCTCCAAACACAAGGGTGGCTCCGGAGCCTCGAAAGCAACAACTTCATTGTTGAAGCCCGACACACGCCGACGAAGAAGAAGAAGAAACAAAAGAGCAACTTCTCCCAGGCCTGGTCAAACCTTGACAGGCAATTGGAGCAAGCTAGCTATCTCAAGGCTAGCTCAGCGCAAACGCGCGGGGTCCTTGTAGGCGGGCCAAGCCTGAAGCAGGATAGATCCAGAGACTTCCCGGCCATTGCTGGCCCTAATAGCTATGCAAGATGAAAGCGCGCCCAACACGAAGGGAAACTGCAGGCCTATAGCTTCCAGAAATCAGAAGAAACAAAGCGGATGTGGTGCAACCACTGCGCCGCTGCCACTGTGCGCCAACCGGCCAATTGCGAACACCCTGGTGGGCCTGTGGCGCTCACGCAAGTAAACAAACAATTCGACGCCCCCAACCCAGCCCAAGCACCGACCATGCCTCCCGCGGTCGCTGCTCGCTCAAACCGCTAGGAGCGCTTCATCTGCGAGGAAGGAACGCAGTTTAAGAATCGATAGCAGCAGCAGTTGAGCAAGGACGCTACCCAAAACAATACTCCAACAAGGAATGCGCACGACCTCGGACGCACGACCTTGGACGCCAGACCCAGCATGCTGACTGGCAACGGCTGACAGCAACGCTTGGCTTGCAACGAGCAAACCAACAGCATCCGATCACTGGCTACGGCGACGGCTATGGCTGCGAGGGCGAACAGTTAACACGGTTTCTACTGCGAAACGCCGAGCCCTAGCGTTAGAAGCCGATAGCCGCCCTACCCCGATGTTTTTCACGTTTTCGCCATCTCAAGCGAAACGACCCCAGCGTTTGAGCGTTTTCTACTGCTACTACTGCTACTCGTGTCTGGTGCAACAAGAACTCACACAGCAACATCACGGTAGCGCACGACCCTTCAGCCCCAAGATCGCATGGCTCACGGACGCGCAGCTGAAGGCGCGCGCTTGGCGTAGCTTCTCAGTGCAAGCGCCTGGCAGCATCTGGCAGCCTGGCCCTGCATCAATCATGGTTGCAATTGTGTTCAACGCAATAGCAGAAACAGCATGCAGGGCGCTATAAACAAACATTTTTTGTTCATTGCTAGTAAATCAATAAGGTAATAATCTGTCTGCGGCCGGCTTGTTGCTTTAAGACTTGGCAGCTACTTAAGTGCTTGCGTCTGTGTCGCTGCTGGCCTGTGACGCAGCTTGCGGGTTTTGAGACGCCGGGCCAATTTGTAAGTGGTTGTTGGCCATGAAGGTTTGCAACCCGCATCACGCCTAAACTCAGTATGATGTAGGACGCACGTCTGGCAAAAATGCGGCAGCGTTGGCCGCACAATTGAACACGCGCGACTCTGCTTGCCAGTGCGGGCTCCTGCCAAACGCAACAATGAACAAGCGTGCGCAAGCTGGTCACTAGCCACTAGTCACGAATGATTGATGCCACAAGCTGCGCCGCGCTGAGGCTTTCCATGGCGTTTCTTACACTTCGCCCGGACGAAGGTCTTAGGGCCTTAGGGCTTAGAGCTTGGGAGAAACCCCCGCCCCAAGCTGCCAACAGGGACAGCCTGCAGCAAAGCTGCTGCTACAGGCTGGTTTGAGACTTGCGCTCCAAGTCTCAACGCCTGGGCTAGACTAGACTAGACCTGAGGGCCCAAGCCCAAGCAAATATCTAGTCTGAGGTTTGTGGCGCAGTCGCCAGGAGCCTTTATGTCAAGCGCGTCGCGATGGTCGGGTGAGCAGCAGGCTAAGGTCGGCTGCAAGTGGCAAAGCGCTGCGAAACTTTTAGGAGTTCATCGGATCATCATCCAAGAATCTAAGACTGGCAGCTGTCACGCAGGGCGGCTACACCAACACCAACACATTCTCGGAAGCGACGTTGTCTGCGTCAGTGCTAAGCTAAAGTATTGAGCTGCGCCGCGCTGAAGCTCATTGCTTTAGGACAGTCCAAAGATCAACCAAGGCTGGGATTGCTTGGGGCTTGGTTGGGAGTTTGGAGCGCAAGTGTCAGCCTAAGTGGCTTAGCTCTTGACCTAGACTAGACCTAACGATCCAACTGACAGCTGGCAAGCTGCCAAGCTTGTTGGCGGTTGTGGGCCAGGAGCTCTCAGCGCACTTGCCAGCAAATTTGTGGTTTGCAATTCGCCTTCATGCCAAGAGCATCTCTGACGGCAATGGTTGGGGTGAGCAGAAAGGGACAGCCTTTCATTGACAGCAGTGAGGGGTTCCGTGGCCCACGATCCAAGAATCTTATTCACCAGGTTGGCAACTGTCGTGCAGGGCGGCTACACTACACTACACCAGACAGCAAGCAGCAACAGCGGAGGCTGCTGTCGCTCGCGGTTGTTCTGTGTCGGAGACTGTTGCAACGAACAACGGCAGCAAAACATGGGCGCCAACACCAAGAGCTGTGCCACGCTGAAGCTTTCCTCGGGGTTCCTTGCTTGGGACAACGGGCAATCCAGGGTGTCTGGAAGTGTTTATAAGATCAACTAACTAGCGCACGGCGCACCAGCGCACTTGCCAGCAAATGTCTTGTCGCATTCTAGTAGTGGCGGTACTGTCCAGCTGCTCTATTAAACTGATAAAGTCCTGCCAAAGTGAAATAAATTATCCTTGCCTTCTTCACGACAGGCGTGTGCTTGAGTCAAGCTGCTTGAGTAACAAACACGCGTTGACTTGACCGAGTGGAAAGTGTCAAGCTTTGCTTCGCGTGCCAATGTAGTAGGTCGACAGACAGGCTCTTGCGCGGCTCTGCTGGCCTGTGGTCACTGTGTTTTGTCGCTGTGCGGCAGGCAACAGTGTGTGTGTGTGTGTGTGTTGAGGCATTGCGTTGTTGCGCGCTGTTGTGCTTCCTGCTGTGTTGAAGCGCCTTGAAGACATGCTTGGCCTTGCCGTCTTGCCCTTCTGTCAAAACGACTAGCTCACCGCGCTGCGGCTTCCCATTTTTTGACTTGAGCGCGCGCGCAGAACAGATGCCTTGACTGTTTCCGCGCTGTGCCTTTTGCAATTGACTTGTATGATTGCTATTTGACAGGGAAACATGTTGAAGCAAGAGCTGGAGCTGCCCTTGGAGAAAAAAGGCGCCTCAGTTTGTTAGGGTTTGGCGTGTGCAGTGCGTGTCTTGGGTTTTGTAGTTGGTGGGGAACTTTGAGCGATTTTCATGTGTTTCCAGAAAATGGGAGTTGTCAGACCCAGGCGCCAAATGCTCAAGTGTGACAGGAAGGCACTTCAGTTGGCCGCGGCCCATGTGCTATGATTGCCACGCGTTGTGTTGAGGTCTTGCACCCCTATTCTGTGAATTGCTGTGCTGGCTGTTTGGTTTGTTTGGCCCAGTTTTGGCAACGGAGGTGTAAAGGGGCCTGACCTATTAAGAAGAAGAAGGAACGCAAATGATTAACATTTTTTTAGGCAAATCAAAGTAGTCTCTGCCACAACCCCATTTTCTTTGCATGTGCCAAGCGCAGTCCACTTCCTAGTTTTTCTTTTTTGTTTTTGTTTTGCGTGTCAAAATTTCAGACCCATTTTTCCTGCTTTCTGGAAACCCATTTTCTTTGCTTATTTTTTACATTAAGAATATTTAGGTTTTTTACAAAACTTGGCCACAAGGAAACGTCACAACGCAAGATTGGCTCAAGAGCCAGTACGAGCTAAAGCCTGCGAACGCTGAGTTCGTGGTCGACGCAGTTCAAGGCTTACGCGACCCTTCGGCCACTCTGGCATGCACTAGTCACGCTTCTTTTGGCGGGCCAGTTTTGCGTTCAGTGTTACGTCAGTTGGCATGTTTCATGGCAGCCCGTG
This sequence comes from Effrenium voratum, assembly GCA_963377175.1. Lineage (NCBI taxonomy): Eukaryota > Dinophyceae > Suessiales > Symbiodiniaceae > Effrenium > Effrenium voratum. Next base: position 413,377 of record CAUJNA010003708.1, on the reverse strand, counting down.
CGCTGAAAGGCGCTGACCTTTGCAGACCTCGTGAACGACAGCAGCTATCCAGAGTTCAAATACCAGCATGTTTGGGTGTACAGGCTCCTAACAGACATACCAAAATGTGGGTACATTGAAGATGCGCAGCTCTTGAAAAGCACAGTCGCCGGCGAAGTGGTGGATGTGGCAATCGGCAAGAGGAAGGGCAAGCGCTGTATTCCCGTCTTCTATGGTGAAAGTGGCAGCGGGAAGACCCTGCAGTCTCAGCTTGCGCCAGCTCTGAAGTTACGCAATAATTCATGCATAGTTCGCTTCTTCAGCAAGACTATTGACGATGACGACCCAATCCTCGACAACGTCAGGAGACTACACCAGCAACAGCAATAACTTGTGTAAGACTTGGACTCTCAGCGTGCTCTTCGCGCAGATCAAGGGTGCTTTTTGGCAACATGAGAAGGTGGTTGAAGCATGGTTTGGCAATTCAAGCCGGAACAAGCAAGACCTTGGCACCATCGTGTTTGTCATTGATGAGATTAGCAAGTGCATAGAACTGGCTCGTGGCATCGCTTCAGTACAAGATGAGATCTTGGAGCTAGAAAGGTATTGCGCATCTGCTCAGCTTGTCATGGCCGGAACGGCTGCTACGTACATTCTGGGCACTCCAGGTAAACTCAGTTCTGATCCAGAAGCGGTTTGCTTGACACAGGTTGGCGTTGTCCAGGGCACGACATATCTCGACAGCCTGCTAACGCACGAGTTACAAAAGGACACGGGCGTGAACTTGAAGGACTTGCAAGTCGCATCCCTGCGCCCATACCTCAGCAATGCCCGAACGGCATGGTTCATGATTGAAATGCTGCGCCATTTCACTTGGGCACCAAAGGAGGTCAGCCCCAAGAGTGCAGGCTCAATTTGGAAGCGCTACCCAGCAGCCACGGGCTGCTACGTGCCCTTGATGTACAGAACAACGAACGGCTTGCAGCGATTGAAGACTGCTAAAGAACGCGAGGACATTGCCAACCGGGTGCCGACCTTCTGACACCAGACATGATGCCGACGCTTCAAGAAGCTGTAGAGTGTGTAAGCCTCGGGCTGTGCAACGTTTCAAACTATAGCCAAGCCCAAGGTATCCTTGAACAAGATCGGCGAAGCAAGACGTATCGGGATCGCCTGATTTTCCAGTCTTCACCCGCTTTGGCGCACATGCTGTTTGCAGCTTTCGATGTGCCCGAGGTAGTCCCGCAGGACGGGGATTCGCTGGAGGCGGTCATAATGGAGGCGGAAAGACGCTTCTCAGAGGTGCTGACGGGCCGGAAGGCCACGCTTTGACTCTACCACATGCGATGCATCCGCCGTGGACGACAGCGTGGCTCCGGCGACGGTGCCGGTGGCTGTGAGCGCTGCGCAGGAAATCGCGCCCAAGGCGTCCACGCCCGTCGTGGGCGCGTCCGTGCAGTTCACGTCGTTGCACAGCAGCTGGTCGCAGCCCACGTTGCCCTGCGCAGTGAGGCCGTCCAGCGTGGCCGAGCCCGTGAGGGCCAGCGAGTCGGCCAGCAGGTCCGTTACTGAGACAGACTCGCGGCAGGGCGAGTGAATGGTGAAAAACACTCCGTCAGCGATGCTGCGAGGACGGCGTCGCGCGCTGGCCCGGTGATGGGTTTTTCGGCCAAAAAAAGCGAAGTCGGAATTCCGACCTCGGTAGGAGGGCAAAGTCGGAATTCCGACCTCGGTGTAGAGCAAAGTCGGAATTCCGATTTTGGGTGGCGCAGGCTCGGCAGGCTGGAGGCTTCTATGCCGGGCAGGTGGCGCGCCAGGCTGGAGGCTTCTATGCCAGGCAGGTGGCGCGGCCGGGAGGCTTCTCTGCCAGACAGGAGTGTGGCGCGCTAGGTGCCGAAGCCTCCACGTTGTCGGCTCCGATGCCGGGCAGGCACGTGGCGCGCTCCACGTTGTCGGCGGGCTGGCGTGGCTCCGATGTGGCGCGGCCGGGGTGGAGGCTTCTATGCCAGGCAGGTGGCGCGGCAAGGGGGTCGGAGCTCGGAGGTTTTTTGGGCCGTTATAGGAACCTCTAGGAACCCCTAGGAAACCTGTAGGAAACATAGGAAACCCATAGGAAACCCATAGGAAGCCCTCTTCTTCTTTTCTATGGACTTCCTATGGCTTTCCTATGGGTTTCCTATAGGTTTCCTATAGGTTCCTATAGGTTCCTATAAGGGCCTAAAAAACTCCAAGCTCCCAGGCCGGGTGAGGCTTCTATGCCAGGCAGGTGGCGCGGCAGGGCTTCAATGCCAGGCTCAATATTGAATCAACTTTGAATCATCTTGAGTCAACAATGGATCAATATTGAATCAACTTTGAATCATCTTGAGTCAACAATGGATCAATATTGACAGGTCCACCTCTCTCTTTAGAGGGGGTTTCCCAAATGGATTCTATTCTACCTGACAGGCTCCTAGCACTCGTCCGTCCAGGAAACGACCTCGTCCTGCGAAGGATTCGAAACCTAAAACGCTGCGTACAGGCGTGTGGCTGCAAAATAAGGACCCCTAGATATGCGCCGCAATTTGGCTCCAGGTTGCATTTCAAGCGAGGTCAAGCTTTGCCAAAGGAAACCACTTTTCCCTTTTTTTCGGGACCCCTTTTTTTGAGACCCCTTGTTTTCTGTGTTTTTTTTTGTTTTTTTCTTAGCCCTGCAAAGGTTGGCTCGCTTGAAATGCAACCTGGAGCCAAATTGCAAGCGTATCTAGGGGTCATTATTTTGCAGCCACACGCCTGTACGCAGTGTTTTAGGTTTCGAATCCTTCGCAGGACGAGGTCGTTTCCTGGACGGACGAGTGCTAGGAGCCTGTAGAATAGAATCCATTTGGCCGGTGGGCCCGTGCGGCGTTCCTCGCACGCCGAAGCCGGATCACGTTCAGGCACCCCTCCAAGTCGGCCGGAACGTCTGGCTGTCCGACAGGTTGGTGAAGCTCGTGTTGCAGACCGGCTCTTCAACCTGCAGCTCCAGCCCGCTTCGTCAGAAAGAGATCATCCCAGAACCTGGAGGTTCAGTTGTTGCGTTTTTTCCCCGACATTTGACCAAAAACACGTCAACGCGAAAGAAACATGTGCAAAACACGTCAGTGTCATGTTTTCCGGTTTAGGCCCCAGGGGTCGACACTGCAGCAAAAGGCAAAATCGGCAAGCCTGTTTTATTTTACCTCCATGCGTCAATCCAATGCAATGTCGCTGTACACAAATATCTACGCATTGCATTGGTGCCAGTGCCACCCGGAAGCTATATTACACATGCGCCGGACAAAGTCCTCATCGCCAAAGCAATTGTTGACTTTTAAATTCAAAGGGCAAAGCTTCAGGCGGCGCCACTGGTGCAACCAGAAGTGCAGCCTCGGGCGGCTGGATCTGCGGGTCACACGACAAGCAAAACACAGCTCAGCGGCTTTGGTCGCAGTTTGTACCGCCGCATGCTAGCACAGTGCGCTGAGTAGGCAAGCCAGTTATAGCCAAGCACGAAGTTGGCGCTGGCCTTGATGCCCTTGTCAATGTCATATTCGCTGATGAAGAATCCATTGTTTTCTACGATCTTGAGGCAAGTTTTCAGGGCCCGCACCGTCCTGAGCTAGTTGCGTATATGCAGTTAATGGTGCGGGTGCCTAACCTATTCTATCAAAGGCGCACGTCGAGAACAGCAGCATGTTCAGGGTCATGATGTTTCCCACTAGCACGCCAAGCCGGAAGGATCTCAGCCTTATTCATTCAATGATAGGCTCAAGCAAGCGGGTTTTTCGCGGGAGCTTAGTGCGCGCCCAAGGGGCAAGCCAGAACACAAGAACTTTGCAGTCATGCCCCTTAGCGTAGAGCGTTGGGTAGCCCTCATCCGCCCCAATCGTAAACTCGTCGCAAGACAGCTCGCACTTACGGCCGCCAGCGCGCGACCAAGCGTGCGCCATATCAAAGGCGCAGCGAAGAGCCGAATCGCCCCCGCCAAAAACATCCAGCAAGGCTGAAGCCAGCAAGTCAGGCGAAAACCCGCGGTGCGCGACGTGCAGTAGGTCATCAAATATTGTTGTGACTGAGAAGTCCGGCAGTTTGAGCAGCGGCCTCACAAAGGTGCGGGAGCAGGTCAGCAGCGCGCGGAACTCCTTGGCTATTTGTTTTGTTCTGGTTGTTGTTGGGCTGTGTAGCTCGCGTGCAAAATCGCTTTTACGTGCCAGCCATAGGGGCAGCATCTGTTTCTTCACTGCCGAGCCAGCCGGCGTCGCCAAACACATTAAGGTAATGGTTGGAGCCAGCACTACAGTGCGTGAGGCCATCACTCGGGTCTGCCGTAGTTGCCAGCCTAAGCCCGGAGCAGCCGGAACAAATTCTGGCTCACAGGGTTAGTGCGTACAAGTTGCTTGCAAGCGTGGCACATCCTGCAAATCACTAACACGCTAACTCAGCACAACCAAGTTCCATGTCAGACGGAGATTGCTAGTTATAAGCGATATCAAACAACGAGTCGGGTCACTATTCGTTGTTTGATATGGTGAGTTAGTTTCCTATTGTTGCGCTACGCGCGCCCAGCCGCCCCGTCCTGTTTCCATTCGCCACACCGTTCCCTTTCCAGTGCCGGAAACTCAGATCACATGTTTTCTGCAGAAAAACAAGGTAAAGGAGCCCTTAGCGCCAGACAAGTGGAACACTTGCTGGTGCCACTTCAGGTCCCCTCCGATAGCGTAGTATCTGCCACGCACAGTTCGGCCATCAACATTGATTTCCCTTAGCTAGCCATTCTTTGCTTCCCGGCAATGCGTTTTTCATTGTGCTTTCCAACCAGGGAGCAGCGTGTTCAGATCTTCAACCAATATATCCATGATCTCATCCACAGTGCTCCGGCACTTGTTTCGTTTTTGAAGCTGCCTGGTGATCAAGAAGTGGCCTGGAACCAGGCCTCGAGGCAAAATGCGTATATCTGTTTGACATCAATTGACGTGATATTGTTTCCTGCTCGCACGCAAAACACTCGAGCGGCCAAGTTGCATAGGGGAAGCCGGGTCAACAATGTGTCCTGGGCCACGCGGTTTTGGCGTGTTTAGTTTGTAAAAAGGAGCTCGCGGCTAAGCTTCCCCAGAGTGGCTCCACGGCGTTGAGACAGATACCACCAAAAGGTTTCTTTTCTTGAAATAGGGGCCTTCATCGCCATGCACGCGAAGGGGCACATCAAAAGGTCCTGCAACACACAATGCCTAGAACGGTCGCGGTTCCGTAAGGAGGCTCCTAGCTTTGGTCGGTTGTTGTACATGGCTGATTTGTTGAGCCGCTGGTTGAACCTGAAGGCGATGCAAAAAAACGCTACCGATTGATGGTATTGAGTCCAAGTAGCAACTCGCGTTCTTCAGCTGAAGTGTCCCCAAATAAAAGCATTTTGAGTAGCTTTGGCCTGGTGCTGAGCCATTTCATGAAGGAGCTGGGGAGGACAAAGCCTGGGTCAAAGCGAAGCAATCCCCAAAACCCAAACACCCAGTTTGCGCCGCACGCAATGCTGAATTGAGTGAAGGGGCTGAATTTCTTGTAAACCAGTTTGCCTTTCACCACTACATGCAACTTCCGCAGTGTTACAGCTGGTAGGTCACGCCGCAGTCGCCCGTGCCAGCGACGCTCAGAGCGAACCCCCGCCAAAACATTTGTTTGATGACGCCGGGACCCTTCCATGGTAGCAGCGCGGCACATCTCAGACATAAACTTCACGCTGGCCCCCTTGTGCTGGAATCCCTTCATAGCAGTTTTTGCAACCGGTGTATCTGCAAGATGCTCTATGTTGCTGAAGGGGGCCCACTCAGGTAGTTCAACTGCAGGCGCGCGCGTTTTGTCCTTCTCCTTCTGTTTCTCGATCTGATTGAAAGTTCTCTTTGCCCTGCGATTAGGCTTCAATTGCGGCGGTTGCCTGGCCAGGGGTCAGCGAGCTAAAGGCGTATCATCTTCAGGTGCATCAGCATGGCCGCTGCTAGATCTAGCACCTGCGAGCGCAGTTGTTCTTTCAGGATCATTTAAAAAAAACACACCTTGGCTTGCCATGAAATCGCACCCCCCCCCCCCCCCGGCATGCTCCAAAACCAGAATTTGGGACGCAGGTCTAGCGCAGCAAGCGTTTTCTTCCCGGCTTCACGCTACAGGATCTACGATCGCAATTTGCCAATTCCCCAAGACATGCTTTTTGCATGGCATGTACAACCCGACAATCTCACAATGGGATTGAAACCAATGTAGAACTACTTGCTAGCAGCGGGCCCGCTGGCGTTGCTCACAGCTTTGGCGCACCCGTTGGCGAACTCCTGGCAGTAGGCAAGGCTACAGGCATGCTAGCGCACTGCGCGCGTCCTCCTTAAGATTGAAGCGTAGGTATGCCTCCCCCACAGCCTGCAACAATGTTTTTGCCCAAGCGTTCCCGCAAAAGAAAAACCAGCCTTAACCTTGTCCCCCCAGATTTGTTCAGGCTCATCGTCAGAAACGGCTTTCATTTCCTGGCTGCAGGGTAGCATTCACTAACACGTGCAAACAAAGAAACATAGGCCAAGCCTTCCAGCACTGCTCCAGAGCATTCTTTGCCGCGGTCAACTCGTCCATCGCGTCCTTGGCAGCTGCGTAGTCCGCGATCTTGACTGCGATGCGTGCGTAGGCCCCCGCCTTCGCGTAAGCTGGAGCGCAAGACCCCACAGTTAACAGTATACATGTTTCGCCCGCCTTTGCGATGATTTCCTTTTCAGCCAATTTTTTGGTCTCGCCGCGGTGCACGATCGGGAAAGGCGCGCTGAGGTTGCTCGCTTTCATTTTCTTTAGCTCCCACACCGCGATAGGGTTCCCCTCAGCGTCTTTTTTGGTCTTGGTTCCCTTGCCTTTGGCCTTAGCCTTTGCTTTGGCCTTTGCTTTCGGCTCGCCTGCGAGAAAAAAACTCTGGGTTTGCGCAATTTGGCTCAAGGCAAACATGAAGGGCCTTCGCCGGCTGGAGGAACAGCCCCTTGCTGCTGCGGAGGCACATCTGCGAGCGCTGGTGTGGCGCCCCTCCTGATTTTCAATTTGCTCGGTCAGTGACATGCACGGCTAGGCCAAATGCATTACAAGAGTCAACTCAGAGAAAAGAGCTTTGGCTTCAGGGCGTTGGTCTTGCGCCAAAGGGACGATTTTGGCCTTATACTCTTCTGCACGCTTGTGGATATCCGTCTCAGTATCCTCCACAATCAGTTTATAGACAAAGGCGGATGAGACGTTGGGGTCGGCCTTGCAACCTCAAATCGTTTCAAGGGCAACTGTTTTGTTCTATCCGGAAAATGTTCAGGAAATGAAATCATTACCACGAGCAATTTGGCAACATCAAGCACCAATAGAAAATCTAGGGCCCCAAAAAGAACATATACTCAAGCAACATTTCATGTTCATTGGATGGAAAAATCAAAGTTGGGAAAGTTGGGCTAGTGCACGCCCAGCAGATTTAGCCTCGCGCATGGCTGCTTCGGCTTTGGCGCTGTTGTTGCAGTAGAGCTGCAAAACCTTTTCCTCGCTCATCCAATTCGTTTTCAACTCCCCAGACCTAAGAGCTAGCATGAGATTGTTTCAAGAGACTACTGTGAAGCTGGGGGTCAGGCTTTGATTGAATCTCCTTGATGATAATTTCCAGGGAAACCGAAGCAACATCCTGTTGACAAGACATCCACTTTTTCAGCAAGGCTTGCCTCTGAGCACCCCCAGCCCTCCATGCGGAAATCATCTCAAACGAGCCCCTGTTGGGGTTGGTGCAGCACCGACGGAGTGAGCTAAGAGCGGCTTGCGTAGGCTGCGCGTCTGCCTCGGTTGGACGAGAAGTAATTTGAGTTATTGCGTGAGCCGTGCCTCCCCAGAACCCGAAGCGGTTGGGCTCGAAGTTGACTGGTCCAGTGGCTGGCCCGGTGGGGCAGTGGCAGGAGCTGGCTGGGAGGTGGGCGCAGCGGGTGCAGCGGGGGTCGCCGGCGACGGTTGCTTGGGAGAAGCTGGGCTCGGGTGGCTCGGTGTGCTTGCGGGCGTGGTAGCTGCTGTAGTTGGTGTGGCCAGCTCAGGCTTAGCCACAGGCGGCTGGGCGGGCGGCGTGCGTTGCTCCTCCAAATCCACCACCACTTCCTGCTTTGTAGGTGTAGCGCGCGCATTTTTGAGAACCGCGTTCAAGTCCTCATGCGCTAGGCCGCGGCGAAGCTTTGCGTTTCGCATCTCCGCAGCTGCTATCGCTTCTCTAACGCGTTGCTTTCTTGCCAAGCGTGCGTTGAGTGCCTGCTCCTCCTCGTCCAGTTTCCGAAGTTGCTCCAACAACATGTTTTCCTCCTCATCCTCCTCTAGGCCATCAGTTGCTGGTTCGTTGAGTGGTTTCTTCGGCGCGGCTTTGGATTTGTTTGCGGCTAGGTTTTTGAAGGGCTTGGTCGCACGTATGGGCACATCATCGATGAAGGGGGAGCCTGGGGCAGAGGCGGCCGCGTTGAGCTGCTTCTCAAGAAGGTTCTCTAGGGTTTCCTTAGGGCGACGCGTAACTCAAAGAAGGTTGAAACTAGCTCAAATAATATATGTTTCAAGCTGGTAGTACTCTAGGATTGAATGGGTGCAGATTCAATCCTAGAGTTGGTCGCCAGCCTGAAAAAGTTTGTTTCCAAGACACTTCGCAATCGAACTGTGTCTCTGCCGCCGCCTCCAGACCTGCGGTGCGCGTGAGCGGCGTAGCACAAATGCCTTACATATACGCGCCTAGCTGGTTGTCTGGCAACTCCTTGAAGGCTGCAGCCTAACACGAACGCACAGAGCGAAACAAACATCTATCAGAAATTCGGCCTGAAACTCCTTTTTGGCCCTGAGCCAGTTTGACGTAGCCGCCTGAAACGCACTATATGGCACTGCAACTAGTGGCAGAACTATGCGCCTGCTTCTCCAGATCCTGGTGATAGCGCTCAGGAAGCTTCCGTTTGACCTTGCGCACAAGTTTTGGCTGTTACAAGTGGCTGCTGTGTAAGACTATATTGAGGTCCCTGCAACTGGCTGGAAGCCACGAGGTAGCGCCAAAACCCAAAAAGGCAACAAAATGTTGCTGAGCCACTAGGCAGTTAATGCGAGCGTGGGAAAAAACCGTTTGCCGATTTGCAAGAAATGTGTCCGTCCGGTTTCGTCCGGTTTGCGTACGGGTGCCAAGTAAAGACTTATCATCACGGCGTCCGGTTTCGTCCGGGTTGCGTCCGGGTCCCAGTTTGGCCAGGTTTGGCCGGCGGTCGCTAACTAGTTGCCTGCGCAGGTTCTTCTCAAGAAGCCCCCAAATTGGCCTGCGTGCCCCAGACGCAAAAAATAGCACAAACGCGTTGATTGTTGGAGCTACAAATTCTCACACCTAGTACGCCTACGCTACCAAACTCCAAATTTGTAGCAAATGCGGCACGCGGTTTGGATTCTGGTTTTACCACGAACAATGCTGTGCACCCCAAATGCTCAATTATATGCACGTATGTATTCACGCACAAGCATGAGCCAATGCGAAGGCACGGCAAATTGCCGAATTAGCTCAAGAGCTTCAGGTCGAAGAGGAGTTGCCTGCGGGCGGTAAGCGCGAAGCAGCGCAACAAGTGCCTCTAGCTAACAATGCCTCCAGCCATCCGAAGGGGGCGTCACAAACTTCGACTTGGCCAGGTAAATCAAGGGCTCTTACAGGTTCGCCTTACAGATTACTGTTAACGTGTTGACGTTCCAAGACGGTTTATTTGCTGCTAGTGAGCATCTTCCCAGGTGTCGCCTAAGTCCAGTTCCCGCGAGTTGCGCTTGTAGAACAACTCATACCTAAGTTGCAGCAGTGCGGCAGGCAAGAGTCAGGCCCAAAGAAAACCAGCTGAGATAATTCAAGGAAAGTGTCCCTGTTTTCAAATCATCATGGGCCATGAAACGTAGCGCAGGGCGGCGTAGTACTGTTGCCCTGCTCAATGACGAGCTGTCCCACCGCAGCCCCAAAGTCAGCTGGGTAAGCCCTAGGCGCACTCACACCGAATCAATGGCTTGCACTGAAACAGCTAAGTAGGCCAAGTGATATATAATGCAGGCATGGTTCTGTGTTGAGCGCAATGTTTTGGACCCACAGACCTTTCCGTTGTGCTTCTTGGTGGGAGGGGCAACTCCAAGGTCGTGCGCCTTTTTTTTGGTGATCTCCCGGCGCTCGCGCGTGAAAGGGCGGTACAGGCCACCAACCCAAATCCTCAACACGCACGGGCAATAACGGGTAAAGGACTGAAGAAGCTTCATTTGAAAAGAAAACCAAGACCAATTGCACTGAGGAACTTGTTGCTGTAGAAACTGCAAAGCTTCGGGCACCAGTGCCCAAAACTGCCCAAGAACTGGTTCAGGCGGTACACCCCCATCAAGGATTGCAGTTGAACAGCCCGGGGATGAAGCATCATAAGTGATGAGCCTGGCTGCTCAAGTATCCACGTGCATTTGAGCCACCAGCCCACCACCATGGCCAACATAGTCCTGCAACAAACAATGAAGGAGGAAACGATTTCGAAACGCGCAAGGTCAATGTAGCCAGCGAAAAACCCCTAACCTTCCCAAAGCGGTCCGACAAACCAGCGTATTAGCCGAAGCTACGCATGGCAGCGAAACCAAGCCCAAAGGCTCCGTCGCGCCTCAAGCACAAACAGCACCAACTCTTAGTGAACCCCAAGCTCTGAGGTGGCAACTTCGCTTGCTTGTTGATCGATTCAGCCAGACCCAGCTGCTGCAAACTGGCGCCGCAAACAAGAACCTTGCGCCGGGATTCGCGCGTGTGTGCGTGTGTGCGCGCGCGCATGTATAGGCATTTGCTGGCGCGTGTGCGCAAGCTAGCTTAGCCACAATTAACCGCCATGAATTTGTGGCACGGCTTGATGACGATTGTTTCACAACACATGTGGCTCAAGCTCAAGTGCAAAATTCTGGCCTGGGCCCAGCTCCGTCCAGGCAAAGAATGCTGTAGAGGATGGCCCTCAGGCCAAATTAACATCGCAGCGGGCAAACACATACCAGCTTAGCTGGGGCCCTGGCAAGAATCCGCTGTTTCCCAAGATATTCATGCCGTAGTGGAGTTCCAGGTCATGGCTCGCCACTTTCATCGAGTGGCACAAGAGCCCCACCTGGCAACTGGCGAAAGGGGGTGAGACGTGCAGTGACTGAAAAGAAAGCCGCTGCCTTGATGCTTCCGCATCCTGAAAACAAGTCCACCGCATCGAACTTGGGGGTGACCGGGGCCTCCGTGTTCCAGACCCTGAGGCGGTTCACAGTTTGAGCAGGGAAGCCTGGCAAGCGACTAGCTAGCTGAGGCACTGGCAGCATCAGGCACAGCAGGATCCCCAATTTGGGGACCCGCCGCCATGCTCAAAATGAGCTGGCGGCAGGCATGCGCCTCCACCACCAGCAGCCTGGGCAGCCAAAGCCAGGGCAGACAGCAAAGCAAGCCAAGCTGAGCGCGGCGCGCAAAAACGAGAAGCTTCAAGACTGCCATGTTCCCCCAAATCAAAAACAGCTGCCAAGCATATATGCGCCAGCAATCGCAATCGGCGCAGCATTCAAGTGCAAAAAGCTTCGCAGGCTGATGAGGCAGGGAGGGCGGCACTTGTTGAGCTGCCGGTCGCCGCGCCGTCGTGTTGGCATCCGAGCGCTGCACCTGGACAATGGCGGGCATACAGCTGAAGTACATGTGAGAGTGTCATGGGCAGATGCAAACTGTGGAGGCGTGCTGCGCAAGTGTTTTATCACTCGCTGGCTCGATCAGATATCACTGATTAATGTAGGCACGGGCAAGTTCTACGCACTGCCTAGCGACATCCTCAGCTGCGCCCTCCTCGATCTTCCAGAAGGCATGGGCCCACCACGCGTACTGGCCAGGATGCTGCAACCGTACGTGTTGTGTGGCAGCCGGCCCAGCCTGCGAGTCTGCGAAGCGCCCGGTCAAGGTTGGCTTGATGATCCTAAGCACAGCCACAGATTGCCAAGAACCCCGCAACTACAGTTTGCGGCTTTCAGGAAATTCCAAAACCACAAACGTATGGGCGGTTTGTGCTGGGATACGCATGGCTGCGCTAAATGAGCAAAGGGGCTCATGCCATGCGCCGCGCAGCCCATCAAACTTCTCACCTGCCTCCTTGCCCGTGGGGCGGTAGCGGCGAGCGAACTGCTCGCGGGCCTTCTTTGGCTCCTAGACAGCGCGCACGTGGCACAAACTCGTTACAAAAGCTGGGTAGGCCTTGGCAGGCTTCTCCTTGGGCGCTGCCTTCGGTTTGCCTTTCGCTTTGGCCTTGGTCTTCGCTTTTGGTTTCTCCTGTCGCTGGCAAAATGGCCAAAAATAGGTTGGCGGCATGCGTGCAGGCCCAGCCCAAGCCTGCGCGCGCGGGTCCAGGAAGTTCCGCTGCTCCTTGAGCTGGTTGAGGATCTCTGCATCCTCCTCGTTGTCGCTTGGGATTTCTGTGGGCTCCTTGCCACTGCGGCGCAAGCAGAGGGAAAACCACTAGAGCAGCAATTCTACCTTTCAGTTGTAAGCTACTGAAAGGTAGAATTTGAGAAACCATTAGAGTAATTCTACTTTTCAGTTGCAAGCTACTGAAAAGTAGAATTTGAGACCCTTTTCGTTTTGTAGCTTGGCTCAAACGGTCCTCACCCCAAAGCTCCCGGCACGCTTGCACGTACTTCTGCTTGGCGTCCTGGGCCGGGTGCGAAACCAAGGCAAACTGCCGAAGAAGGAAAAGGAACAGAGGGCCTCCAGGCGAGAGCATTTCTCAGCTTGCGGTTGGGCTTGAGTGGGCGATGGCCTCATTTAGTTGAGACCGCAAAATCGCGCGAGCAAAACTTGGTTCTCAGTTTTTAGTTGAGGGCCGGGCTCAGGAACTTCAGGGCGAGCAGCAGGTGCACTGTCTTCGGCAGCGCGCTTCCTGCGTGCGCTGCGTGGAGAAACAGTTTATCAAGTTTGCAAGGCCTTGGTTGCCCGTCTTCAGGATCGGGCATGCCAGCAGGTGGCTCCGGCACACTCTTCGGCGATGGGAGCAAGATCCTGGGCCAGGCATTCAGTTTTCTAGTATGCGCCTATTTTGAGTCTCACGCAAACGCTCACTAGCAAGCATAAGCAGGGGTCAAATGCTTCAGCTGGTCCAAGTGCGGGTGATAAGATGACCTGGGCTAGGTTAACCCAAACCGATTCAACAACTCAAGTTAACCCAGTGACAATGGCATATAGCAACCATGGCGCTGCGAACGGCCCCGGAGCGTTCTCGTGCGAGAGCAGCAGCGTTTCAACACGCTTGCCACTAGGGCCGCATCGGTCTCCTTCATGGAGCGCGCGGCTTGCAAAACCTGAGTGGCGCACCATATGCAAAGATGTGGACGTGCGAAGGCAGCAAGCGCGACCAAGCAACTGCAGCCTCAAAAACACTCGTGGCTGGTGTCTTGCAGACGCCAAACTCACCTGGGGCTCTGAAAGGCAAACGCAAAACGTGCGCGGGACCTGAGAAAAGGACGCAAAACTTCAAGGCAGCTATGCACGTGCGCGAAGCATGTCGTCTCAATGTAGTCCAAGGGGATTTGCGCGATTGGGTTGATGAACTTGCTGCACGCTTCAAAAACCGCTTCAGCGCCTAGGCAAGCAAGCCCAAACACGCCCCAGCGCCCGTTCACTGCCACTATAAGCTTTCTAACCCCCACGCTAAGCGCGGAGCTGCTGGCCAAGCCGATAAGCGGGCTTATCGCGTGGCCCATAGCTTTGGCGACCTGAACGGCGCAAAACAAGCAAACAACCTTTGAAAACAGGAGCCACGGCCTCAGTCATATCGATATCAGAGCAGTCCTGCGCGCAAATTGAAGAGATGGAAGCAACAAACAATCCGACCTAGAACCAGTCCTCAGCAGAGCCACAAGTTGACTCAGCCATGATGCGCCGCTAGCCTTGCCTGGCTATAAGCTGGGAAAGCCTCAAAATATGTAGACTACATCTGCAAATCTAAAGCCTTTGTATTCCCTTTTTACGTATGAACCTAAATGTACTGTTTTGGTGCTGCTTGGTGCGCTGGCTGTTGTTGAGAGACTGCCTGAGCTGTAGCTATTCTAGTTGCTGTTCTCTCTGCTTTCCTGCGTGTTATGTTAGTTTCCCAGCGATCCAGGTCGGCAAGGGCCCGGAGGTAGAGGCTGGGCGGCGGGCTGTTGCCGTTGCCAGGCTGCGGACTGTTGCACGGCCTTTGAGGCCGGTGGCAGCTGAGACACTGCGACCCTGCCAGGCACTAATGCGCGGAGGAAGGGCCCAACTGCTGCTGCTGCTGCTGGCTGATGCCCCGCTTTTGGAGGTGACCTGGAGCTCTTCTTGCAGTTCGCGGACCCTGTTGTTCCTCCTTGTGGTGTCGGTGGCGAGCTGAGCCAGCGCCTTGTACCTCGCGTCCTGGTAGTGCTGGCTGGCGAGTAGCTCCTGTTCCGCGTAGAACTCCTGGAACTTTTTCGCGTCCTCTATGTAGTTGTTTGTGCTAGCTATGAAGGTTTGGAGCTCAGCAGGGTCCAATTTCACCTTTCGGCGCTTATACGTTCGCGTTACCAGCTTTTCCTCCTCCGGTTTTTCCTCCTCCGGCTTTTCCTCCTCCCCCTCCTTTCCTTGCGCGCGCTCCTCTAGGCGTTCCTCCTGCTGCTGCGAAGTGGTCGGCCTGCGCATGCCCGGTGGCAAAAAAAAGCAACAACTATATTTAGTGCATGAGTATTGTGTTCCAACGTGTGCATTGAGCCAACGGAAGCGGCGCCAGCGTGCGCCTCTGATGCACATGCGCTTGCAGCAATGTCTGCGCAAGTGCATGCTGCAGGGGGCACTTATCAGCTTCAGCCGCTTCGTGGCACCGACATGGCGCCCCATGCGCGGCCGCACGGATATATTAATCCAATTCGTGGAATTCAATATGCATATATGTGCATATTCTATCGTTGAATAGGTTGCAATTCAACGATAGAATTGGCACCTTAGAGTAACAAAAAATGATGTCTGCCATAAATGCGAGGAAGCTGCTGCATGCACGCATGCAGGTGTGACGTGCGTGCGTGCGTGTGTTGCGCACGCGGTTTGCGCGCATGAGTGCTGTGTATTTTCGCGTGTTTCGTGATGTGTGTGTCTGCTCTCGTTCGCGCGTTCTATCCTCGGCTTGAACCGTGCTTCACTCTGCGCAGCGTTTTGGCGCCCGGGCCCATATCACGCCAAAAAGTTTGTCATTGACATGTTTTCGGGCTCTAAATGGGTCATTGTCAAATTTCTGCCCTTAAAACACAACAATGTCAAATAAACGGCAAACGTCAAGAAAAAAGATTGCAATCTGACTCTCCAGGAAGTCGGAGGTGTTGGTCACGACACAGAAGAGCTGCGGCGCGGAGACCGTGCCCGAGCTCGTCATGTCCACGCTGCCCGTCGACACTCCGCCGCTCGTGGCCGTGAAGGTGCAGTCCAGGCTCTCGCAGTCCAGCGGCCCGCGGAAGGAAGCTCGCCGCCGTCGCTGCGCCGGAGGCCCGTGGACACGTCGCCCACCGTGGTGAAGGCCGTGTTGGCAGGCCCACGCTGGCCGCCCCGGTGATGCTCAGCAAGCTGCCCGACACGGTGGACGACAGCGTGGCTCGGTGACGGTGCCGGTTGCTGTAAGCGCTGCGCAGGAAATGGCGCCCGAGGCGTCCACGCCGTCGTGAACACGTCCGTGCAGTTCACGTCGTTGCACAGCAGCTGGCGCAGCCCACGTTGCCCTGCGCGGTGAGTCCAGCGTGGCCGAGCCCGTGAGGGCCAGCAAGTCGGCCAGCAGGTCCGTTACGGAGACCGACTCCCTTGAAGGCCGAGGCCCTGATCCTCTCTCTGTTATTTGTGAAATCTAAAACCGCTCACAGCGCATCCTCACAGGTTGTCATTCAGCAAATGTGGATTCTCCGAAAATTTGGTGGTTTCGCGGTGCGGCCACAGCCCTTCTGCTTGCGCTTCTGCAAGGGTTTTCAGCTTGCTTCAATATGCAGGCAAAACGGGTCCTAGTCGCATTCTGTGCGTCTCGGAAGTTTAAGTTGCCCGGGCTTAAAGCGCTGTTTCTGGCCTTGTAAGTGCGTTTCTGTTGCGGAGCTGTGGCTCGAAAAGCCTGATAAGTGCTTTCTAAGCGCAACGGTGACTCAGAGCAGAAGGTTGGTTGGGTTGGAATTCTCTTGGCCTTTGCATGTGAGGGTCCAGGTGTGGCTGGCTCCACGACTTACTGCCCATATACTTCAGCTGCGTGCCGGCCTTTACTTTTAGGTCCCGACTCGCTGGCCGGCTTCCGGAACCTGCGTAACGCAAAACGAATGGGGAAGATCAAGCTTTTCCCCACGCGAGTACACCAGCAAGCAAGCCTCGGACCCCGTGGTGCCTGGTGCCGGATCTTCCAAGGGCGTGTTTGAGCGGATCTACGTCTTCAGCCCAAGCGCCAACATCGATGATGGCTGGAGCCCCGTCAAGAAGTACATCGAGCAGGACCTGGGGGTGAACACGGAGCGTGAGCAGGCTTACTGGGACCAGTGGGATGAGTCCGCCTTGCCGCGCATCATCCAGCAGCAGCGCAAGATCACGGAAGCGTCCAAGAAGTTGGAAATGAAGAAACTGTACCAGATCCTGATAATAACCGACGACATGGACGATGCCGCAGCTCCAAACCCCACGGCGCCCTTGACACGCTCTTCATCCGAGGCCGTCACATGCAGGTTAGCACCTGGGTGAGCTCCCAGAAGCTGAGGCTCCTCCGCGCCCGTGCGGAGGCTGCGCAACCAGCACGAGCGCTGAGCGCCCTGCTGCCGAACCGGCCCCCTAAGTCCGCTAGGCCCCCTAAGTCCCTGGGTGCCCCGGGGCCTCGCTGTTCTCTCGAGGCCGCCCGGGGTCAGTTACGGGCGCGTTCGCTTACGTCTGACATCCACGATAAAAAGAACGCAGTTTTAGAAGGGGCAAGAGTCGCCGTGCCGGGGTTCACCTGCAGGTCGCGGACCTCCACCAGGCCGCATTGCCTGCCCATGATCCAGACCTGCCATGCCTCAACGCTGGCCTGGCACGCAGCCCGCCAGCGACTCGGGCCTTTGGATCTTGCTGCCGTCGGTGTCCCAAAAGCGGACGTTCCGCGCGTCCAGTTTGCACTTCAGGAAGGTCGCTCCCTGTCGGGACTCCTTGAGGCAGCTCTGCCACCCGTCCTTCACATCGCCGTAGTCGCTCCAAATGCGGCTCGACCGCGAAGACAGCTCGTTAACGCACCGCTTCTCGAATTCCTCCCAGGCCGCCGAGGCCTCGGAATCCCTTTCCATTGCAAGGCAGGCGTTCTGCCTGGGTCCTTGGTCCTCGCCGAAGCTGCTGGGCTCCCAGAGGACGTGAGTCCACGCGGACCTTGGGGCTCGTGTGCACCTCGCCCAGGGCGACGCTAGTGGCGATGGTAGTCATCTTGACTCTTGCTTGCCGGTCCTTTTTCTATAGGGCGGACAACAAAATGGTCCGACCAAAGGGACGGCCCTCGGCTCACGCGGCTCGAGGGCCGCCATTTCCGGAAAAAAACACCTTTTTGTTTGTTCTTCCGTAAATTCCGTTTTGCGTGGTTTTTGAGCGTGATTTTGCATGACAGGTGCCGGTGTTGCGTTTTTCTTACGATTCTTGTGAAGGCGAGATTCGGGGACGTTCTGGGGTCCGGGTGGCAGGGAACCGCTCGCGGGTGCAAAGGCGTGGTTCCAGACTCACAGTTTTTCTTGACCTCACGTGCCCTGTGCCCAGACTTCGACGTGCAGATCTTCTCGCAGCGCCGCGCTTTGGAGTTGCCTTTTTGTCACTTTTTGTTGGCCGCTTGCAGGTGGATCCAATTCGTGCTACTGGGGACTTTTTGGCTGGGCACCTGTGCGGATTGGTGTCAACTCGGCCTTTGAGCAGTGTTTCAGGTTTGGTCCTGGATTTTGAAGGTCGTGTTTTCGCGCTTCCCCGTGCCAGGCTTTGTTTTGACATCGAGGCATACTGCCCGGGCCTTCGCTGCTTCCGTTGTCATGGCCATCAATGCCAACTGATCTTTGAGGTTTGGGTCCCAACTCGCCAATCTGTCAGGCCCCCTGATCTTTGGCCTAGCGAGGCCCGGACACCCCCCCCCCGTCCCGTGCCAGGATTTGCGCGACTCGCGTTGCTTTTTTGTGTGCTTTTCCCAACCCCGTCAAGCCGCGCCGTCAGGCCCGTGTATCTTTGGAAATCGTGACCTCGTTGAGCCAGGCCCGCATTTGTCTCTCCAACCTGGTGAACCCTTGACCTTGAGAGCGATTGCCCCAACCCCGTCAAGTCGTACTGTCAGGTTTTTTGTAAGTCAGGCAGCGTGGTTTCCTCAAAATCGCATTTTTTTTCCTGGCGCTCAGGCACTCCGAACTTTTGAGCTTGCGCCTCGAGCTCCACGTTCCGCCCGGGCCCTCGCCGCGTTCCATTGTCATGGCCAAAAGGTCCCGTGCAGGTTATTGTCATTTGATCTTTGTCACCAATCTGTCAGCCCCCTTGATCTTTGACCCAGTGAAGCCCTGACGGTCCGTCCCGGGGGTCCCTGCGATCCCTAAAGGTCCCTGGGGTCCCTGGGGTCCCTGGGGTCCCTGGGGTCCCTGGGGTCCCTGGGGTCCCTGGGGTCCCTGGGGTCCCTGGGTCCCTGGGCACGCGTGCGTCCGCTGCAGGTGCCATGAAACAACGTCCTTCCATCAAGACGTCTGGCCAGGGTCCCAAAGTGCATCCATCCTTGTCAACACACGGCGTTTTCAGGGATTTTAGGGACCCCAGAAACCTTACGGACCCTAGGGACCTTAGGGACCCTAAGGGACCTTAGGGACCCAGGGACCTTAGGGACCCCAGCAACCCTGGGTCTTGGGGGCAAGAGATCCTGTGAAGTGTGAAGTCATCTCTCAAGCTTCGGTTGGTTGCAGCTTGCCACGCAAGGGGACACAAAGACGCGCGGAAGGGCAAAGCTTCTGTTGTTTTTCCATTCGAGCAACTTGCCATACATCTATTTATCTTCGTGTACTCATATTTATTTTCATACATTTATATCTTCATATCTCTACGTATTTGTATCTCTTTATGAGTTTTCATATATTTATATCTTTGTATTTCTACAAATTCATATCTTTATATCTTTGTATCTTTATACCTTTCTCTTTATATCTTTATATCTTTATGTCTTTGTGCCTTTATGTTGGTATGTCTCTACATGGTGTTTTCTACATCCGTGTTTGTAGTTGGGAGATGATGTTGTGGTGTTGTGGCCCATTTGCAATGTGTGTGTGTGTGTGTCTTGGCTTCGGCATTTTGTGTTTTTGCATGACCCTATGATGCTGGAGAATGCCCAGGCTGAGTGGTACCCGGCGTGAAGTTCTTGCCAAGATCCCTTCAAGCCCCAAAATCCTTGGGGCCACCAAGGATCTCTTGAAGTCCCTGGGTCGCTGGGTCCCTGAAGTCCTCGGAGTCCCTAGGGTCCCTAGGGTAGGGTTTGCAGGGTTGCTAGGGGGTCCCTAAGGTCCCTAAGGTCCCTAAGGTCCCTAAGGTCCCTAAGGTCCCTAAGGTCCCTAAGGTCCCCAAGGTCCCTGAACCCGCCGTGCGTTGACAGGGATGAGCGCACTCTGGGGCCTTGGCGAGACGTCTGATGCACACGTGTGCAGGGACCCCAGGGACTCTAGGGACCCTAGGGACCTTAGGGAGCTTAGGGACCCTAGGGAATGTAGGGACCCTAGGGATCCCACATCCCAACCAGGGACCCCAGAAACCCCCGCCCTTCAGGCCCTGGCGGCCCGGTGCCGATTTCGGCTGCTTGTTTTGCAGGCAGGCCAGTTTGGTATCTCGCTTGGACTTTGATGCAGCGGCAGGATGTGGGTGAGCCAGTCTGACGGATGGACGCTGCGAAGCCTTGCAAGGCTTGTCCCGACCGACCTTCAGGCCGCGAGTGAAAAGGAGGAGGAGCATCCAAACCCGTGCGTTGGTGTTGCCAAAGAAGCCAGTCAATCTTGTGTTTGCTCTGGAAACTTGGCTCGAGGGTACTCATCAACACTGACACAACAACAGCTCGCAATGGTTGCCCGATGGGTCTAGTGCCAGTGCTTGAGGAATCGCAGGCCGCTCAAGCGCTTTTCGAATAGCCATGGCGATGATGCGGACCAGGACCAAAAGCCGAGGCTGGCAAGCTTGTGACGCTACCGTGCCCGCGGTAGGCAGCGGCCAGGTATGTGCCTCTGCCTTCTCGGGATTGCATTGGCGCTGCTCGTGCAGCCGAGCACGGCCTGGGTCTTGGGACACATTTTTTCGAAGGTTTTCGGGTTTCAGGAGTCCCTTGTCGCCGCCGCCCAGGACTTTGCTCGAGGAGTTCCTGGGCTGAAGGAGCATGAAGTCCCTCCTTTGGATGTTCTTGTTTCGTGCTGAGTGCCAGGACAGCATATTGGCCCAGTTCTCAGAGTTGCCCGCAGGCGCAAGCAGATTGCACTTTGGCTCTTTCAGGCAAAACGGCACCCGTTGCATGCCGGAGTCGCTCGGCGCGCCGGGGCTGCGCAAGAGGACTCCTCCGACCCGAAGCCTGTTCGCATCTTTTGCCGGTTGCCGCCAGGACAACAGTGGCCAGGCCTGGGGGACACGTGCATCTGGCTTGAACGTTGGGCTTGTTGGTTGTCAGGACCGGCGCGATCTCGAGGAGGCGGCGGGCCTTCAGAGAAAGCGACGTCCCAGCCTTTTCTCGCTCAGGTGATTTCAGAAGCTGAACGGGTGCTGAACACATCGGCGACGAAGAAAGACATGCAAGTGGTCATGCGCCGCTTTAGCAGCACATTGGTTGCAGCAGGCGTGGTGAAATTTTGAGCTCGGGAAAAGTGCAGCTGACAGATCCAGGGAAGTGGAATGATTTGGCGACTAAGCCTGAGTTAAAGCAGCAGCTAAAGAAGTTTGTGGCAGAGGCAGGAGTGTTTGCTTGTTTTACCAACAGGTCAGATTCACA
The DNA here is from genome assembly GCA_963377175.1 of Effrenium voratum. Taxonomy (NCBI): domain Eukaryota; class Dinophyceae; order Suessiales; family Symbiodiniaceae; genus Effrenium; species Effrenium voratum. Next base: position 392,408 of record CAUJNA010003708.1, on the reverse strand, counting down.
AGCGCTTTCGTGACATTCTCTGTGCTGCATGTTTGTCGTGGTTGCTTTTCAGGCCAAGGCAGCCCTAAAGGCCTTGGAAGAGGCCGTCCGTCCGAGCGCACTGCTGCTCGGCGTGTGAGTCTTGCTGGGCAGGACCTGCTCCTGGCGCGACAGCAGCAAGTGAGCGCCCAGCGGCAGGTTGAGACTGCCCAGCAGCAGGTGGAGATGGTGATGAAGAGTCTGGTTAAAGCCGCCGCCAGATTGGAGAAGGCGGAGGAATCAGGCACCAAGGAGGAGGTCAAGGAGGCCAAGGAGGAGGTCAAGGAGGCCAAGGAGGAGGTGGAGAAGGCGGAGAGGAAGGTGGAGAGGGCGAAGAAGGAGGTGGAGAGGGCGAAGAAGGAGGTCAAGGAGGCGAAGGCAAGCGGCCGGACGAAGGAGTCCGAGGCGGGCGGAGTCGGTCGCTTCCGCCGGCCGGCTGTGTTCTGAGCCGTTGGTCGTTGTGTGCGGTTCTGAAATTCCCCGCGCGGCCCGCACATGGTTTTGGTGGGGCTGCCCTGATCGCATCCAGAGAACCAGGAAATCCCAAGATAGAATTTTTGCAGATTGCGGCGGTTCGTGTCGTTGGCAGGCTCGGTATGGAGCCCCCATGAACGGATGGTTGCCTTTCCTTGTTGGAGGTCGGTCATTCCTGCCGGTCGACATTGATTGAGACGTGCCGTTGATTGTTGTGAGTGATTTTGCGCTTGCCCCCAGCCTGCTTTTGAAAGAGCAAGACCTGCCCGTCTGCCGGGGAGAGGGAGGGCAAACTCTGATGTCTTTGCACCCATTGGGGCCCTTGCTGCTGCAGGCACAAGTGCATTCTATGAATGTTCTCTTTGATGCAGTGAGCTCAACCATTCCCGGCTTTGCATCCACTCGCAGTGTTCTTGCTCGATGTTTTGCCCGTTTTGCTGCCATTCCATCCTTTTCTGTTGTTCAATTTTCTCCGTACCAGTTCATATCTGCCTGATTTGGTGTGAGTGGTTAGTGGAGCGCAAAACTATCAAACAGTCGAGGGGGAACCCCGCAAATATTGAAGAGCCTGCTGTTCCAGTCGCCTGCCTTTTGAAGAGCAAGACCTACCCTTCTGCCATGGTGGTTGCTGCTGCAGACACAATGCAATTCGAAGGTGACATTTTGTTCCGACAGCACGAGCATGGAGGAGATTGCTAAAGTGTGCACAGTGTATTTTTGCTGTGATCGCATCCACAGAACCATGAAATCCCAAGATCGCGTTTGGGCACAGCACAGCGCATTTTTTTGGGCTTCAGCTGGCTGCATTGTTGGCGCACGTGATGCGACTCACTGTGGAGCCCCACGAATGGATGGTTGAGCTCATGCATCCCCAGCTTTGTGTCCATGCTGGATTGTGCTGTTTTACTTTTTGTTCCAGTCGTTGATGCTCGATTCTCGAACAGCTCATGCGTCATCTTTTCCCTGTCTTGTCCGTCGTATGCCGCGCAGGCAAGCGGGATTAAGGACGGCTTGTGTCATGGCTCGCGCCTTGTGTGTGATCGCGGCTGCAGGATGACCCAGATGCCACGGCGTTCATCCAGGAGCTGGTCAACGCCAAGCCCAAGGACCTCGGCGAAGGCCGGCAGGACGGCGGGATGCCAGTTTTGCTTTTCTTGCTGAAGCCACACTGAGGCGTGCAGGTCTTCGACCTCAAGACGTGCCTGCCCGCAGAGCCCTACGACCTGAGCGGGAGGAAGCTGCTGACGCGGAACACGACGCGCCAGGCCTGGCAGGCCACCTTTGAGCTGTTGAAGAACGGCACGAGGCGCGTGGCCATGCTGGGGATCCCCGGCATCGGCAAGAGCAGGTCCCTGGCGCTGGGCCTGTGGCACCTGGTGTCGGGCGAGCGCCCGGAGTGGATCAAGACGCCCGAGGCCATTGTCTACGAGGCCCGGGAGGGCCTCAAGGTCTTCATTTTCACCAACAAGGACGGTGACTGGAAGGCGCAGAGCATAGCATTGGAGGACTGGAAGCCAGGTTCCTGCGAGCACCTGCAAGTGAAGTACAACTGGTATTTGGTGGATACCTACGGCAAGGAGACCACGGGGAAGCTGCCGGCCAAGACGGTGAAGGCCTGCAGCCCCGACAGGGAACACTACTCCAACTTCATCAAAGATGGTGGACACTGTGTCTATGTGGAGGCATGGCAAAAGGGGGAGCTGAAGGTGGCCTATCCGTGTTTCGAGGATGTGAAAGTGAGTGAGAGCACTTTGCTTGATAGATTCGAGCAGGTTGGAGGCACCCTTCGCACCCTTTTGGCCAAAGAAGGCTCTTATGAGGATGCCGTGAAGCAGCAGAAGACCGACGCGAAGGACTTCGCAACAGTGCGACGCGCCTTGGGTGGAGATTTGGACAGCATTGGGACGAAGCTGCCAAGCAGGCTCTTCACATTCCGTACCGAAAATGGGATCTCTTGCACTGTCGCTGTATGCTCCCCGAAAGCTAGAGAGCTTCTTGCACAGGAGCACTATGCCGAGCTTGTGAATTTGTGGAAGGACGAAAGTGACCCAAAATCAAGATATTGGCTGGAAGAATTTGTTGGGGTTTGGCTGACCACATCATGGTGTGACAAGCGGCTTGAGCCCTGGATGATAACGTATGCAGGCAAGTGGGAGCACAAGAAGGGCAAAGATCTGGTAGTGCCTGCTTTGAAATTGCTGCATTGTGATGTCAACGACATTTTCAACAGCAGATGGCTCCAAGCCGTAAAGCGCAGAGGCACGGAGAAATGCCTTGTGCACAGCCCAGAACGGTACCCAGGCATCGACTACCTGCTCGACTTCAACCACGGCATCTCTGTGACACTCTCTCCGAAGCACAGCATCGCAGAAGGGTTTGCGAAGAGGTTGCGCGACATTTTCAAAGATTGCAAGGGACAACACAGTTTCACCCTCACTTTTTTGGCTCCGGGAGCTCCGAGCAAATTCGTCCCGAGTGCAGAGTTTAACCGCTTAATGGCCTTGGCGCAAGGGCCAGACAGAGTGTTCCAGAATGTGTATGTACAGGCCGTGCAAATTCCGAAGACGCTAGACAGCCTGTCAGAAGCCTGACATCCTGAAGACAGTGCGAAATGTGTTGATTAGCATGGGGCGGCTGTGTTCGGATCAGTGTTCTTTGTTTATGGTTGGGCAGGGAGAAACCTAAGACTACAGCAAGTCTGGCCTTTTTGCGACCGCCGACTCTGACCCCAAGGCGTTTTTAATCGATGGACCTGGCGTGATCATTTGCTTTCTTGCCATTTTCGATGCGGTTCTTTGGAACCACGCCGGTCTGGTTACCCGGAGGCCGTCCAGAAACGCCTTCACTTCCTCTCTGAAGATGCTGGGGTCGCGGGACTGAGCCTGCTGCAGCGTCTGCGCGATGCTGCCAAAGCCGGTGCGGGGATCCTCGTAGACAGCCTTGATGGTTCGTCTGCGGGCGTCAGCCATGTTTCTTATCGGCCCTTGCTGGGCCTGCCAGGCTTCCACCTCGTCCAGCCGGGCCTGGAAGTCCCCAGAGTCCTCGAACGCTTCCAGGATGCTGTTAGCTGGTACGACACGCGGCGCTTCTACGTGTGCGCGGCTGTCCCGGTATTGCGGTCTCCGAGGACACCACCCACTCCCGCTCCGGGTCGTAGAAGTACGTCTCGTCGCTGAGTTCCATGATGGGCGCCCTGCCGGCGGCGCGGTCCTCGTCCCCCGCAGCCACCAACTGCAGCGTCTCCCGCTTGACGTTTTGCAGTATTTGCTGCTCCGACAGCTTGTCGGGCTGCCGGCTGGCCTCTCCACCCAGGACATTTGCGGGGAGCCAGTCCCTGCGCTCGTAAGCCCGCGTTTTTGCCGGCCCGCCGCATTCCCCTTATGACCAGTGGGATGTGTGCTACGTGCTGTGAGTGCTTGTTCTTGAAGAACCGCCTCCCTAGGTTCGTCAGCTGGTAGGTGCCGTCCTCCCGCAGCCGCGCACTAGACCCCGCTGCCCGTTCTGCAGTAGCACGTAGTCGGCCGCGCCCTCCCTGACCAGCGGCTGCCTTGGGTCGAAGGTCCTCGACTCTGGCTGCCGCCCGAGCATGCCGAAGTAGGCCTCCCCGGCCCTGGTAACGCTCCCGTCCGCGCGCTGGAGCAGCGCGTAGGCGCCTCGGCCCCGCCTCAAGCCCAAGACACGGCTTCCGTCATCCGTGTCCCGGGCCCTCGATCCGGCCTTGACCGCCTTCCTGATATGCTCCCGCTGCCTCGCCCAGGATGCCATTGTTGTCGATTGCTTTTCTTAGGCCGGCGGAAAAAAATGGTCCGACCAAGGTGGCCGCCCCGGCCCTGAAGTTCTGTGGGTTCCCCAGCCCTCTTCGCGGGTTTTCTCGAGGCCCCCAAACGGGTCTCTGCGGGCGCGTTCTTTTGCGTCGGGGATCCACGGTCAAAAGAACCGCCTGCGCACATTGCGCAAGTCCAGCTTGCGCTTCAGGAAGGTTGTTCCCTGACGCGACTCCTTGAGGCAGCTTTGCCACCTGTCCTTCACGTTCTTGTCGTCCCATCGCGCCGATAGTTCGCCAACGCATCTCTCCTCAAAGTCATCCCAGGCCGCCCAGGCCTTGGAATCCCTCTCCATCGCAAAGCAGACGTTCTGCCGAGGCCCCTGGTCCTCGCCGAAACTGCTGGGCTCCCAGAGGACGCTGGTCCACGGACTGCCTGGACCTCAAGGGCGCCGACTTGGCTCCCTGGAAGGCTGGTCTGGACCTCGCCAATGGCGAATGTGGCGGTAATAGTCATCTGATGCCGGCGTTTTTTTTTTAGTAGGGTGTCCAAAAAAAGGTGGTCCGACCAAGGTATCGGCCCCGGCTCAAGCGGCTCGAGGGCCATTTCTGGAAAAGACGTATTTTTGTCCATTTTGCATGACGGGTTACCGGTGTTGCCTTTTTCTCACGGTTTTCACGTTGTCGGTTGTGGTTGGACTTGAGCCTTGTGAAGGCGAGATTCGGCTTGCTGCAGCCTTTTCGGGCATTTCTTCTTGATCCGGGGCGGGGGGCGTGGGCAAGTCGCGTTTTGCCCGGGCCTTTATTGTCCGTGCTGTCAATGTTGATAGGTGGATGGGTTTGAGCTCGCCCTTCAAACACTGATCCAGGTTTGGTGCAGCTCGTCATTCCGCCGGGTTTTACAATGTTTTTTCCTTGCTTTCCCAACTCCCATGCCAGGCTTTGCTCGACCCGCAGGTCTTCTTGTGGCGCGGCCCTCTGGAGCTGTCTTTTGCAACTTTTTTGGTCACTCGCAGGTGGATCCACAGTTTGTGCCACGGCTGGACTCGCCTTCGAGCAAGGTTTGGCCCAATCCGACTTGGTGAGGCCATGTGGAGTGTTTTTCCTTGTTTCGCCGCCACCCGTGCTCGGCTCTGCTCGACCTCAAAATCAGCTGCCTGGGCCTTGAGTGGACTGCGTTTCTTTTTGTTTGGAAGTGGCCCCGGCTTGCATTTGCGAGGGACACCGTTTCTCTTGAGGTCGACCTGTTCCCGTCCAAGACTATGCCGTGATGTTGAATTCCTGTCAAGCTGATGCCGGTGATGCGATCGTCGTTGGTGCTCCTGGGCACTACCCCTCCTATGGTTTTCCAATTTTTCAGTTGTCCGCTTCGCCGTTTTGGATGGTGCGGAGTTGTGGGCATGAAGAGTTGTGATGCCTTTTTTTCGTGCCATGTGTGAGCTTCTCGGCCGAGGCAGCTACGGCAAACACCGTTTCACCTGGCGTTGTGCAAGAAGCAGGGACGTTTCACCGCAGCTTTGCTTGACTTTCCAGGATTAGCAGTCAGCAGTGTGGAAAGAGCCCTTGCGTCACTTTGCTCAGCCAGTGTTCACCTGCCAGCATGATTTTGGTGCAAGTAGCCTTGCCGTTCTTCAACTTGCAGTTGTCGTGCAATCCCAGCCCCTCCCCCAGGCCGCAGCTTCATGTGAACCCGTGAATCTTGACAGGCAGCGGGGGGAAGGAGAGCAGGAGAAGAAGGAGGAGGGAGGGGAGAGGAAGGGGAGGAGGGAGGGGACATGGGGCAGGGACGCATTTGGGGGGGAGGACGCACTTGGGGCAGGGACGCACTTGGGAGGACACACTTGGGGCAGGGACGCACTTGGGACTTGGGGCAGGGACGCACTTGGGGGGAGGACACACACTTAGGGCAGGGACGCACTTGGGGGGAGGACAGGGACGCACTTGGGGCAGGGACGCACTTGGGGGAGGACGGGACGCACTTGGGGCAGGGACGCACTTGGGGCAGGGACGCACTTGGGGCAGGGACGCACTTGGGGCAGGGACGCACTTGGGGCAGGGACGCACTTGGGGCAGGGACGCACTTGGGGCAGGGACGCACTTGGGGCAGGACGCACTTGGGGGGAGGACGCACTTGGAACAGGGACGCACTTGGGGCAGGGACGCACTTGGGGCAGGGACGCACTTGGGGCAGGGACGCACTTGGGGCAGGGACGCACTTGGGGCAGGGACGCACTTGGGGCAGGACGCACTTGGCGGGCGGACGCACTTGGGGCAGGGACGGGTAGGAGGGGAAGGAGAGGAAGGGGAGGAGGGAGAGGAAGGCCGTGAACCTCGTGAATCTTGTCAGGCAGTGTCAGGTATCAGTTTCACGTGAATTCGTGAAAATCCGAAGGACCCAATACACGTGAATTCGTGAGAATCCGAAGCACCCCAATACACGTGAATTCGTGAAAATCCGAAGCACCCCAATACACGTGAATTCGTGAAAATCCGAAGGACCCAACACACGTGAATTCGTGAATCTTGTCAGGCAGCAGTTTCACGTGAACCCGTGAGTCTTGTCAGGCAGCAGTTTCGTGGGCAGTTACTTAGGGTTTTGGTGTTGTCATGCGTGTTTTGGGTGCTTCAGAGGTACAGTCAGGGTCGGTATGGGAATGTCTGGCAACTGCGGTGCAAATGCCTCGATAAGTTGGATAGCTTGCAGCCACTCCGATTCCTGGTCCCTTTCCTCTTCCGTATCTCGTTGCCACACAGGTTGCCATACACCTAATAAATTATTAATGGCTGTGGTCGCTGAGGTGGACCACTGTTCGTGGTGGATCACAAAACGTGTAGACGTTGCGGGCAGTGTGTCCAGCACATAGACTTCAGGTCTCGGTCTTTCAAGAATGCGACAGCGCTCCCCTTGGATAATAAGAACTTCACCTGCGGCTATGTGAGAGCCTGAAATACGGATACGTGCCAACCCCTTTGAGGTTGTCCGCAACCTAGAAGCGTCATACTGTATCGTGGAAGTCATATGGTTTGCTGGAGAAAAAGCAGGCTTACGGAGCAATTGCGCAGTGAATTTTCCCCCGTTCTTGCCCCAGTCAACCTCAAGCTTTGTTTTAAAATCCTGTGCGCGCATTGTCCGGCATTGTGCTGTAAATTGATCACAATCAGCGCGGGCGCACTGTATCAATTTTTCAATCCAAGGAATTGCAGATAGTGCAATGCAGTCGATGTACCATACTCCTGTAGATTGTTGGCACCAGGTTGGGAAATCTGGCTGATAGCCCTTCGCTACCCGTATGGAATGCCAAAGCGCACACAGTTCGTCACGGTGTATTGACCTCCCCTGGGGGCCACAATAGGCGGCAAGTGTTCTCTTAAAGGCATACAACCTCCTCACTTGTCTGGTCTTATGCACAGCTGTGTAGGACACGACCTCGACCAATGGGTCATAGGTGCGGTTGTTGGCAAATTTTGGAAGGGGTGCAGGTTGCACACTGCGGAACACGGGTTTTTGGCACCTACCACGGTAAGCTGCTGGCAAGTAGGCAGGACCATCGGGGTCTCCACTTGAGGCAAGTGCCCCATTCACTGCAGTCTCCACTACACCTGCCCATTGCGAAAGCCGTGACTCTACGGTAGTCTGCGGATTGTTTTCTATGTCACTCCTTGCATTATTGTAATGCTCTTGTATGGATTTTGTGTTGGGTCTTAGGTCCGTCCAATCACGGGGTAATTTCCATGTTGTGATGGCTTCAGTATCAGAGGAAACCAAAAAGGTGATTGTGAACGGCAGGTGAGCCCCTAGCCCTTTTTGCAGGTGTACCTTAGCCCCAATAATCTTGTCACTCAGGGGACCTTTCACAAGTAAATTGTCAGGATAAGTTACCCCCATGCATGTTGGGTGTATGTTATCAGGCCATCTGGATTTTGCTAATTTCATAATGTCCAGAAACCCCTGCTGCTCGAGCATCGGCATAATGCGATCATCTTGCAGGGCCAAATTGAAGTCTCCTCCAAGGAACACGTTACCCCGTACGGCAGCAGCACGTCTGGCTGCATGGGATAAGAGGACCAGGTTTTTATCCCTATGTTCCTTGTGCGTCGAAGTGAAACAATAGATCACAATTGTTAAGACCGGAGTGGCACCAAATGTAGTCCAACATTCTTGGTATCGGCATGACATCAAAAGAGGATCAGGCGGTAGTTCTCTGCATTTCTGTATGGGTAGTCTGGACCAAACAGCAACTCCGATGGGTGCCCCCTTGGTGCAGGTTGAAGATTTGGTTTCACGAAATTGGGGGACAGGGTGACCCCAGATTGCCGAAAGCTTGTTTGAAACCAAGGTCTGCTCAAGTTCAAGTTGGTGGTCCTTCATGGCTCCAGTTTCGGATAACAGGTAAAGGTCAGCAACGACACCACAAATGTCAGCTGCATGATTATGGACCGTTGTGGGGTTAAAGATACAAACCGTAAAAACTTGGTATGGTCCCGGGTGCGTAGCTTCCCCAAACCGAATTGCACATCCAAGGGCAACTTGTGTCTGCCAAGCATGAAAGCTCAAGGGCGCACACATATCCTTGAACGGAACCTGGGCGCTGCACCTTTTACCCCATGTCGATCTGATCCTTTCGGAATGCAACCTAAACTTGCTCATGGCACATGTGCGAATGCGCACATGTGCAATCTGGGTAGTCCGATCCTGACCCAAAACAAGACTTATGTTACGTGCGGCATGATAGCCGTGAAGTCTTGGTAAATGCAAGCAATGGGTGGGCTTGCTACCCCGGGATCTGACACCCCTGTCCAGGCAGTGGATATGCGTATGATCATGAATTAGAGATTCGATGCCACATGGGTGGCTGCGTCTTTTGACAGTTAGAATTATTCCCGCCTGACTGGTGCAGAGATGCACAAGTAGTGCAGGGAGCTGGATGCTCAACCTACCGGCGGCTGTGGTATTGGCGATGTGCTGGAGATGCACTCCTGCTACATGTCATCATCATCACTTACTACACGCTGTGCCTTCTTGGCAGGTTCGGCTTTTTCAGGCTTATCCCTCGGGGATGGCCTAGCTTTCAAAGCCTTACTGATGGCCTGCTGCATGCTTGTCTCTAACTGGGTAGTGACTGCCGCAACGATACCGTGCAGTTGCGTGGTGATGGCAGACTGCATCTCATGCTGCGAGTCCTCAATCTTTTTCTGACCCTCAGCAAGAGCCTGCATTCTCTGCTCCAAGGAGTTAAGACGCTTGTCCTGTTCCTCGTGCTTGGCTTGGACGGGACCTGATGTCGTACGGGGTGCAGCTGGTGCTGCCTTGGCCGCTGCATTGGCCCACGGGTCATGATGCAGCCATGGATCCACGGAAGAGACCGCTGCCTTGGGCTCAGGAGTTTTTCCTGCCAATACTACCGGGGAGGCAGCAGATTTGCGTGTCTGCACGCTGGTGATAAGGATTGAGGCTGTCCCCAGTTGGACACACCAAGTTGACGGATTTGCATGTGCACCGACTAACCAGGTACGCTGGTCCAACCTTTTGATGGGTTTCAGCGGCCATGCCATTTCGGTCCCCAGCTTGATGAGTGACTCCCTAGTCATGCCAGCCGGAAGATGGGTCAATTTGTACAACCCTTTCACATTGATTGGCTCACGCCATTCTTCTCCAGGGCGCACTTTGGCGTGAAGCTCCTGTGCGTTGACTGAGAGAGCCCTGACTGCATAATTTGGTCTCAATCCTCCGCCACGAATGAAACCAAGATGGGGCAGGCCGGAGCAGGCTGTCTCCATGCTGACTCGAGTGGCGTCCGCAATCCAAAAGACGGGGTATTTTGCATCAATCCCCCCTGCAGCATCTCTTGGAGTAACATAGACACAACTGAACCCTGACAGACGCAACAAGTCACAAAGATGTGAAGCTGGCACGCTCACCCATATCTGAACTGTGCTGGCGTCTGCAGGCAGAGCTCTGTCTCTGTCTTTACGGAATGAACGACCCCACACTGCCATGACATGCGCTTGCAGGTCTCCTAGGCGGCCTAGGATCACTTTAGCAGGAGCTTGGATCAAGGTGGTCCAAACTTCAGGTTGAAAGTCCTCTGCAAACACCGTAAGCGAACAAGTGACAGTTTCGGCTACAACCATCTGGAGCTTCGGCAGACCGAGTTCAACTGGTTTCGCGCCAAGTTGATACATCGTGCCCCTAAGCAACACACGGTCACGAGTGCCCGCTGCCAATGCTGGAAACTCAACCTGAGATTTGCGTATCTGGTCATGGCACTGGAGTTCCTCCCCCAGGACGATCACCGCCAGTTCGTCTGCAGCGGCAGGTGGCTGAGCCAGCCACGGCAATGCTTCCTGCTGGGAAAGGAGGGCAACACCCGAGGCCCGCGTGCTGATTTCTGAAATCACATCTGACGGTGTGGCATCTCCATTCAAGAAGGTTCCAACTTCAAGTTGAAAGTCCGATGCACTGGGCGGTGGACCCACGGGTTTTTTCGGGGGCCGTTTGCTGGTTCTCCTAGATTTACCAGCACCCTTGCCCGAAGCTTTGGCATCTTGATAAAGGTCGACCCCATGCTTAGCAGCCAAGTCAACCAACGATTGCTTTTGCTTCGTCATGGAGGGTTCCGTCTCAAGGGAGGCAACGTCTGAATCCTCGCACTTGGTGAGCAAGTCCTCCACTTTTTGGGCAATCTTGTGCACGGGGACTCCCTGCTGGAGCAGAATGGTGGCACATCTCGTACTGAGCGTCTTTGAACGACCGCCACCTCTGATACCCTGTTGCCGGAGTACAACCAAGCTTTGGTGTTCCAAGCAATCTGATGGCCATTGACCCAGGGTTCCACCTCGTCCAGGTGGACGTGTGGTGGCGCTTGGGCATTACGGCACGCATCTGACAACTCGCAATTTGCAGGTACCTGGATTAGTCTTGCTTTTGTCAAACCTGGCCATTTGATCCACAATTCGACATGCGCAGGCTCTGGTCCTAATGACGGCGTTAGATTGATCCTGATGGCGAGTTGTGGAGTTTGATCAACAGTTTCATACGGTGCCAATACTTGCACCCATCCCTCAGTTTGCAATACTGCACAGATGGGATCTCCGGCTGCATGGATCATCTGCTGCAGCTCGTGGGCGTAATCAAGCACCAGCATGGCGGTATCCTGTGGCACACGCTGGATGTGAAACAGATTGTCATCCCACGACCACATGATGAAGCATGAAGGATGCCCGTGGCTGGTGGTGGGCAGAACCTCATGGAGCATGGTTCTGAGTTCTGCAATTCGGGATTCTCCGTGTCTGGCAAGGCTGTGTGATACCACATGCAGTGCGCAACGAGATCCACGGGGTCTATTTACCCACACATCATGATCGTGCGATGCTATGCCTAACGTTTCAAGAATCCTACCCACAGTGGTAGGCTCATGTAGGACGAGATGGCTGTGAAGGGTCTCTGTTGTGATGTTGGCGGCCCAAGTCACTTCAGTAGGCAATGTGGGTGAGACCTCGGACTGAACAGTATTCACAACCAGGTGTGACCACTGCCCTCGTGTAACGACTTGCGAGGTTCTCGCCTTGACACGCTGGCTTAAGAAGGAACTGATGTGTTCCATGGGATCAACCGCGGCAATGCGCAAAACCCTTCGAGCATGGCGTGCTACCGCAACACTGAGCACGTATGCAACGGAGCAATGAAGTTCCCTACCTGTTTGAAGGCTTCGCACAAATCCGATGGCAAAACTGGTGCTTTCTTGATGCCATGCGCAACAAGGACTTGGTGCGGCGACAGGAAATGGGGCTTCCCGCGAGTGTGACGTGCCTCAAAGACAAGCACTGCGAAAATGCCTTGGGCCTCTGCCAAATGCACACTCAGATTGTGCTGTTGGGAATATGCAGCCATGATCGTTCCCAACTTATCGTTGGAGCAAATGGCCCGTGCCCGGATGTCGTTCCTACGGTGCCTACGGCACATGCTGATTGGCAAGAATCTCGGATTATTGTAAACGGCAATCGCTGCGTCTGAGAGTTCCAAACTACGCCTGTGTTCCTCATCAAGGGTCAGGTGCCAGGCATCGAAAGTGGCGAGATTGGGATGGCCCAACTCCAGCCACCTGTAGCTGATGAGTTCTTCGTCTTCCCCGATATGCCTTCCGAACAATGCAAGCCATCTGGGTCTTGTCACAGGGGCTAAATCCTGGAGTGGCGCGATGTCCTCCCACAAGAATCTATAGCCTGCCCATGCTGCGAGACCTTTGATAAGCTGGAAATCTCTGTGCTCTGTGATGGTGGACACGTTTTCGGTAACAATCATGAAGGGTTTACACAAGTGTGCGGCCTCAAAGACTTCCAGCCACAATCTCCCGCTTTCAGATTCAAACCCTGACTGAGCTCCTGCCCTCGACCAAGGGGGACAAGGACAAGAGACTGCCCACATGTTGGCTCCGGTGCAGCTGTGTAACACTGCCAATGTGCGGGTTGTCACATCCTGTCTCCAAAAGAGATGGTGGCCCAGCTCAAGTGCGTCGTCTGAGGACGGGACGTGCTGTGAGGTCAAGTGAATCCCTCCATGATTCCTCTGGTGTGTCTCTGCGGCATGCACGCAATTGTCTATGCAGGCAACGGTGCGTATGGGAGCGTTATGATCTTGGAGATGACTGATGGCATGGGACCAGCCACCGACTCCACCGGCAAAGATGTCCATGACTCTGAGTTGCTGGGGGAGGGGCTGGCCTGGGTCATGCTGCACGACGGCAGTGTCACACTGGCAAATGGCTCTAAGCGCAGAAGCACTCCTGTCAACGTGCACACTGGCCAATACAAGCACACTGTGTGATGAAAGGGCTGTAGGCAGCAGATCGGATGTGGTGATGGTGACCAAAGTCTCATGCTGGAGTGCACCTGTGAAGTCTGGGTCCTCACGAAAGCCTAGGAAATCAACCAGATTGGCCTGGTACTCAAGCATGTCGAGATGTCTACGAGTCAACGTCCACCTCCTGATGCAGATATGTGCACATCCTCCTATGTCCCAAATGGGATCATGATTTTGGAGACACCCTCTGCCAAACAGCCACTGCTGAATGGGGACACCCGGTTGCTGCGGCCTCGGGTCCGGCCTAGATGCATCAGGTCTGCTCCGTTTCATGCCACCGCAAATCCCATGATCTCTCAACCGGATGACACATTTTTGCAAAACACCAATGGGATTCGTGGATCAAGGGTGGTACCATTTGCTGTTGGGATAACACGTCTGGCCAGCTGAAGAAGCGCAACAACGTCTCCTAATGTCTGATTGGATCTCGCCTGCAAAACGACCGGTTTTGTGGCGCCTGGTGGTACAACCCAAACCTCTATGAAGTGGCCGGGGGTTGTATTTTGATTGGCAATGCTCCCGGATCCTGGACTGGGCATGGGATCCCCATGAACTGAAGAGCATTTGTGGTGGTTTGCGTGCTGGCACCGATGCAATGAGTAAACCCCCACCGATGCCAGGCCGGCGCATGTTTGATCTGTATCGCAATCTGGGTTTGGTTGATTTTCTGCAGGCTCATAATGCTTAGCAAACACGTCTGAGTGCAGGTCGGATGTATACTCCTGTCTCTCCCAACGATGTGCATCGGATTTAGAGTCCCTGGTATCGCGCCACGGAAATGTCTCCTTTTTCTCAATCCCATGCAATCCTGAGTAAGGCAATGAGCTGGATATCATGTCTGGGCATGGGAGTGTCCACGCTGGAAAGGTCGTGGGTCCTCCCTTGCATCTGTCATCCCCGAAAGGGGAACTGGTACTACTGCTCGAATTCTGATTCGAACCGCGGCCAAAAGCCGACGAGATTTCTGTGCCACTCTCGGCATTGGTACATGGTCGCGGTCCTGTGTCATGCACGTTGGCTGCACGCCCAAAAAATCTGCTGAAAAGGGATTGCAACTCCAATTTACCCAAGGCAAGTGAATGTGGCTTTCCAAATTCAACGCAAATATTCAAGCGTGACGTCAACTGGTCTTTCGGCTCTTTGGTTGGCCTCTCTGGCGATGCACTCTCGATACCTATAGAGGCACACGTTTGCCACTTAGGCAACACCACATGCTCAGAAAGCGGTGCACAGGGTGCACACAGGCAGTGTCCTGGCTTTGGCTTTGATCCTGCCTTATCTTCTGAACCCTTGGTTGTGGTCCTTGCCGTGCGTGGGGCAAAACAGGAAGCAGGGATACCTTGACAAACAAGGCGCCCAAACCTAGTTACCACTAATGTCTCTGCAAGCATCGGCCAGGCTCGCCCTGAGGTCTCAACCCAGCGGGTGCCCGATTTCACACGATAACCTGAGGCAAATCCAGTCGCCCTGTGGATCACGGATGCGATTGTGTCCTCAAACCTGACATCACAAGCGACGAGCTTTCCCTCAAACTTCACCGTCACAGATTTACTAAAAGTGCTTTTCCGAAAGAAGCGATCCAGGCTGTCCTCGAAGTGCATCTCTCTAGGTACTGTGATGAGGCCGAAGGATGATGTCTCAAGGCAGGCTCTCGGTGCCAATCTAAATTTGCTCAAGTCACTCCAGAACCAAGCGGTCGGGTCAAAACGGGCATGCGGATAAGTTGGGCTGGGGGGCTCATAGTGAAAACAAGTTCGGCTTACACATGGCAGCACACTGGCAAATGGCCTATCCACATGGTCACGGCTCTGTTCGTCCCAATGCAACATGGCGGGCCCCTCTCCCCATCTACAAAGGTCAACCAAGCTACCGGCGCGAAGGTCTGAGCCAAAAGCTTGCAACCTGCATCTGGAGGCTCCTCTCTCTGCTGCGCTGGCCAACGGCGACGACGCTGAGCATCACGGCCGACTAGCATCACGGCGGCGGACGCGGCCCTCGCGGCTGCGCTGCTGGCCTACTACACCTCGGCGCAAGTGGACGCGCTGTTGGTCGACTGCCGAACAGGAGCGGCGCAGGACGCGGAGCGACCAGCGCCATCTTGGCTGCGCTGCTGGCTTGGCGCAAGTGGACGCCCTGTTGGTAGACTACCGCACGGCAAGCGCGCAGGACATGCAGACGCAGGCCGCCATCGCAGGCGCGCTGCTGGCCTACCGGACGGGCCCGGACCAGGACGTTTTCACGACCAACCAAATCACCTTGGCGCTGGTGGCGTTGGACGGTGGCAGCTGCAGCCGCCGCACGCAGCTCGGGGGCAGTGGCTGCTGCTGCCGTGCGAAGGAACTCCGAACAGTCGTTCAACTTGCTTGCCACCGCCTTGCGCAACCCGCAGGAGTAGGGTGGACTAGCAGGCATTTGGTGCAGAATTCCCTGAGCCTGCTGATTGGAGCTTGATAGGTCCACCTGGAAGCTACTTGGCAGAGCGACAATGCTGAGGCCAGGCGCCGCCGGGCAAGGTAGTACTCTAGCTTTCCGGAACCGAAGAAGGGCGAGTGCAGCACCGACACGTCGCCCAGCAGCAGGTCCAGGTGTGGAGCCAGCCACGACTTACTGCCCATACACTTCAGCTGCATGCCGGCCTCGGCAAGACCGTGCCTGGCAGCAAAAAGAACGCCACCCAACTCGCCGTCCGGGCAGGAATTGAGCCGCGCGGAGTAAGAAGCGCTTAGCTCCTTGGCCGACGCCTTAGCCACTGGACTAAGGCGTCGGCGAAAACATATGTAAACCTGTCACCGGCAATATCCCGGAGGTCCTGGAGAACGAAGAGGTAACTGACGGCACGCACGTCACTGCAGGGCAGCTGGCCCTGGCTCTGATGCCCTACGCCCAAGTGGCAGACCTGGCGGTGAACACGGCAGCCTAACAACGCAGCGGACGACCGGGTCACCGCAGAGCTGGCCTCAAAGCTGGACAGCAGCGCACTGGCGCCGGCAATTGCGCCTCTGGCCACGGCAGCAGCCCTGGCCATCACGGACGGGCAGGTGGCTGCGCACGGAAGCAGCATCGCTGCGCTGCAGAGCTCGCTGACCACGGGTCTCTCCAACAAGGCAGACCAGTCGGCCTTCGACGTGCTGGAGGGCGTGGTGGCGATCGAAGAGCACCCCCGACAGAAGCTGTCGAACTACAGCACCACGGCGGCCATGAACGGCTCCATCGCCTCGGCCAACAACGCCACGCTGGCCACGGCGGCGGCCAACTACGGCCTCAAGACGGTGGTGGACCAGCACTCCCTCGACATCGCTGCGAGGGTCACGCCGCTGGAGGTCGACACCAAGGTGGCCAACGCTCTCCTGGGCGTCGTCACCGCCGCAGCGCTGGCCTCCGAGCTCGCAAGCCGAGACGCCTCCATCTCGGGCCTGCAGGCCTCCAAGGCGGACGCCAGCGCCCTGACCGCGTACGCCCTGCTGTCGGCCGTCGACACTTCCTCGGAGGTGGACTCTAAGATAGCGGCAGCCCTCCTGGACGCAGTCACCACGGCAGCGCCCTCGTCCGCAAGGCGGACGCCAGCGCGCTGGCCGCCGTGCTCTCCACGGTGGACGGGCTGGACACGCCGCTGGAGGTGGACACCAAGATAGCAAATGCCCTCGCCACCGAGGCCTTCGTCGCAGCGCAGCTTGCTAGCCGTGACGCCAGCATCACGGCGCTCCAGGGCGCCAAGGCCGACGCGACGCTGCTGGCCTCGTACGCTACGAACGCGCGCTCTCAGCCAGCGAGACCACGCTCCAGAGCGCCCTCGACGCAATCCTCGCGGAGCTCGCCGCCCTGCAGCTTTCCGGCAACGCGCCGGCCTGGGCGGGCTTCACTACTTGGGAGCTCGTTCGCGGAAGCAACGTTGCTCGCAACCTGCATCTGGAGGCTCCTCTCTCTGCTGCGCTGGCCAACGGCGACGACACGCTGAGCATCACGGCCGGCTGCTACTCCGTCGCAGCGGCGGACGCGGCCCTCGCGGCTGCGCTGCTGGCCTACTACACCTCGGCGCAAGTGGACGCGCTGTTGGTCGACTACCGAACAGGAACGGCGCAGGACGCGGAGACGACCAGCGCCATCTCGGCCGCGCTGCTGGCCTACTACACCTCGGCGCAGGTGGACGCGCTGTTGGCCGACTACCGGACGGCGAGCGCGCAGGACACGCAGACGCAGGCCGCCATCGCAGGCGCGCTGCTGGCCTACCGGACGGGCCCGGACCAGGATGCTTTCACGACCAACCAAATCACCTCGGCGCTGGTGGCGTACCGCTCGGCCGCCGACCAGGACACGGCAACGGCCTCGAGCATCGCAGCCGCACTGCTCAGCTACTACACCGTCGCACAGGTGGACGGCCTCCTAGCCGGCAAGCTCGGAGTCACGGAGGCAGCCTCGGCCCTACAAATAGCCGTGCGCTTTCCGGACGATGGAGGGGCCGACAAGGTGGTGCCCGCCATCGGCGAGCAGATCCTGGCCCCCACGGACGTCTCCCTGTCAAACTGGACGGTTCGTCCGACGCAGCGTGGTCCTGGCCACGCACACCACGGGCGCAGCGAGCGTGGACGGCTACACCCTGACCCTGGCGGTGAACCCCTGGAACATCGTGCGCACCTACAACCTTTCGCCTGCCGGCACCGGCTCGGCACGGCCTCCAACTTCGTGGTGTACATGTCCGAGGCCGACAGCGTCTACGACCCCCTGTGCGGCAGCTTCGTGGGTGACCAGGGCGCCTGGAGCACGGCCAAGATGTACTTCACCGTGCCTCCGAACGGAGTTGCAAAGCTGCGCCGAACCAGACGGCAGGAACGGTGGACGTCTACGGCCTCCAAATCCTGGACGCAACCCTGGAGGCCGGCAACCCGACGGAGGTCGAGGACACGACAGCCTCGGCCCTGCTGCTAAAGCACGAGTTCCTCGACGGAGGGGCCGACGACGTCACGCTTGTGATCCTGGGTGAGGTGCTGCTGGAGCCCACCCTGACCACATTAGCCAACTTCCTGGTGCGCTCCAACAGCCAGAGCTCCATGGCCTTGGCCAGCTTCACGGTGGGAGGCTTCCATCTGGAGGGCTACGCCATGACTCTGAGCGCCTTCGCCTGGAACATTGTGCGCACCTACACCCTGACGCCGGGGAGACGCTACTCCTTCGGCTGCCGGTACCGGCTGGGCACGGCCTCCAACTTGGTGATGTACGTCAGCGCGGCCGACAACGACTACGTGGGCGTCACCGGCACCTTCCTCGGCACGGCCGCGCCTGGACTTCTCGGCGCCGCCGGGCGGAGTCGCGAAGCTGCACTTCGGCGCCTTCGGCGGGTCGATCTCCGGGCTGGTGCAGCAGTCGGCGGGCACGCTGGACCTGTACAGCCTGCAGATCAGGGCCAGTGGAGAGTCGGTCTCCGTGACGGACCTGCTGGCCCTCACGGGCTCGGCCACGCTGGACGGGCTCACCGCGCAGGGCAACGTGGGCTGCGACCAGCTGCTGTGCAACGACGTAAACTGCACGGACGTGTTCACGACGGGCGTGGACGCCTCGGGCACCATTTCCTGCGCGGCGCTCACAGCAACCGGCACCGTCACCGGAGCCACGCTGTCGTCCACCGGCGCCTGTCCGTAGCCACGCTGTCGGGCAGTTCGCTGAGCATCACCGGAGCGGCCAGCGTGGGCCTGCTGAGCTGGGCCACTGGAATCACCGGCAGCACTCTCACCATCAACACAACACGGCTAACGCTGGTAACTTCACCACGGTCGGCGACGTGTCCACGGGCACCCTGACGGCCTCCGGCGCAGCGACGGCGGCAAGCTTCGCAGCCACCGGGGCGCTCACGGGCGCCACGCTGACAATCACCGGGGCGGCGTCCGCCGGGTCCGCTGGACTGTGAGAGCCTGGACTGCACCTTCACGGCCACGAGCGGCGGAGTGTCGACGGGCAGCGTGGTCTGCGGCGACGTGACGAGCTCGGGCACGGTCTCCGCCCCGCAGCTCTTCGCGTCCAACACGCTCACCGTGACCAACACCTCCGACTTCTCGGACGATCTCTTTCTGACGAAGAACTGGGCGGGCTGGAGCAAGGTGCAAGTGTCCAACAACAGCGCGGCGTCCGACAGCGGCCCGGAGCTGCGGCTGCTGGGCAACCAGAGCGCACGGGTCTTCCTGGAGCGGGACGGCGGGGCGCACCAGTGCGAGCTGATCATGATCAACGACGAGGCGCTGGTGCAGACGAAGAGCCTCTCGACGCAGCTGTCCCTCACCACGAACCAGAGGAACCCCGGCTGCCTGGTGATAGCCGGCAACACGGGCAACGTGGTCTGCAACACGAGCTTCACCAACTTGTCGGACAGCCGGGTCAAGACGGAGATTGTCGAGGCCGACGGGGGGGAGCTGCTGCAGCTCTTCGACTCCGTGGAGGCCAAGCAGTACAAGCGCCCGGACATGAACGGGGACCTGAGGCTGGGCTTCGCCTCGGACGACTTCGCAGGAATGAAGTGGAAGAACCTGACGGGGACCGCCCGGTGGAGCGACGGCACCCGAGGCTGGACGCGGTGGAAGCCTGGCAGGCCCAGCGGGGGCCGAAGAACAAGTAAACATGGAGGCGCTGAGGGACCTGGCCGACGACTTCAACGTGCGGGACCCCCGGAAGCTGTACCGACTCGCAAGGCAGCGCGACCTCGACGTGACGCAGGCCATGGCCTTCGAGGCGCTGAAGGCCGACGTGGGCCGGCAGGTGCAGACGCCCCGGCCACGTGCGCTGGGCAAGTCGGCTGCGGAGGGGCCGAACGACCGGCTGCAGGCCGACCTCATCGACTTCAGCCAGAACACGCGGGGGAAGACGAAGTACGGCCTGGTGGTCATGGACGTCTTCACCCGGGAGGCTGCTGTGGAGCCTCTACAGAACAAGAACGCCAAAGCGGTCGGCCGGGCCACCAAGCGGGCGGCCCGGGAGCTGGCGGGGGACGACGAGAACTTTGCGGTCACGACGGACCTGGGCAACGAGTTTGCCACGCTGGGCCGGGAGCTGCGCGATGAGGCGGCGCACCGCACCAAGCGACTGGAGGACCGCAACGCCATGGCGGTGGTGGACCGGGGCATCCAGACCCTCAAGAAGGACCTGGCTACCAGGGTGGCGCGCAAGGGCGGGCAGTGGAGCGACTTCAAGCAGGTCGCGTCGGCCTACAACGCGCGGCCCCACGAGACGGCGCCCCGGAAGACGTGGAGAAGCAGCCGGCCACAGAGTTCAGGGTCCTTCAAGACAACGCTGACAGGTTCCAGCACAACAAGGACCTGACGAACCGCCGCATCAAGGCAGTGGAGGGCGCTGCCGGCGCCCCAGGGCAGTGGCAACGCGGCGGGCCGACTGACAAGACGGGGCAGGCCGGCAGCTGTGAGGCAGCTGGACAACTTCCTAGGGCAGCCGAGCAGGCCAAGGACCATAGACTGATACGGCTGGTAGCTTTACGGCCGATAACCCTGCCTCTCCAGCTGGAAACTTTGTAGTACTTGAGCCAAAGCACAAACGCTCTCCAGCTGGAAACTTTGTAGTACTTGAGCCAAAGCACAGACGCTCTCCAGCTGTGGAAACTTTGTAGCACAATGCCGCGCATTTAGGGGGCACCCCAAAAGAACAGCCGCAATGCGGTTGGGGAGAAAACATCGCGCATCCCAAAAATCTTTTGCGGGGGGGGGGGGGGGGGAACCAGCGAGCATGTGACACAAACAGGGTTATTTTCAAACAAGTTTGATCAACCTGTCTTTGTGCCAAACAGAGGCGTCTCAAAACACTTCATGTCACTGTCCAGTTTGTGACAAACGTGTTGTGTGCAACATTTGGCGCAAGCGGTGGGTGGGTGGGGTTCATGTGAGAGAAAAGCGGGGGTGGTGAAGTTCCAGAGTCTCAGGACAGAGTGGAGGCATCAATGCCGGAGTTGGAACCTTGCAACTCCCCTTTGGCCAAGGGCCATCAAACACGTTGTGCGTTGCAAGAAAAGTTGCCTCTGAGAGAGTGAGTTTGCACGCAGACAACAACACATGACTGCAGCAGCATGGCGAACCAACGCCTGGAGTTTGTCTGCTTTGACTTTTGTGTTTTAGGACACGCGTGGTTGGGGAAACCCTCCGCGCTTTCAACCAACTGGTTTGAGGGACCTTCCGCTCGGCGGCTTGTGGTTTGCTAAAGCGTTAAGCGCTGCGACCTGAGGGCTTCCAAAGGCTGGAGCTATGAACAGGACCCAGGGCCCAGGGCCCATTGCCTCAAGATCCGCATGGAAAAACCAAGCGCGTCGCATGGCCAGCTCGATCGAACTTCGAAGCTGATCAGGCTGAGCGACCAACTGGGATGCGTGCCGAAAGAAATACACAGCTTGCCTGAAGGGATTAATAAGGTGCAAATGTGGCAATGATGGCACGAAGCCTACGTTCGGTTCAAACACAGGGCCGCACATGAAAGCAATTTTGACAGGTCCAACGTCATTTTGTGAGACCGCAGCTTGATCGTGATCAATGAGGTTGACTATGACCGCTTTACAATTGCACTCTGAGCCACGAAACTGCGAGAAGCGACCCTTCATTCTCAGCTTGCGGTTTGTGCACAGCTGCAGCATGACTGCCGTGAAGATGCAGTATCTGCCATTTCCTCCCCCGTTGCCGCTATGCTCATTCTGTTTTGGTCAATGCCGCTTGGGCATGAAGTTTGTTTTGATATTTGGCGCAAAGATGACATCCTTTTTTTCCGAGGCAACCACGGCGCGCGTCCTCAATCAGAACAGCAATCTAGCTGGCATATCAAAACACATGGTGTATGTACACCAGCTCCATCTGTATGCATGTTCTCACATGCAAAAAATCGGCACGTGTCTCGCCTGTACACAAGGACACAAAGGATTTCCTCGCTTTGAAGTTGCCCACAAAAAGGGGTTGAAACGCTTCTTGGTGGCACTGGGTTCACGCCTCACACTCCCTGACGATGATGACCTTGGTTGCTCTTCAGGCTTGAGCAGCCGCAACGCGCACATGCCGCCTGCCTCTCGGTATTGACAAAGGTCACAATGCGGCCAGCGGTTCGCTCTCCAAGCCACTGGGAGCCATCAATATCCCAATTTCCGCATACGACACGCCCAGGCACTCTGCTGCAGCCTGTCGCAGTCTTGGATTGGCGAAGCCTTCAGAGCGATGCACCTGAGCACATCACACAAATGAGCTCAGTGTCCCACGCCTTTGAAATTGCCTTGGTGTATCTCGTCCATGTTTGGTGGCATGGGCACCAAAGTACAATGTTCGCACAACAAGCCCTGCTTCTGGTGCTTCGGAAAACCACATGAAGCGCTTTCCGCGCACGGCGTCCAAGACCGGGTTCACGCTGTTGCGCTGGTCGACTGCTGTTGTGAGCTTGCGGCCCACCTCGCAAAAGCCGAGTTGGTCACCCTCCTAGCTGTCAGGACCATGGACAAGAGGGTGTCCTTGGCTGCTCCTCCAGCCCCAGCGACCCAGCTCAGGAAGTTGAAGTTGGCTGCTGCGCTGGCCATAACAGCAACATTGCGGAGAAAATTGACCGTGGTGCTCCAGCAGTCAAAAATTTCAAAAAGGAGCTTCAGAAGAGCACGTTCCTTGGACAGTTGCTGCAAGTCAGCACTGTTCCAGAGTGTAGGTTCTCGAGAAGGAAACAGACCATCCCACTCAAAATGACACAACCAAAACTGATTCAAGCCAAAACAGCTTGCGTCGCAACCTTTCTGTTTCACGTGAACCCATGAACCTTGGCAAGCAGAAGCTTCATGTGAACCCGTGAATCTTGACAGGCAGCAGCTTCATGTGAACCCGTGAATCTTGACAGGCAGCAGCTTCATGTGAACCCGTGAAGGCCTGGAGAGGCTGTAAGGGGACTGGAAAAATGAAAAAGTTGGACGACCCAATACACGTGAATTCGTGAAAACCCGAAGCACCCCAATACACGTGAATTCGTGAAAATCCGAAGCACCCCAATACACGTGAATTCGTGAAAATCCGAAGGACCCAATACACGTGAATTCGTGAAAATCCGAAGCACCCCAATACACGTGAATTCGTGAAAATCCGAAGGACCCAATACACGTGAATTCGTGAAAATCCGAAGCACCCCAATACACGAAAAATCCGAAGCACCCCAATACACGTGAATTCGTGAAAATCCGAAGGACCCAATACACGTGAATTCGTGAAAATCCGAAGCACCCCAATGCACGTGAATTCGTGAAAATCCGAAGCACCCCAATACACGTGAATTTGTGAAAATCCGAAGGACCCAATACACGTGAATTCGTGAAAATCCGAAGGACCCAATACACGTGAATTCGTGAAAATCCGAAGCACCCAATACACGTGAATTCGTGAAACCTGCCTGGAGAGATGCTCTTTCCAGAACAAAAAATAAAACTTCCAAAGGCAGCTGTGGTTTTAGCTGCCCTGAACTGAAATCTCTTCCAGACGGTGCCCTGGAAGACCTGCTAAGCATTTTCAACCAACTTCAGGATGGAGCCAGCTGGCCAGGAATCTCGTTACGGCACGTACAGTATTCCTGCAGAAAACATCAGATGACTACTCGCCGGAAGGCAGAAGGCCAATAACAATCTTCGCTTTACTCTTTCGCTTATGGTCGAAAATCGTAAATAAGTATCTAGTACAAGCGTGGGTCACCCATCTTCCTAGGGCTGTTTCAGCAGGCATACCAGGCCGCACTGCAGAATCCGTTTGGTGGCAATCCCAAGCAAAAGTGGAAAACGCTGTCCTGCATAAATGCGAAATGGCGGGTCTAGTGACAGACTTAAAGAAGTGTTTTAATTTTCTAGCTAGACTGCCATTGGGAGTTCTTTTTCGTAAGCTTGGAGCACCAAAGCACATCGTTGACACATGGCTACGGGCGCTCAATTGCTCTGTTCGGGTTGTAATAATCCAAGGAGCTGTTTCAGAAGCAGTGCCTTCCACTACAGGAGTGCCGGAGGGGGACCCTTTGGGCATAGCCTCAATCGCGGCCTATGGTGCATTATGGGCATGGCAGATGGAGGCAAAAAATGCAACACCATTTGCCTATGCAGATAACCTCGAGTACCTGTGTGCGCCTAGGCATGTCACTGCCGCAGCAGATGCCAACAGGACGTTTCATCGAGTTTGGAAACAAGAGATCTCATACACCAAGAGCTGGACCTGGTCAACGTGTAAGACTGGGAAGCTTGCCTGGGAAAGGTATAACAAAATGCAAACAGAAAGGGAACAATTGCCCTCTAAAAATCATGGCATTGATCTAGGTACAGTGGCCAACTACACAGGATGCCGATATACAGGTAATCAGGAAGCGCGAATTTCGGAAGGAACCCGTAGGGCTTATACATTGTCTAGGTTTCCGCTGACCAATGAAAACACCAGTAGAGCCATCCACGCATCCATACTTCCCCATGCGATGTATGGGTGTGAAGGACTTTTTCCATCCCTGAAAAAAATGGCACACCTAAGATCGGCATTCACTTCGTGCTTAATTGACAACAAGTCATGTGCCAATCCCTGGATGTCGTGTACTTGTCTTGCGACGCGTATCTGCGATCCACTCTATTATGCTGCAACGCGCATCCTTCGCCTATGTAGAAAAATGTTGGGAACCCATCCAGAATGTGTCCACCTCGTCTGGACAAATGCGAGACACCTGCACGAGCGCCACAGCAGTGGATCCCGCGCGCGCAGGCCGGGACCAGCGTCAGCACTGTCGCGAATGGCAGAACTGCTCTTCTGTACAATTGAAGAACACTACATTATAGTAAATTCAGACGGGGTTGCGCTAGACTTGACGAAATCCTCCAAGCCAGACATCACCGACTTCCTACTGACCACATGGAACAATGTGGTCACCATCGAAGTTCTCAAACGAAAAAGCTGGCAGGAAATTGACACAGTTGACATTGTGCACACCATGCACCAGATGCAAAGGCTTTCAGATGAAGAACGGGCACTCATTAAAAGATACATGACAGGTGCCTTCCAGAACCCAACAATGCAGGTGCACTGGAAACCGAAAGAGGACGTCGCATGTGTACTTTGCGGGGCAAACCAGCCCAGACTGCTGCACGACCAGTTAGATTGCCCTAACTTGGAAAAGGTCAGAGAAGAGTGGAGCCAGTGGTTAAGCTTGGTTGAGGAAACACAGCAGCCATACCTTGCTTTCCCTGTTGCTCCACAGCTGGATCTAGAGTTAAAAACTTTGCACACTAGGGCCCAGCATGTCTTACCTTTGCCTGACATCCAGCCAAATACTGGAACCGTTACAGTTTGGACAGATGGCTCGTCGGACGTCACTCAGCACCATTGTCTGAGAGAGGCCACTTGGGCAATCGTCGCAGACACATGCCAAACCGACCATAGTAGACGGAGTACAATGGCGGGATGGAACAGCAGCTTTGTACTCCCGGACAGCTTTAAGGTAATACAAGTTGGCTTTACAACAGGTAAGCAAACTATAAATCGTGCAGAGCTCACGGCAGTGTGTATGGCTATTCAGTGTTATCCTCGTGCTGTGACCCTAAATATTTACAGTGACAGCCAGTACACTGTGGATCTAGTCGGAAAAGTTCATAGGGATCCGGAGCCGAACACACATTGGAGCGCTGACAACTTTGATCTTGTCTTGCAACTTTGCCATGTGGTACAAAACACAAGTGCAGAGATTTGTATTCAGAAAATCAAGTCGCATCAGGACATCCTGAGTGTTCCCCACTACTAGGCAAATACTATGCAATAGGCAACCACTGCGCTGACGCTGCAGCAGGCTGCTTGAGAAAAATCGGCAATCCAGAAACTAAGAAAATGTTGCAGGACTTAAGAAAAGCTTGGGACATGAGGGGTGATTTCACCGCCAACGCACTTCGGTACCTTGCTGCAGTCCAAAAAGAGAGAGTTAAGCAGATCCGGGCATTACTTCTCACCCAAGGGGACCCAAGTGTGACGCAAACCCAGTCCAACCAGACTAGAAGAGAGAGACAACTGGATGTTCTACATAGAAACTTCCCGGAACCCATCACCTGGAGAGTGCCGGAACTCCCAGTGGAGCATGAGGATAAGTGTCCGTATGGGGTGACATACATGCATAGACTCCTCGCCTGGGTGAACACCCTAACATGGGGGCCATATGACCAAGCGTGCGAAGGCATCACGTGGTTTGAGCTTTACGTCAACTTTAGGGTGGTTACACAATCTGAAATGCCCATCAATGTTTCTAAAGACTCAAATAGACCTGAATATTATATGCCGGAGCAAAATTCGGACGTTTTGCTACTTACGGTCTCGGAAAGAGGCATTCGTAGGATGTGGCTTGAATCACTCCGGACACTTGCACTGCTTGTGAATCAACCGCTTTTCCCATGCGCAGAATCTAACTGGGTGCGAGCGCTGCAAAAAAATTTGCCTATTGATCACGGGTCAGGCCTGACACAGAGGCCGCAATTGCTCAGACCCACAGAAACCTACGTGACGGTGCAAAACGCTATATTATCTACTTGCAGACCTGGAAGATTTGGTGGGGTTGGGGTTCCAGACATCCCCATCCTGCAACCAAAAGTACTTATTGAAATGCCAAAAGAAGAAAAACCAAATATTGCTGCAGGTCTTACTCCGAGCCTGGAGAAAGTGGCACAAACCGCACCCTCCGTTGGCTCGAGATTGAACTTTGTGCGCAAACAACTTGACTTGTGTGCCTGTCTCCTGACAGGATGTGCCGGCCCTGCTGGCACTGCCTAGGTTAGTTCCGGGTAAGTGAGCCCCTTGCCCTCCCCCCCTTGGTTCTGTTTTCGTTTTGGGTCGGCGTTTTTTCTGTTTGTCGGCGGGGCTTGGTGCTCGATTACCTGATAAGGTTACCACTCCAGCCCTGAATAGCTTGGCGGAGATTCGACTCATGAGCGGCGGGCGTCACAGGGTGGGCGTGCGTCTTCAAGGGTTAAAAAAAATAATAAAAAAATCCAGATGCAGGTTGCGAACGACGTTGCTTCCGCGAACAAGCTCCCAAGTCGTGAAGCCCGCCCAGGCCGGCGCGTTGACAACTCCGCCGCTGCCGGAAAGCTGCAGGGCGGCGAGCTCCGCGAGGATTGCGTCGAGGACGCTCTGGAGCGTGGTCTCGCTGGCTGAGAGCGCGGCGTTCGTGGCGTACAAGGCCAGCAGCGACGTGTCGGTCTTGGCCCCCTGGAGCGCCGAGATGCTGGCGTCCCGGCTAGCAAGCTGCGCTGCGACGAAGGCCTCGGTGGCGAGACCCAGCAGGGCATTTGCTATCTTGGTGTCTACCTCCAGCGGCGTGCCCAACGCGTCCACCGTGGAGAGCAGAGCGGCCAGCGCGCTTGCGTCCGCCTTGCCGGCGAGGGCGGCGTCAGGGCTGCCGTAGTGACTGCGCCGAAGAGGGCTTACGCGGTCAGGGCGCTGGCGTGCGCCTTGGAGGCCTGAGGAGCCCCCAAAAAGGGGTGGCGGTTTTCTGCTGGTCCACCACCGTCTCGGGGCCGTAGTTGGCTGCCACCGTGGCCAGCGTGGCGTTGTTGGCCAAGGCGATGGAGCCGTTCATGGCTGCCGTGGTGCTGTAATTCGACAGCTTCAGGTCCACGCTGTCGGGGGTGCTCTTCGTGGCCACCACGCCCTCCAGCACGTCGAAGGCCGACTGGTCAGCCTTGTTGGAGAGACCCGTGGTCAGCGAGCTCTGCAGCGCGGCGATGCTGCTTCCGTGCGCGGCCACCTGCTCGTCCGTGGGGGCCAGGGCCGCTGCCGTGGCCAGAGGCGCAATTGCCGGCCAGCGCGCTGCTGTCCAGCTTCGAAGCCAGCTCTGCGGTGACTCGGTCGTCCAGGGACTGGATGGCGGCTGCGTTGTTGCCTGGTTGCCTGAGGCTGCCGTGTTCACCGCCAGGTCAGCCACTTGCGCGTAGGGTGTCAGAGCGAGGGCCAGCTGCCTTGCAGTGACGTGCGTGCCGTCAGTTACCTCTCCGTTGTCCAGGACCTCCGGGATGTTGCCCGTGACAGGTCCTTCAAACATGTTTTCTTAGGAGCGACCAAAGTCTGGTCGTGTGTTACGTACTTGTAACGCGGGTTGTTGTAATTTCGCAACTCCCCCTTGAGTCGCTATGGACCACTCGGGGTCTTCGTAGTGCTGGTTGTTATAAATTTATAACATCTCACAACAGCCCTTGAGTCGCTTTGGGCCAGGATTTTCGGGCAAAATCGATGGAGTCATCTTGTTGTAGCATGGCTACGCGATGCTTTGCGGGAAAATATCCCTCAATTCAACTTCCCGTGCTCGGCTACCAGGACATGAAGTGAGGGAAAATATCCTTCACTTCATGACGCAGCTCGCTGTAGCGCGTGGTTATGACGAATTGACTGATGGCGTCGGTCAAAACACTTGGGGCACCTCGGCCTGTAGCACGTGATGAATTGACCGATGTAGCGCACGATGAATTGACCGATGTAGCTATGCATTGTGTGCATAGTTTTATAGGACCGAAAGCTTGTGCCATGGGACACGGGCCATGGGACATGTCGGGGGCTCAAGCGCTACCTTGTCTCAGTGGTTATGTCTCTGCACCACCCCTCCCACCTGCGACCGGGCATTAATGAACCAACCTTGCCCATTAATGAATCAACCCGTTCCATTATTGACTCAAACTTGCGAAGAACGAAGTCCTCTGGAACTTGGGAACTTGGCCGCTTTTGCGCACTTTTCGGCCCAAAAGAGAGCGGTGACAAAACGGTGACAAGCGGTGACAAGCTCGGCGGGATGGAATTTGCCTGTTTTCCGGGCTGAAAGCGGAATCCAGAGCAAAGCGAAACTAGAGGCTCAGGCATCCCACTTACCGTCTGACACGAAAAAACAAACTTTTCGGAGTTGGCCGTTTTGAGCGCTTTTTGCACCAAAAACGGAGCGGTGACAAAGGCGGTGACAAGTTCGGCATCGGCAGGCTGCCGCGTTCCAGCAAGGTCCTCGGCAGGCTGTCGTGCCGCGGAAAACCCTGCGAAGAACAAAGTCCTCCGGAACTTGGGAACTGGGCCGCTTTTGCGCACTTTTTCGGCCAAGAAGTGAGCGGTGACGAAGCGGTGACGAACGGTGACAAGCTTGGCGGGATGGAATTTGCCTGCTTTTCCAGGCTGAAAACGGAATCCAGAGCAAAGTGAGCGTCTGGAGCCTGTTTTCTGCAGAAAACAAGCAAATCAGAAGGCTCAGGCACCACACTTGCCGTCTGACACGAAAAAACGAACTTTTCGGAGTTGGCCGTTTTGAGCGCTTTTTGCACCAAAAACGGAGCGGTGACAAAGACCGGTGACATCGGAAAAACGTTCAGCTGTGGAGAATTTGGCTGTTTTGCAGGGTTTTGGGACCAAAAATCCAAAATTAATTGGTTGGTATAAGCTGGTGTTCCTTACTACTAGGACCTCGGCAGGCTGTCGCGTCAGCAAGGTCCTCGGCAGGCTGTCGTGCCACGGAAAACCCTGCGAAGAACGACACTCGGGAACTTGGTCGCTTTTGCACACTTTTTCGGCCCAAGAGAGAGCGGTGACGAAGCGGTGACAAACGGTGACAAGCTCGGCGGGATGAAACTTGCCTGCTTTTCCGGGCAGAAAACGGAATCGAGAGCACAGTGAGCGTCTGGAGCCTGTTTTCAACCGAAAACGAGCGAATCTAGAGGCTCAGGCGCCCCACTTGCCGTCTGACACGAAAAACGAACTTTCGGAGTTGGCCGTTTTGAGCAAAAACGGAGCGGTGACAAAGCCGGTGACATCGGAAAAAACGTCCAGCAGGATGGAGAATTCGGCTGTTTTGCAGGGTTTTGTGACCAAAAAACAAAAATAATTAGTCCCTATAGGCCTATGTTCCTTACTACTCTGCTCCTGTTGGAGGCCAAGCCATTGGCCATAGGCCCAGTGACGTCACTATTGCCACGCATGCCCTGGCTTCGGAGGTTGAAGATATCTTCTCTGATAATGAGGCTCCTATCTTGGCAGACCAGGCGGTCCGAGGACAGTCCCCTGATGTCGACATAGCCACTACTGCTCGAGTACCTGGCCCACAGTTTTTGTGATGAGTGCTGACATGTGCGGGATGTCAAAAATGGCGGAGTGCCAAGGCTAAGCTGTAACATTATTATGGGCTGGCCTGCATGCAGTGCAACTTAGGCAGGAGGTGACGGGGCCTTCAACACATCTGTTTGGTTCTGCCATGGCAATGAAGTAGCTTTTCATTTTGATATATCGATTGTTTGTTAATGAGGAAGCCACAAATGCTCTGCGACACAGTTGTCCACCTTATTGAATTTGTTTAGTTATCTCAATGTGCTTCAAATTCTTCTCAAATTATGTCCAAAATCTCGAACTCTCACCCCAAACCCTATCTCAAATTATCTCAAATTATCTCAAATTACCTCCAAATTATCTCAAACTCTCACCCCAAACCCTATCTCAAATTATCTCAAATTATCTCAAATTACCCTCTCAAATTATTTCCAATTATCTCAAATCATCTCAAATCATCTCAAATCATCTCAAATCATCTCAAATCATCTCAAATCATCTCAAATCATCTCAAATGCGCATGTAGCATGAACTGACCTGACATATCTTTCCCAACGCATTGCGCTTAACTGGGAACATATCAATGATGACAATGATGGGGACATTGATGTCATAAACAATGGGCTAACATGCTAGAGTTACAGTAGCGCAATCCTGCTGGGGACTGTGTATGTGTGTTGCGCGGGATTAACAGTGCCAACGAGGTGTGCGCATTGCATGAGATGATGAAGGTCAGCGAGTCAGATGAACACCAGGCGGCACAGTGCATGTGCGTGTTGCGTTGCTTCATGTAGTGCAACGCCTTTAATGTGTGTGTGTGTGAGTGCGGGTTTGCTCAAGCTAGGCCTTGGCCAGCTTTCTCAGCTTCCTGCGGCCATGGTACTCTTGTCCAAGGATCAGTTGGATGCGCAAAAAGAGAAGGACAAAGGGGCAAGAGCAGTGACAAACAGTGTGCTGAAGGACAAGGAGAACACACCCAATGTTGTGGAGAATGTAGCTGCCAAAGTGCAGGCTGAATCCTGGCGCATTCAGAAAGAGTTCTACGCAGTGAGCCACGGGGTGACGGCTGACTACTTTGCCATTGGAAACTTCCCGATTGATGATGAGGGCCATTGGTCTTTTGGTGGCAGGGGAGGAATCTGACCCAAGAAATTCAGAGGTTTCTGCACCGGGATGCTGAGTGCAACAAGGGGATGGCTGCTCTGAAGGAATGGAGGCTGGCGGACATGTTGCTTGGCCTATGCTTGAGAGCATGGAAACATCGGAAAGCAGGTTACTCATATCTAGATATGGTTGAGTTCTTCGCAGGGAGTGGCAACCTGACCAAGGAGTTCATGCGGCGCAAGAAGAGCTGTGTTGCTTTGGACAAGCTGATGGTGAATATCATGATGTTCTCTACCCGCAAGGAATTTGCCTGTGGGTGGATGCACTAAGCAACACAGTGTGTGACTCCTTGAACTGGTTTGGCACCAGGTGCAGCTCATTTGTGATGTTGTGTGCTGCGCAGGCAAAACGGAAAGAGGAGAACCAATTCTGGGGGGACACCAGTCGACTGTTCATTGTGGAGGGCAACCACTTGTGCAATGTCACCAGTCTGTTGTTCTTTATCAGCTACCTCCTCATGAATGTTCCCTGCTTGGAGCAGCCTGCGGATAGTGTGCTTGCGAAGGTGAGTGCAATGCAGCTGGTGCTGGGCTTTACCAAGGTGTGCAGCGCACGGACATATGGAGCTGTCTTTGGGGGCGAGACTAGGAAGCCTTGGATGATTTGACATCCAAGCATGTGGCAAGCCTTGAAAGAGCACAGCCAGATTCATTTGCTTGTGGTGCTGCCCTGGTGAGATGTGAGTGACATTGCATCAGTGAGCACAGGACGTGATGCTCCACAATTCAAGTGGGCTTGGGGATGTGTGCTGCTGATAGTGTGGCAAAGCACTCAACGTGTGGAGTCACACACTGTGTGCTGCAGCAGGCTGCTGGGGTAAAACAAGAGCTTTGTAAATGCCAACTTGAGACTGTGCTTGCATGTGCAGTGCATTAATGTTCAATCCTCACGCCTGCAGGAAGCAGTGACTAGCAGAGGAAAGAAAAGGTGAGCCTACCTGGGTGCTGTTGCCCGCGTGTGCTTATTATTGCTTTGCCCTTGTGTTGAGCATGTTGCAGTGAATCAATGCAGGTGAACGAATGAGCCAATGAATGGAGGTTTGCTTGATTGTTCCATGCCCACAATAGCACGTGTTGGCAATATGATAAGCATAGGATGAAACTACATTGGTCAGCCAAGAATGCAAGTTTTGCATTGCAGCAAGGGCAGACAAAGAGTCCTCGTGTCTAGCCATGGAAGATAACTACCTGCTTGAAAGCAACGCTGTGATATGCAATTTGTCTGGAGACCCATCGTTGTTCCCCAGTGACTGCCTATTCGGCGAGGGGAACATATTGGTGGCCTGGAGTACATGTTTGACAGGTTCAGAAAGGGCCTCCAGGAGCTGAGGCCGTTGCACAAATGGGTCCGGCATGTCAAAAAAATGATCGAGCGACGGACAATGATCTGCATATTCAGGCCACCAAAGATGTGCCAGATGGCTTTGTGAAGCAGTATTTGTCGGACACAAAGGGCGCGCTGATGTTTTTTGTCAGCAAATTAGGAATGGCCGCCAGGAGTGCCAAGTCAAACATTGTGTTGCCAAGCTGAAGGGCATCTGCTCGCGTGTGTGCTCTGTGATTGACCCAGATGGAATGCAGATGCAGCATGTGGATTTGAGAGTGACGCAGCAAGGGAGTGTGTATGGGCTAGACATTTTCTTGGACAATTGCAACAGAAACTGCGCCACCTCAATTTCTGAGCTCTGGGCGTCCATGCATTTGCAGGGGCATTTATCCCAGCCACTGCATGGCTGGGGACAGAATGGGCTTTGGCTTCAAGACTTGGTTTTAGTCACAGCGTTTGCAAAGACATGCAAGTCGAATCACGCCACCAATGAGCTGATTCCTGAATTGGAGAAAGCGTGGCTGACAACAGTGTCCGATCTTTCGGACCAGGATATTTCCTGCCAGTACATGGTTCATAATGACATTGGAAGAATGCTTCCTGTGCGCAAGTTCTGTGGGGCGGAAACTCGGAAGTACACCCAGGTGGATCTTAGCACTGTTTGGACGCTCATAGGGCTGTGTGCCACAGCAGGCAGGTCAATGTCTACTGAAGTGGCAATGCAGTCGGAGCTTGAGAACACTGCTTTTGCAGGTTGCTCGGCGAATGTATAGTCTATTTGTTGTTTGCAACGCAATGAGAGCTGTTTTGTGTGTGACTGAAGCCTGGCTTGCTCAGGAGTGAGCCAGGAGAATGCCTACAGGTGGACAAGGAGGGCAGGAGAGCTGTATGAAACAATTATTGTCAATTCAACATTTGTGCTGATGGATCCACTCATGGAACAAAAGACACCCTTGTATCCTTGATGTACTCTCATGCAGAAGATGTTGGATGTGTGGCACGAATCCAACATATGCCCATTGGGCCCTTGCTGCCGAGTGAAGTGCATGACATATCGGCGCTGGCAACCTTGGCAAAGAAGAGCCAGTTGAGCAGATTTGCAGCTTTCAGGCAGCTCCAAGCAATGAGCCATCAACTGAGCTTGCTGACCAATGGTGCCAAGACCCTATGTTCATTTGTGCGCGCCAAGGCGTGCAGACCAATACAACCTGGCGAACATCGAGTGGTCATTCCAGTGTTTGAGTTTGGTGCAAATGACGAGGAGGTCGAAGATGATCAACTCAGACAGTGCGTCAGTCGGGCATTTATTTGCCAGGATGGGGGCACCCAACTGCCTGTCCTACCTGAAGAGCCTTTCTGTTGCCTGCCTGGACCAGGGATCGGTTGGATGGCGTTTGCGCTACAGAACCACATGGTTCATGTCAAGTTTGACAAGATCCATCGATCAATATCCGGGACTACAAATTGGCGATTGGGCGAGCGTGCAGGGGTCAGTTTTTGCGCACACAGCTGCACTCGAGCTATGTCCTCAGCTTGAATTACAAGCCATTCGGAACAGGCGGGTTCTTCCAGCACAAGCAGAGCATGTTGGAGTCATTTCTGGCGAGCCACTCAACAAACTCTGAAATTTGGATCCGCTATCAGCAGAGTAGTCGAGGTCCGTGCCGTCGCTCCACCGGGCGTAGACGGCGTGGTGAGATGGTATAGGCGTTGGTCTCCGGACCAACGTCAGTCAGTCGCCGGGATTCGATTCCACCCTGGTATACGGATAAGTCTCAAGTTAGCCGACCGATGCCACTAGGCCCAAGGCGGCAAGGTGAAAAAAGAAACGTCGCTCGGCGGTGCCCGTCAGGTTCTTCCACTTCGTTCCTGCGAAGTCGTTCGAGGCGAAGCCCAGCAGCCCCGAGATGGAGGCATCTTGACTTGCGAGCTCGGAGGCCAGCGCTGCGACGGACACGATGCCCAGGAGGGCGTTGGCCACCTTTGGTGTCGACCTCCAGCGGCGTGATCCTTGCTGCGATGTCGAGGGAGTGCTGGCCCACCACCGTCTTGAGGCCGTAGTTGGCTGCCACCGTGGCCAGCGTGGCGTTGTTGGCCGAGGCGATGGAGCCGTTCATGGCTGCCGTGGTGCTGTAGTTCGACAGCTTCAAGTCCACGCCGTCGGGGGTGCTCTCTGTGGCCACCACGCCCTCCAGCACGTCGAAGGCCGACTGGTCAGCCTTGTTCGAGAGACCCGTGGTCAGCAAGCTCTGCAGCGCAGCAATGCTGCTCCCGTGCGCAGCCACCTGCCCGTCCCTGGTGGCCAGGGCTGCTGCCGTGGCCCAGCGCCAGTGCGCTGCTGTCCAGCTTCGAAGCCAGCTCTGCAGTGACCCGGTCGTCCAGGGACTGGGTGGCAGCTGTGTTGTTGCTGGATGCTGCCGTGGGCGTCAGAGCGAGGGCCAGCTGCCCTGCGGTGACGTGTGTGCCTTCCGTCACCTCTCCGTTGTCCAGGACGGGATGTTCCCGGTGACAGGTCCTTCAAACATGTTTTTTACATATGCTTTCGCCGACGCTATTGGTCGAGTGGCTTTGGCTGTTGGAGCGCACCAAGAAGTTGCCTAGTGTGGTCTGGGTGGGCTCCAGCAGCACCTTTTTCAGGGTGGCCGTCGTCGCCCGCCGTCGAGGAACTCGTGCTTCAGCAGCAGGGCCGAGGCCGTCGTGGCGTCCAGGATCTGCGTTGCCCTGCGCGGTGAGCCCATCCAGAGTGTCGGCGAGCAGGCGCGCCGGCCCCTGGCACCCAAAAGCACCCCCCGGCGATGACAAAACGATGACAAGCTCTGCGCACCCAGGCGATGACAAAACGATGACATTGATGACAAGCTCGGCAGGCTGCCCCTGGCGCCCAAAAGCACCCAAACCCCGGCGATGACAAAACGATGACAACGATGACAAGCTCGGCAGGCTGCTTCTGGCACCCAAAAGCACCCAAACCGCGACGATGACAAAACGATGACATCGATGACAAGCTCGGCAGGCTGCTTCTGGCACCCAAAAACACCCAAAGCTCCCTTACCTCAGTGGACAAGCCCACACTCTGCGATTTGCAGGATTCTGGGCTTGAATCCCGGCGACGACGTCTGATGACAAGTGATGACACGTGATGACAAGTGGTGACAAGCTCGGCAGGCTGTCGTCAAGCCTGCAGAGCCGTTTACTGACCGAAAAGAACGAGGTTTTCGGAAACTCCGGAAATGGGCCGTTTTGCGCATTTTTTCCACCAAAAAGGGGGCAATGACAAGCGATGACGTTATCAATGACATTGCTCGGCAGGATGCAAAAAAAGCTGTTTTGGCAGCTGTTTCAGGCCAAAAACGGAAATTAATTGGATACTATAAGCCTATGTTCCTTACTACTCTAACCGGTTTAAAAGGAATGCGCGCTCTTCTCGCGTTCCCTTTTGTGAGAGTTGTTTAGGTTCAAGCTAGGAGCAGTGCAACAGGTTTTGACGCCGTAGATCCATTGAGAACGCCTTTAATAAGCGATCATTCGACAATCAGGCGGTTCGTTCTTCCTCCAGGCAGGGTATATATTCGAGTTTTTTTCCTGAGCCGACGTGGCATTTCAGAAGCGAACGGTGTACGGTGATGGCCTTTTGTCAATAAGTCTCAACTCCCTAGTTTCACCGTCGCTCCTTAGTCGAGGCAACCATGAGATTTTTTTGCGCCGTATCCCCACGGCAGCGTTTGTCTTGACGTTTTTTTTGATTGAAGCGAGAAAGCTTTTTTCCGATACCCTTGTGACCAACTTCTTCCGTCCCAACGACCACTGTTGGCAATTTCACGTCTGCACAGACGGCTTCTGTCCAAGTCAAGAACGGCAGCGTTTGTATTGACGTTTATTTTTGATTGAAGCGAGAAAACTCTTTTCCGATACCATTGTGACCAACTTCTTCCGTCCCAACGACCACTGTTGGCAATTTCACGTCTGCACAGACGGCTTCTGTCCAAATCAAGAAGCCACAGCCCAGCAGGTTGGAGCGTCCGCCCACACTGACACTCTACACTTTGACCTGCATGGCTAGTCGGAACCTACCATTTCCCATTATTGTCTCAAACAATTCTGCCGAACTACAAGCCATCCTTGAAATCCTTGAAGCTGTCGACTTTGTTCTCCGCACACTTCCACGGATTCCACCATTGTTCTTCATTGATACTGACCTCGCCATCCCTTCCACACGGAAGCTTCTCCTTCATCTTCCCCCCAGAACGATTTGAAACGTTAAACACGGCCACATTTTTTTGTCACATTGCTCCTTTCTTATTTTACACACTGCGCAGAATCTCCCGACTGGCGAATTGCCCGCGTTCTGATGATTTTTAAAGGTGGATCGAAAGACTCTAAGTCTCCCTTATCATAGCGACCCATTTTCCTTCCCAATACCATTTATAAAACTTGCATCCATGGTACATTTGCAAAAGCTTCCGCAGTCGACCATCTCCTTCCAAATCAGCGGCTTCAGACAAGCTCGCGCTGCCTTGACCCCCATCTTCTTCAGTCCGACTTATCGAATCCCAGAAAAGACATCTCCCTTCCACCTCGGTCCCAAGCTGAAAAACGATCCTTCCCTCCTCTCTTTTTTGAATGGGGGTCCCTGAGCCCCTGGTTCTAGTTCTCATTTCTCTCCCCCTGGTTCAAGTTCTCATTTCTTGCAAGGAAGGCGCAACCCGTGGATGGGACGGTGCAGGGGTTCCACAGCAGCCTCCTACCTGCTGGTGAGGTGCGAGTAGTCGAGAGCATCTCGGTGCCGTCGGTTCCCGTCAAGTTCTTCCACTTCGTTCCTGCAAAATCGTCCGAGGCGAAGCCCAGCTCAGGTTCCCGTTCATGTCGGGGCGCTACCATTCTTGCTAACATCTTCCGCTTGAAGGGTGATGGTTTTACAGTGCTGCGTGTGACGTCCGAAATGTGACCTCCAATTTGGTTTGGTGTTGTGCTCCGAAGGTCTTTCCTGACGTGCTTTTGCTTGAGATGTTGAGCGCAGACGCCATCCTTCCAACGCTGGCAAATGAAACTTTGGTTCGGTTGCCGTTTTGTCGCGATCTTTGATCGGTGCCTCTTTTGCGTTGGTGCTGACCTTCTTTTGTTGCTTTTCGTTTGGTTTTTTGCCTTTCTCCTTTTGGCTCTTTCTTTTTGTGACGTGTTGCTTCTTGAAACACTTGATGGTCGGCACTCTGGCTTTGCCACCGCTGGGGCCACCTTTGTTTGCGTTGTACATACCGTCGTTACAAACAGTGGCAGCGAGGTGTAAAAAGAAGAGCACGCGGGACAGGTCACCGCTTGCTGCTGCAACAGCTGGCAGACCCTTGTTCCTTTTTGCTGTATGCATTGTATCCGGCAGTCGCAATACAGGCTGTGTCACGGCTGTGTGGTGCAAAACAAATCTTTGACTGTTGCAAACATGTGCTTGTTGGTTTCGGTCCGCCGCGCAGCTTTGTTCTGTCGCCAAACCAAGCTGGTGATGAGACCACGAAGAACACCACTTCGCGGTGAGGTTGAAGCAGGGCCTTTCTGTCAACTTCCGTTTTTTTTGTGCAGAGGTGTTGCGCCGAACCTTTTCCCACACATAAACTTGACAAAGCAGCAGCCAAGCAAGGCAAAGCAAAGCAAGGCAAAGCAAGGCGAAGCAACTTCAGGGCAAAGCAAAACCTATCAATTTGAGCTTCCAATGAGTGGCCAATGTTCCTTTGCCAAAGCTTGGCAAGGACCTGTTGCTGACTGTCACATCGCAGTTGGGCTGATCCATTTTGACAAACTTTTGGACAAGAAGTTGGAGGAGTCGAATGTGATGAAATGAAAGGATGCACCTCGGAACCTTTACTGGTATTTTATTGACATGCCGTGAATTTTTCGGCTGCATTGTGTGTTTTTTTTTGGTTTTCGGACAACGGTGGTGAGCATGGGTGAGTGATGCCCGCACATATTTTATTGCTTAAATATGCAGCAAAATCCAATCGCGTGTGCGATGACTTTTGTGGCCCATTGCTTTTGCTTGTCTTTGCCAAACTCATCCCGCACTACTCGAGCAACCGTGCGCTATTCCACAATGCGAGAATTTTCTGAGAGTTGCCTACTCAGGGTCAATCGTACAGCAACTCTTCCAATTGGCGGAAAATGGCTAAAGTTTTGGGTGCAACACGCATTCGACACCATTCTCAGGGGCAATTTGGTCCATTTTTCTTCTCAGCTTCCATGAATTTGCCAAGAACCTTCTGGCGTAGTAATACGGGTGTGCGTTTGCTTAGGGGACCCGTAAAATGGTGGTTTGCCTTTTGGTTTCCATGAAAAGCCTCAAGAAACGGGTCCCATTTCAACCTGCCAGTTGTTGCAACTATCTTGGCTCGAGCTTGTGATGCACCCGAGGACAACGCATCCATGGGGGTAAACAAGACAATACTTTTTACGTTCATTCGCCATCAGATGCAACATTTGAGCAACACATACTACCATCGCGATTTGCTTTTTGGTCTGGTTTGGTGCACACACCACTCACATGTCGGCTAAACGGAAAATGCGACGGGATTTGACACTTGATCCGTCATCGCAGTATCGCGTTGCAATGCGTGGAGATGGCGTGCCTTGTCGAAGAAGGGCCGCTATGGTTCTTTGAGTGTGTGTGTGTGTGTGCTTTTTTTTTTTTAAAGGGACGCCCCAAGAAGTGGAAAACCACGAACCATGACACCCAGTTGCTCGGTGCTTTCGGCGCGTGGTTGCCGGCTTGGTTCAGCGCGTCCGCAGCTTTTTCCGGCTCCAACTCGCTCACCGTGTCAAGTTACGACTTTGTGCCTGGCGGCTCAGTTCGACGAAATCGGTTAGGTGGCTTCGTTGTGGTTTGAACCCGCGCACGGGCTTTTGGCAAAATGGTTGTGTCTTTTTGACACGGGCTTTCCCGCCCTTTTTTTTTAGGTGGTTGTAAAGGGAAGCCAACGGACAACCCGGCATTTTATTTGCGGGGTCCCGGGGTCCCACCTTACAACAGGGGACTCCGGACCCATTTTGGGGGGTTGAAGCCCGAAAAGTGGCGCTGGGAGGCCATGGCGGAACTGAAGGCTGAGATCGAGGCTTTGGTCGCAAAGATCTCCGACAAGGCTGCAGGCAGACGCGAGTGAGACGCGTTGGGGTTTGGGGGGGGGGTTGGAAACCAATGGCCCGCCGTCCGTCCTTGTTGGTTTCCCGAATAAAGGGTTCACCCGCCAAACAGGGCTCCTCAAAAAAAGAGAGACACACATGGCATCGACGGTGGTTTGGTGGCCTTTTTTTCTTTTTCCGCGAGGCCAAGCTTCCTTGGAGAGCCTGGGGCAAATCGCCCAAGAGAAGGGCCGCCCTGCGGAGCCCTTTCTGGTGGCTGCCTTTCCCAAGTGCCATGGTCAAGTTGCTCCGAGTCGCGTTTTGCGGGTCTCGAGTCGAGGTGCTTTCGCTTCGATTCGCCGATGGAGTTTCTTTTTCTTCTCCTATTTCGCGAACGATGTGCGGTTTTCGGGTCGTTTGGAAGCAGAAGATGGCGCTGAGTCAGTGTTGAGATGGGAGGGCGCGACGAGTTGACGGATTACCAGGGCCAACTATTCTCAACCAAAAAGGACACCTCCCCCCAAAAAAGACGTTTTTGGCACCGCGGCTCAGGATCCTGGAGGCCGCCAATGACAAGTCCAAGAAGGTGGTGGATGCAGCAGTGGCCACCAGCAAGACCATCATGGCGGCTCAGCTGGGTGCTGGGTGCTGGGTGCTGGGGGTTGAGGGCTACGCAGCAACTAGCCGGAACCTGACGTTGTGCCTTTACAAGGAAAATGGTCCAAGCCAGAAGCCCCCCCCCCCCGGGTAGTCGAGAGGTTCCGCGTGAATTGCTGGGCACCTGGAATCGCTTGTTTGGCTCGGTGATTTGGATTTGAAGTCCCGGAAGACTCCAAACCACCGATTCGGCTCCAAGCCACCAAAAAATGGGAAGGTCAAGAAGGCAGCAGCTTCTGCACTCTGGATTTGTGTCACGCTGCAACCAACAAACTCTACATTTTTCACGCGGGTAACCAAAACGACTCTCTTTTTTGAGGTTGGACGGTAAACCAACCGAGCGGGGTTCCCCCCAAAACAGACACCCGAATATCATGGAATCCAACAGGCGGTGGGGGGGTGTCCATTTCCCAAAAGGAATGAAGTGTAGTGACTCCGAGGAGATGGTTTCGCCCTTCGCCGTGGAGTTGCTGTTGCCATCCTTCCTGAGTGGCTTGGCTGTGAAGGCGAAGCCATCACAGAAGGAGGCGACCCTCCAGATCATCTCCGCTCTGGCTGCCAAAGCTCCCCGAGCCGTGGGCTATTTGCTAGTGAACTTGGTGCCGCGGCTGCAGTGAGCTTCTTGAAATTTCGAACCGCTCTGCACCTTTTTCGTTTTGGCCAGCGGGGGGGATTTCAATCGAGGTCTCTCCGGTGGCCGACCTCACCTGCGACATCAAGAAGGAGGTCCGCGCATTGGTCTCAAGGGATTTTGGCTTGGCCGAACGTGTCAGGTGAAGACTGCCGCGCTGGAGTGCATGTCCGCCATCTGCAACTGCACAGGCTCAACGTTTTGGCCGTTGGGGAGAGCGCGAGCGCATTGAAATCCGCTGGACCGATTGAGCAAACAAGAAAAAGAACTCAAACAGTTCTCTTCGCAATCGACTGCCTTGCGCCTTGCGCTAGGCAACAAGGATTTGGAGCCTTTCCTTCCCGCTGTGGTAGATGCGGCCTCCTCCATCGACAAGACCCACGCCTGTGTGGAGAAGTTGCCCTGGCCGCACCAAGAGAGGAGAAATGGTCGTGGGTCAACACCAATGGTACCATTATGGACTAGTATTTTAGTGGTTGGATCGGGATGTTCACTGGGGGAAAACCGATTTGGATTTTGACCCACGGCCAAGTCCGACGCTCGCGCACGCGACCGCAGCTCTCCCGAGGTTGGCGGGCTGCATCTTCGTGCAGAACGTGGAGGCCCCTGCGCTGGCGGTGACCATGCCCGTGCTCACCCGAGGGCTCAACGACAAGTGCCTGGCCTCAGTTTTGTACTCTTTGGGTTGCCGTGGATGGCGCAGTGCCATCCATGCAACGGTTTGGGAGTTATTGTTATTATTAGTATCCTTGTTATCATTCTCATCCTTATTATTATTATTAGTATTATTGTTATTGTTATTATTATTATGATTGTGATTATTATTATCATCATTGTTATTGCTATTAATACTTGTGTTTGTCTCGTTTGTTTTTTGTGGAAGCTGTTCTGACTTTTGTTCCGAGGAACGAGGAGGTGAAGCGAACCTGCTGCCTGATCGTTGACAACATGTGCAAGCTGG
The DNA here is from genome assembly GCA_963377175.1 of Effrenium voratum. Taxonomy (NCBI): domain Eukaryota; class Dinophyceae; order Suessiales; family Symbiodiniaceae; genus Effrenium; species Effrenium voratum. The sequence goes on along the minus strand of CAUJNA010003708.1, from coordinate 350,387 downwards.
TCGAGGACGGGCGCGAGCGATCGCAAGAAGCATGGCGCTCTATCACGGGAACCCCGGAACCCCGGATTACTGCACCCCGTGGTTGATGGTGTTCATCGCTTCGGGAGAACACCCGCGGTTTTGTTTGTTGGTTTGGGGTCAACATTAAGTTTCACAAGTGTGGGACATTTTTTTGTTTTTTATCCGTGGCCATCGCCACCCGCCAGGACCCGGCGGAGGTGCTGCCGCTGATGCCGCGCTTGGAGCCCTTGGTGAAGAGCGCCACCGAGAAGATCTCGGATCCCGAGGAGATGCGTGGGGCTTTTGGGTGGCCGATTGCAGCGATTTTTTGCTTCTTTTTGATTTCTTTCTTTGCTGATTTTCTGGCAGTGTCTTCGTCTGAAACTTGCCATTTGTGGGGGTTTCCAGGATGACCTTTTTGATGCGGTTCTGAAAGCAGCCAGAATAATTTGGCTGTCTTGTCTTGCATTGAATCGAAGGAGCACTGACGGCAAGCAGCGCGATCAACCAACAAATGGCGGAGCAACACACTTGATTGGACGTTCTCCATGGACAAATGAATTCACACACGTGTGCCAATTCCTCCGCGTGTATGGCTTCACGTGCCCAAATTGCGAGTCGACAACTGAAGCAATCCGGATCTGAAAAACGCACGGTGCTGACAAGGAACGAATGACTTCTTTTGGTGTCACTCTGTTTTCTAGGGGACCCTCCAACATGATGGCTTCCATTTGGTTTCCACGTAACCATCACCAAAAAGGGGGGGTTGCAAAATCCCAAAAACCGAAGATGAGCCCCGCCGCCCGTGGTTGGGTTGGGTTGGCGTCTGCGCGCGAGGCCCGCGGCATGGCGGAGAAGGCCTACAAGACGCTGCAGAAGGCCGCGGGTGAGGGGGCCAACTCCCTGCAGCAGGTGTCCATGGACCAGGCGCGGAGCGATTTTTTTTCTTCTTCTTCCTTTTTCTTTTTCCCGCAGGATATTTGGAGAGTCTTTCCCCCAAAAGTGAAGGCAAGGGTTGGGTTAATTTACTTGCTCTCAAATGGGTTGGGGCGAGTCTAATGGGGGTGGTGAGTCCATGCGTTCTGGTGACTCCATGGGTTCTGGTGATTCCATGGGTGGTGATTTCAGTGCTTGAGGCGAAGAAGCAGGTGGAAGCCGCACTGGGCGACAAGAAGGGCTCAGGCGCCGGGAGCCGAAAGCCGTTGCGAGGGTGCGATGAGGGAGATGTGGGAAGGAACCTGGGGATTCCCCAGAGGCCCAATGGACAATAGCCAGTCGCCGCTTTTACCCTTGAATGGCAAACCGTTGGCCATCAGTGCCGCGCTGACTTCGCTGGGATGTTCCACAGTGTGGATGGTTTCATGGTTGTTGTTGGGAAACATTTTACATTTTTGCTTATTGTGGTTTAGTGGTTGAAATCCCTACTTAACTGCTAGAATTTAAATTTTTGCTCCCCTTCCAACGTCAACCAAGGTTTCTCGGGTCGTTCCAACTCATTCCCTGCTGATTTGCAGACAGGTGACGTCTGGGAGGTGGAGCTGTCTCACGTCTCGGCGCTGGCCGCCTGCGCAGCGAACATGCGCGTCTTCAACGCGCCACGGCCTTCTTTCCTTCCGCTTCTCGTTTTCGCCTCTCAGAAACAACAATTCAAAGGCTCCGGGTTACCAGGAACATCTTTTGGGCGTTCTTTTTTCTTGCCCCAAAGCACCGGACCAACTCCAGCCCGTTAGTGTGGCGCTTTATTCCTAAAAACCTCCCCCAGCCTGCAACCTTCCATCTTCCCGCGAGGCGGCCTCCTGGAAGTCGGACATCGGGTACCAGGCGCCCTTCGACGCCGTGGCTGAGTCCTTGCGCGAGAAGATGGAGATCGCCGCGAAGCCCAAGGAGGAGGTGGAGGAGGAGGACAGCGAATGGGAAAAACCTGAGCTTACCGGAAAGTCGCAAACTTTTCGAAAAAACAAACCCTGGACTTTTTTGGTTTTTGGGGTTGGACCCATTTTTTTTTGGGCTTGGACCCATTTTTGGGGGTAAATAAAGAGAGCTTGGACACTTTGTTTTTGCGCCCATCCACTCGGGAAGTGAGCTCAAAAAGTCAGAATGGAGAGCGCATGTGGCAACCCTTTGAGCGCAACTCGCCAGGACACCGAGGGGGTGGACCTCTACAAGGCTGTGAATGTTTTGTTTTTCTTCCCAACCGATGCTACTCAAGTCCTTCATTTGAGGTTGCGCCAGTCCTGTCAGCTCCGTTTCATGCAGAGACAACCCGCCGGACGGCACCCTTTTGCTGCGAACGCCCAGACATGCGAGTGCTCGCACTCGAAAACGTTTGCGCGCGAGAACGCGCAAACCTCGCGGTTGCCAGGGCGCCTTCTCTTTGGCCTACGGCACTTTGACGCTGCTGCGCGATGCCAAGATGCACTTGAAGCGCAATCGCTTCTATGGCCTTCTGGGGCCCAACCAGCGCCTCGCTGAATGGCTGAAGGACGTGTGCAGTTTGAGCATTTGTCTTTCTTTCAGGGTACCCTGTTTAGGGCTGGTTTAAAGGGGCGTTTAACGGGAAACTCTCCTACTGTGGATGGACGAAATCCTGCTCCTCTTAGGTGGTGCGAAATGGATTTCGCAACCATCAACAGTATTTTGAGACATGGCTGTGGGTCAAAACCAATTGTACCATTTTGGGGTAGGTGCACCACCCATTTTAGTCAATTTTAGTGGTTGGATTGGGATGTTCACTGGGGGATAATCGGGCTTTTGACCCATGGCCACGTCACGTTTCGAGCTTCAGGTGCGGCAAGACCACCCTGATGCGCGCCATCGCCAACGAGCAGCTGGAGGGCTTCCCCAAGCGGGACGAGCTGAAGAGTGTCTTCGTGGAGCACGAGATCGAGGACGAGGAGGCGAGAGAGCTCGGGGTTCGAAACGCAGAGAGAAACTATTCTTTGAGCTTCAACCCACCAATATATATATATATATGTATACATTTTGGGGGGTGTCAACCTGGGTGAAATGGGGAATCAGACCACTTCGGGAGGGGTTTTCACCTATGAAACTAAGCTGGGGTTGATCAATGTGAACATTCCGGTCTTCCGGCGCCCAGAAGCAGCTCCTGGGCGGATGAAAAGGGAGATGTGGCAGCCGAAAATTTGCGGATCAAATTGGGAAGTGGAGAACAAGTGGGTCACAATCAAAACCCGGGTAATTGCCCGGGTAATTGGAGGGTAGCATGGGACAATCCCGGCGATACGTGGGTGCGGCTGCCTTTTTAATTCTGTACATGTGATTGGGGTAACCCAGTTTTACATCGGGTTTGATCGTGACTTAGGTGGGCGTGCAAGACGACGGGTTCCCGATTTTGTCGGTGGACAAGCCGGGCTGGTGGTGGGTGGTGCACACTTGCAACGACATCTACAAGTTGGAGCCCCCAGTGAAGGAGGACGTGGTGAAGGACTGAACAGTTCTTGGCAAGTTTGTTTTCAATCACAATTCTGTTTTTTAGTCAGGGCGCTTGTTTTCCTTTATTTATATTTTTTAAGCTCTGTTATTTTTAAGTCAGGGTTTCCGAGCCATTTCTGTTTTTTGAACCTCCAAAAGTGGCAATTTCAAGAGACAACACCCGTAAATTGATCAACGCTTGACTAGGGAAATCCGGTGACCCCCGTTAGTAGGCTGCGCAAATCGGAGTCATTTTGCTAGCATAGCTCAGGTACCCCTTGGTTGGTGCGGTGCGGTTTGGGGATTTGACGCCCTGGTTCTTGCAAACGGTAGATGGGAAACGACCTCATCTCACCACACCAACAACCAGGCGGGCAGCTGAACTCCTGCATCAACGGGCTCGCTTATTCACAGTGACCGGAGTCATTCTTGTTCGCTGCCACAGATCAGGTACCCCTTGGTCGCTGCTTTGGATTTCACATGTGGTCAAAAGTTGCTTTTGTCCCGCTTCACCCAGACGTTCTTCCTGGTTCTCAGCAGGGAATGGGAATGAGGGAATAAGTCATCCCCTACGGACTGCTGGGGAGTTCTCTCACGGGTTCGTTCCCAGCACCCTGATTTCATTTCATTTCCTTGCCGGCGCACCATCGCACCAAGGATTTGTTAGAACGGTGCCGGACCTGTGTGGGTTCCCAGCGACTGAGCACGCCGAGGGGCCAGGTCGTTTTGAACACCCACACAAGAGCTGGGTGTTTTGAGGCTTCATAAGGGTCGCCCTATTTGGACGACCCAATACCTGCAGGCCACCGGAAATCAGGGCGAGTGCCAGGGTTTGGTTTGGGCTTCGACCAGTTTGGGTTCCTAGCGACGCGATGAGGCTCCGTGCCCGCCGTTGGTTTGCGCTTCATGTCGCACATTTCCGTTTTTGGTCCGTGCCCTTTGTGTCTCTGCGTTGCCATATGGCCATGGTTCAAAACCAATATTACCACCCATTTTAGTCTATTTTAGTGGTTGGATTGGCGGGCTTTTGACCCATGGCCATATTTAGGGCTTCAGTCCCGTCTGCCAGGGTCTCCATTTCATTGGGTCGCCGGTCGCTTGGGTCGCCTTGAGGACCTCATGAAGTCCATCGGCTTCGGCTTCCCCGGGGGCCCGGACCGGGCCGCCAACCTGGAGCTCCCCGTGACCTCCTACTCCGGGGGCTGGAAGATGCCCCTGGAACGAGAGATTGGGGTGGTGGGGGGGTGGTGGGTGGGTGGTGGGTGGGGGGCTGGGGGGGTGGTGGGGGGGTGGGTGGGGGGGGTTGGGGGGGGTGGTGGTGGGGGGGGGGTGGTGGGTGGGGTGGTGGGTGGTGGTGGGGGGGTGGGTGGTGGGTGGGTGGGTGGGTGGTGGGTGGTGGGGGGGTGGGTGGGTGGTGGGGTGGGTGGGTGGGTGGGGTTGTGGGGGGTGGGGTTGTGGGGGGGGGGGGTTGGGGTACCGCTCGGCGCACATTCGCATCCGTCGTGCGGATCTTAGTGCACTTTCGGCTTGCGTCGGGGCGCGTGCGCTGACCTCTGCCGTTTTCAACGCGTTCGTGCTCACCCTGCAGTGATGGGGGAAGCCTTTTTTTTCCCCGGGCGATAATTTGGAGGACAGGGCCTCTAGTTATGAGGGCCCTTTTGAGCCTTCGAGTCAGTCTACGCCAAGCGCGGCACCATTCACGACAGTGAGGTAGTGCCCCGCACTCCCACCAAGGGATTAGGGATCTCATCCAAGGCCAAGCCAGACCATATCCTGAGCGCTTTTCCATGGCGGATCTCCAAATCCGTCTGCCGCATCAACAGGCATCAAGCCCTTGCCCCCGCCCTTCGGTGGCATCACCCCGACCAGGCCTTCAAGCACCAGCGCCGGAGCAGTGGCCCACACACCCGTGGGTGGATCCGCCGGCGCGTCCGCTGCCCAGGCCCCCATGTCGACCTTTGCCACGAAGTCTAGCGCCAGCAGTCTCGCCGACCACCCGGTCACCAGACCAAGCCGCCGCTTACTTGGATGTATCAAGTAGAAGTTTTAAACAGTTAGACCTTTGGCTTTCTAATTCATTAGGTAACGAAATTAATTTGAATGGGGTGAATGTGTCATTTTCTTTATTAATAATCAAAAGTGATATTATTTAAATTATATATTTCTATATATATATATATATTTTTCCATATGGAAAATCTATATGTATTTTACGTCAAGTATTGAGGTAGTAGATGTTAATAATGAAACTAAAACAGAAGAAGCGCCTATTAATAATGAAGTTGTTGAACAAAATGAAACAGTTAATGAAGAACCAACGCCAGAAGAAGTTAAACCAGAAGAAGTTAGTCCTGAACCAAAAGCGAAAGCAAAAGCATTACCAAGAACTAAAAAAGAAGTTGAATTAGTTCAATGTGAACATTGCTCTAAAAAGATGACATTGAAAAGTTTGAGACACTCACATCCCACAAATTGTAAGGGAGCACCTACTGAGGTATTACCAGTCAATCCACAAAAGAATATTAGAAAGATAAAGCCAGAAGTAAAAGAAGAAATTAAGAATCAGATTAAACAAGAAGTGATTAAAGAAACTATTAAGAAACCCACGGCAACAGAATTATTAAGCCAACATTATGAAGAACTTAAACAAAAGAAAAACAAGATAAACAAGAAAACATAAACAAATTATTTTCATCAATGTTTTAAATAATAATCTAATTATAAAATATTATTCATGCTTACGAGAAGTCATAGACATGTAGAATTTAAAAGGGCACCACAAGTAGAACGTCATTATGATGTTTCAGATTTATGGGGAGTTGCCTCGCGTATGAATTATTTTCAACAGTTGAAGGACACACTGGAAGCGAGACAATCACAGGGAGCACTAATAAAGTATAGAAATGATTTAGCTGAAAGCAACAGAACCGAAAGTTACAGAAAGGAATTAGACAGAATAAGAAAAATATTAGACAACACACGGTCACCGGACGGAATACAAACAAAGGAACAACTAACAGTAAGAAAGAAGCGTTTAGAAGAAATGATTAAGAATATCTCTGATTAATTTATTTTCTAAATAATTAATATACTATGATTAAATCAATGAATAGATTGAATACAGTAGGACCGGTAAAAGTAGTGTCATTGAAATCACAATTACATTTGAGACCTTCTTATGATGAATTGTTAAAAGAAACGTTGGTAGGTGATGAGAACCGCCCATCAATTGAAAATGTGATAGACAGGAAAGCGACAAGATACAGATTAAACCAATACGGTAGTCAGTTTGATGATAAGGACGCCTTAGACATTCAAAAGAAACAAGAACTAAACCGGAGAGAAGAAGTTATGAAAGGAGCAATGTCGGACGCTGACAGTGTAAGAGCTAAACTTAATGATGAATTGAAACTTGCTGACACACTGAAACAACACCAGTCTTTCATTCAAGAAGGATTGGCGGAAACAAACAAACAGAAAGAAGAACTTGCTGAAAAAATGAGACTTTGGAGAGAACAACACGAAGAAATGGCAAGTGCTGTTTCAAAGAGTTCATATCCTGCCGGTGTAGAAGTTCATTCAACGGTGTCCGCAAATGAAATGCCAGAATTAGAACCATTAGAGGAAGGGGAAGAAGAAGATGAACGAGAAGACGACCCAGTTGTTGAAGTAGAAGCATTTAAAAAAGGTAAAGATGATGACGATGACGCGCAAACAACCGTTACTAATGCTGAGATAATGGAAATGCACGAAAAAGCAAGCGAGTTGGAATTACAAAATGTCGAAAACGAAGAAGTTGATGACGAACGAATTTTCAAAAATATTTAACTAGTATAAAATGGTTGTGGCCGGTGTATTTATCGAAAAATCCGGGAACTATGATGGAGAACATAATTTCAAAACTACATCAATTCAATGTAATAAATGCTGATAAATACGATGAGGTCAAAGAATAATTAGATGAATATAACAATGCAAGCACAACAGAAAGAAAAGGAATTCGTGCTCGGTTAGAAACATATTACAAGGACAATGTTTATAACAAATACTTGAATCAGAAGCTAAGTTCATCAAGTCAACAATAAAAAATCTATAATATTTAAATATGACTGATAAATATTTTGGATTACGCCGACGTCCTAGTGTTGATGAAATGCTGAAAGAAGCGATGACGCACAGATTAAAAATTGAAATCATCCCCGAAAGACAGGTAATTGACTTGTCAATCAACAGTATAGACTTTGACGATTTTGACCTTTCAAAATACGATAGGAGACTACGGTTGAATGCGAAGGTTCAAACTGATGAACAAGTTCTTCAACACAAATTGTTCCCTGATATGTTTGATGAAGTAGCACCAACATCACAGTTATATGAAAACAACGAGGCAGACGCACAAACAACACGATATATAGCAAAAGATTTTGCTGATGAAATTTGTAGTTATGCAATTTCAGGCAGGTCTGAAGAAAAGGAAAAGTCAGATGAACCAAAAGATGTAAAAGATAATGATTTAAACCAGTCTGATGAAAAACAGGAAGATTTACAAAAGTCTTCATTTAACGTCATGATCGTCATCAGCATCAACCGAAAAGATAAGAAAGAGGAAAGCCGAGAAATAAAGTCGTTAAGAAACATATTTTTAGGTGGAGAAGACAAGAGCATAATTGAACTATTCAAACGTGACAAGAAGACATCCACACCATCAGAACAATCAAGAAAACAGGAGGAAGAACAACCGAGGGCATCATTCTGGTCAAGACGTCAGGTAGAAGCAAGAAGCAGAAGTCACTCACCATAAGAAAGATCACGAGGTAATCAAATGAACAGAAGACACTTAGAAACAAGAAGCAGGAGCAACTCACCCCAAGAAATAGCAAGAGGTAGTGAATGGACGAGGGAACAAATGGAAACAAGAGGCAGGAGCAGAAGCCCAGAAAGCACAAACACCAAAAGTAGCCGGGGTAAAAAGAAAAATAAAAGTCTAACTTGAGGAAAATATTGAAAAGTCACTTAAAGAATAATCACCTTTTATATATGAAATATAATGCCGTCATATTTTGTTGATAATGGTGTGAAAATGGCACTGACTAATGATAAGTTTGATATGTTATGGAACAGTATAGGAAATGATGAATTTATTAGTTCAGAAACAAGCGACATATCATCAGAAGAAGAACCGAAAAGAAAAAGTGCTGAATGGAGAAAAGAGGATAACGGATACTACAATAGGAAACCAAATGATGATAACTATTTGAAAACATACTGTAAAGAAAAGACACAACACTCATGTGTGTGTGATATCTGTGGAAGTCAGCTAAGTTGTAAATCCAATCTTGCAAAACATAAGAAGTCTAAATAAATGTCTTGTAGCACGCGATGCTACTGCACCGTGTCAAAAGCATTTAGTGTAATTGAATGATATTGTTAAAAATAATATCATGTAATTCGTAAATTGTATGATATTATATAAAAATAGTATTATGTAATTCATAATGAGTAGGAAATTGGATAAGGATGAAATTTTAAAAAGATATATTTGATGCTGATGAGGGGTTCGGTTCTGCTAGAGATTTATATGAAAAAGCAAATAAAGTTGAAGCAGGTTTTACATTAGATTATGTTTCTAAATGGTTGAAACCTCAACCAAACAAGCAAACAAGAAATTATAAGAACTATTCATACACGGCACCTTTTCCAAAGTATAAGTTCCAAATTGATTTAATGGTCATGTCAAGTTTGTTAAATGACGTTGGTGTTGATGTTAAAAATCAACCTAAATTTGGTTTTGTTTGTATCGATATTTTCAGTAAAAAGTGTCATATAGTTCCAATGGAAAATAATGATCTTGATACTGTTTTTAATGCTATGTTAGAATGTTTTAAAGTTCTAGGCTATCCACTTAGTATATATAGTGATGATGAAGGAGCATTAAATAGTAAGAAGATACAGAATTATTTGAAAGGTGAAGGAATTGAATTAATTATTACTAAAACTCATGCATCACAGGCGGAGAGAATGATTAGAACAATTAAGAAAATGACTAGTGATAGACTTCGACATCATAAAGCGTCATGGGTTGAAATGATGAAAGTATCCCTGAAAACTTCAATAGTAGTCAAATACATAGTAGCACACAAACAACGCCAAACAAAGCACACGATTTAGACAATGTTTTAGATGTTAAGGCAAACCAAATACTGAAAGAAAAGCGTAATAGAACGTATCCAAATGTGACTGAGGGAGATTATGTCAAAGTATATAGTAGAGGTAAAGGCAACTATACCAGTCGTAAAGAGAGCCGAAGTGTCTGGAGTGAGAGAAAATACAAGGTAATACTTGTTGGTAAGGATTTCCTTAACAATAAGTATTATAAAGTAGATGGATTAAGTAAAAAGTTTTAATCGGCATGAATTACTTCTCATACAAGATTAAGCTTCACGAATTATTCTTATTCAATGTATTTACTGCTTTTATTATTGAACCTCTATCCTCAACAGCACTCCACATAGTATCAACAAATTCTTTACTTTTGATATTATCCATGAACCAAATAATCCTGTTCCTTATGCCTTTACTTGCTTCATCATCTTTACTAAAAAATAATTGAAAAATTGAAAGTCTTGTAGCATACTTATCCTTAGTTTGCCCCTCAGCAAGGCTGAGCCCATCGTCTTTTCTAAATATTTGTAGTATTTCCTCTACAAGAATATCTAGAATACAATATTTGTTAGGTAATTGATTTATATTTGAATGGTAGATATCCATTAATACGTTAGTCAAAACAATGCCTTCCATATCTATGATTATTAATACATGTAGTTCTTTAAGTATTAATTAATAATGGCCATAAGGTAAAGAAGTATTATTGTCTAACCAATATTTTTTTTATTATCATAATTACTAAGTGAATACTTCACTTGATTAATGCTATATACTTGATGGTTTTTTGAGCGTATAGTGTTAAATTCAACTTTATCCTTCAAATCACCATTTAATGTTTCTTCATACCTTTCATAATTTAAAAAGGTCGCTACCTTATGACGAACTATTCCCGTACTTCTTTTCTTCTTTGACTTTCCCATGCACTTATAACAGTATGATTTAGGTTTTAAACCTATGAAGTGTGTCATTCTTTTTCCATTAAGTTCATCCTTCATTTTCCCAAGAACTTTTTTGTTAGAAGCATTATAACATTCATGATTTTTAGGATAGTCGGAAAAATCCATATGTTGATTTATATGCTTAAAATCTGTGTAAATATCATCAGTTTCAACATGGATAATAGAATGTCAGTATATGCTAATTTTATTTTATCATTATATTTAGGTTTTAATACATCATAATAAAAAAGAATACATATGACTTTTAGAATATTCTAAAATTGATAGACCCATCTAAATAAGTTTTTCTATTTTTACCGTTGCCTTTTCTTTTTCTACTCCTACTAAACTTTCGTTTATAATGTGTCTGTGTTTGTATGTTGGCTTATTTACTAACTTCTGGAAGCGTTCAGGTGTATTAACTAACTCAAAGTCAATGTGATTACGAACGTTCTCTAATGTTTTACCACACACTGCGTTATTTAATAATTTGAATAAATCTTTTTCAATATTAGTTTTTAGCATTCTTTCGTTTTCGGTGTTGAAATCAATGTATGGTTTTAAGAAATCTGCTTGATTAAAACTAATTACCCTATGGACGTTCTTTGGTTTTCAGCCATGCTCCAAATAAAACTTCAATGCTGATATATGTAATACATACTTTGTCTTATCCATAACATTTAATATTAGTTTATTTGTTTTTTCATCATCTTTTCCATATTACTTTTTATGTATTTCTTTTTGAACTGGTGAAAGCATATTCTCACTAACACTCATAATTTCTGGTGCTAATGGATAATCTCTATGTAAATCATGTAATTCTTTTGGGTATTCTAAATCAACTTCTAACATATAACCTTTGTTATCATCATCACTATAACTTAATACTTTCTTCTCATCCATCCTTGAAAAATACCAATTGAAATTATCAAACGGTAGTTTTTTACTCATTGCCAAACCATACAAGTTGTTAGCGTCTAAATAACTTATATAACTTGATGGTTTTGACATGTCATATTGTTCATTCATGTATTTATTATTTGCTTCTACTTTTTTATGAGCACATTGAGTCATCCCGCCACGAAGACCTTTTTCAATCATTTCTTACATATCTTTATTATGTATTTGTTGAAGTCTAACACCAGTCAGAGATAAGAAGGCAGACCAAGAATAATTAGGTAATGTTATGTAATGTGCAGGGTCTAAACCACAATAATTTGAACACATATCCCTAAAGTTTTCAAAAACATCACTAAGCAAATAAACATCGGTCATCAAATATAAATCATGGTATTCACCTAGGTTTTTGATATTGAAATTATCCCATATTACTTTTGCCCTTGTGTGTTGTGTATCTGTTATACCTTCTTCATTTAATTGACTGTAAAAGTCTTTTATATTTGGTAATTGTGATTCATTGAATTTATCAAATGAATTCATGTAGTCGTAAGGATAAACTCCGTTTTCAGTTAATAAGTCTCAATCGGTTTTATTTCTAATATATGGATTTGCTGATGAAAATCTAAAATCATTCTCCCAGTCATTCCGTTTTTTCATATAGGTTTATCATGATCATCTTTACCTACTATGTCATATTTACTTTTTTTACTAAGTTATCTAAAGATGCTGAGAGAAAAGCCATGCTATCTTTAAACTGTAATACTGGTATGTTGAAATACCTAAATGAATAATCCAAATTACATTTTTCGTGAGCACAACCTCTATACATACCAGTAAAATGACAGTGGTCTCTGACTTTTTATCTTCTAGTTTAAAATTCTTTTTACATATTGAACATACAGTAGCTTTTCTAAATTCTGCTTCTTGTTCATCTGTAATATCTATTGGTTTATTAACATTCATTTTTTCAATAAAATCTTTTTTAATTTCTGTTAATTTATTTACAAAGTGGTCTAAACAATCCTCTCCACGGTATAAATAAGGTTGGCTTGTATTATCAATAGAATTTACAACATTCAACATATAACCGCATGGTTTATGTTCCTGATAAGTGCCCTTGATGCCATTATTTGAATTTACAGTTATACACCCAAAATCTCCATAAACAACAAATGGACATTTTAATTTTGTATTGTATTTTTCAAATTCAATATAACTACCTTCTTTTGGTAATTTAAACTGTTGTCCGTGTGTTGCCATACAACAAGTTTCATAACGTTTTGTTAATAAATCCTTTCTAGTAAAAGCATGAGTACAATAGTGACAGTAATGTTTTGGTTGGTCATTTTTGTTTGTTTGCCAGTTCATTAGACGACTTAGATTTCTAATAACAACATAGTGATGGTTATTGTCTGTTTCAATTTTCAAAAGGTTTATTTGATGTTTAGCATCTCTTGTTTTAGTCCTGTAATCAATTATATTTTTTTGTCATTCAACGTATCATCCATTTCATAAACATTGTTTGAAACTAACTTACTATTACTTTCTTCAAACCTTTCAATATCTTTATTACCAGATGGAAATTGAACGCCTTCCCAGATCAAAATGTCATCGTTTAATTTGTTGTAATGAAACATTTCTTGAGAATTCGGTTTATTATGTAAATCATACACCACACTTTGAACACTATATTTACAACATTTGTTATCTTTGTTTTTGATATTAATACATGCCTTTTTTGGTTTAATCCATTCTGGTAAATCTATATAACTACCCGCTCTTGTTGGGTCATATTTGTCATAATGAATGGTTATTGATAATATTTTTTAATTTGTAAATTAGACGCTGAACCTTCTAGTTTCTCTATGTTCAACAAAATTTCTTTGATTGATTTTTCAATTGCTTCATCCAAATCGGTTTCATTATAAACGTTAGACCTTGTAGCTGGTAAATTATAAACTATCTCTGTATGTCTTATTACTCCTTTATGATCATCAAAATAATGATAAAATAAACCTTCTGCCCTTATATTCAATTTCATATCTCTATTAGTTTTCAAGAAGTTCAACAGTCTATCTTTTTGGTGGTGTATCATTGGCAACGCCTTTTCACCTTGAAAATGTTTATTTACTAGTTTTATAGAATTAGCATAGCTTTTGAATGCTGATTGTTGGTCTGTTATTCTGAAATTGTTTTTTATAGCGTATTTTGTCATGGCATTTTTCATTGTTTGTTTAAGGTATGTTCTTGTAGCATGACTATTATATTCATTGGTGATTGCTACTGATCTTAGTTTCTTGTTCAAAACATTCGAGATAGGTTTTTCTTTATCGTATCTAACTTTTCTACCATCTATAATTATTGATTATAACTCCTTGTTTCCTCTTTTTGGAATTTCCGCTTTATCATTATTCAACAGATAACCCATAACATGTTTCATAATACTATACTATATAAATTTAATGTGTATTTCTTTAAGTGACTTGTTTAAAAAGTATACTTAAAGATGTAATGCCTTAATCTAATAAGAGGAAAATGAGTGATACAGAAAGTGAATATAGTGAAAATAGTGAAAATAGTGAAAATAGTGAATATAGTGAATATAGTGAATATAGTGATACAGTCGGTGTCGATGCTAAGAACTATAATGAAACAAAAGTTTATCAGTTATAACTGTATAGACTGTGAGTTGCATAAATTACCAATTGAACAGTGTTTTATAGATGGTGTTAGTAATAATATTTGTCAATGTATGATATGCAATAATTGCAAGAAATTATAAACAAAACTAATGATATGAATAACGAAGATATTGACAATAGAAATGCTAAAACTCTTGATGATGATTTAGACATATTTGTGTTTATTGAAATGAATAAGTTCTTGACTGAAGAAGAATTCGATAATTTATTAGATGATGGAAGTGATAATGATTTTATTTATAAGTATTATAGCATGGTAAAAAGATTATACAATATGTCTTTGAGCATTAAACGTTTAAATATGAAGCATTGAATGATAGTGACTTTGATTTTGTAAATGAGTTTTTAAATTATAAGTATAAAGCTCACGAACTTAGATATACAGTATCACATGCAGTTCATGTAATGGGGATGTTTAGAAAAGAAATAGGACACAATACTTATAATGGAAAAACAGATGATAAAATGATGAAACAAATTATAAAGGAATTTCAGAATTATTTAGAAATAGAGTTGAACTCATAATGCAATTATAACATGTAAAGCCTTATATGTTGTAATTATACTATACTTCTGGTTTGTTTCTTAAAGATCTTAATGCCTTAAAAATGACTTAAAGAAATAGTGCCTTAATGTACTAAGAGGAAAATGAACGGTGATGAAATCAATAGTTATATCAATAAAAAATGCAATGATTGTTGTCACTTCAAAAAAGAAAATATGGAATTGTACAAATTGAATTTACCTAATGAAATAGTGAATAATATTATTAACTATTCAATGGATGAAGAAGTCGTATGTAAAAATTGTAAAAATTGGAGATAATCAAACTTTAATCAAATGTGTGTTGTGAATAAAAAGAATACATAATAGAAATGTAGAAGATGAGATTTTAACATTTCTAACTGTAAATAAAATACCACCTTACGATTATGTTAAACAGTTCCTTAACATCAGAAAAAACAAATATGAAATGATTGATGACATATTATGGATGTTGGGTTATCGTCAAAAGAAAGGAGAAGATGCTAAAGAAAACATCATTTTTTTTATTGAAAGTAAAAAGTTTAATGTTCAAAATACAGTGACATATATTAGTATTATTTGTAAAATGATGTATGAAAGAAGTAAGAAGAATCAATTAAATTATTATCCTTAACTGAAATGCTAATCATAATATAATAATAGTAACATGTAAAATCTTATATGTTATAATTATACTATACTTATGGCATGTAAAGATTGAAATATTTTATTTTTCCTTAATTTGTTTGTCTCTTTCTTAGTCATGGAAACGCCTTCAAAGAAATACGGTAGTTCTATGATAAGGATGGAAGCAGTGAAAAAGTGTTCAAAGTGTAAAAATGATAAGTCTAAGGAAAGTTTCAGTGGTGATAATATGCGATGTGACAAGTGTTTAAAAGCTCAAAGAGACTATCAAAATAGACACAGGGAGAATGAACGAGGAACAAAGAATTAGAGATGAAACCGATGAGGAGTATAGAAAAAGGACACTGGAAAGGAATTATAAGAGACACACATATATTGTTAGTTGTGATGTTTGCAATTGTTCAATAAGTCAAGGGCATTTTGGAAGACATCTTAAAACAACAAAGCATCAACATAATTTAGGAAAGATACAAGCTGAGGAACAATGATTGGTAAATTAGATAAGGTTAATCGATGATAATGATGTATTAACCTTATGTAATATTGAGGGGTTTTATTGTAAATGAATAAGGTAATGACTTATAATGTGTCTATACTTGTTCAAATAATTTTCAGGCCAGAAATGCCGCTTTATGTATTTTTTTGGGGGGTGGTGGGGGGGTGGTGGGGGGGTGGTGGGGGTGGTGGGGGTGGTGGGGGTGGTGGGGGTGGGGGTGGTGGGGGTGGCGGGGGTGGTGGGGGTGGTGGGGGTGGTGGGGGTGGTGGGGGTGGTGGGGGTGGTGGGGGTGGTGGGGGTTGGTTGTGGGGGTTGGTTGTGGGGGTTGGTTGTGGGGGTTGGTTGTGGGGGTTGGTTGTGGGGGTTGGTTGTGGGGGTTGGTTGTGGGGGTTGGTTGTGTGGGGTTGTGGTTGTGGGGGTTGGTTGGGGGTTGGTTGTGGGGTTGGTTGTGGGGGTTGGTTGGGGGTTGGTTGTGGGGGTTGGTTGGTTGTGGGGGTTGGTTGTGGGGGTTGGTTGTGGGGGTTGGTTGTGGGGGTTGGTTGTGGGGGTTGGTTGTGGGGGTGGGTTGTGGGGGTGGGTTGTGGGGGTGGGTTGTGGGGGTTGTGGGGGTTGTGGGGGTTGTGGGGGTTGTGGGGGTTGTGGGGGTTGTGGGGGTTGTGGGGGTTGTGGGGGTTGTGGGGGTTGTGGGGTTGTGGGGCGGGCTGGGTCTGTGTTGTTGGAGTCGGCTAGTCGGCTACTTTTGGGTTGGGGGTTTGAAGGAAGACCAAAAGGAAGACCCAGCATTTTGGGGGTCTCCGAAAAAAGACACGAACCTTTTGATGGAACATCGCGAACCCTTTGAGAGAAAAGGAAGAACGATGGACCAAGAACGCACCCATCCCACCCAAAAAAGAAGTGGTGTGCTTTGCGGCCCTTTTGTTTTCTTGAAGGGCGCGTAGTAAACAGGAGTCTTGCTAGACAACGTTCATTTTGGCAAGTATCTCTCACTGTGTTCCTTGAGCATCTTGCCTTCGCCGGATCGGTCGAGTGCAAAACGATCAAAGACCAGAAGCATTTGGCGAGGCCGACTCTACAGCTCCTTGAAGCATGCTGTGGGTGAAAACCATTGGTACCATTTTGGGGTAGGAAACATTCACCGCCCATGTTAGAGCCTATTTTAGTGGCTGGATTGGTTGATGTTCGCTGGCGCGCGATGGGACAGGAAGATGCAGCTCTGCGCGGCGCAGCTCATGAACGCGGACGTGCTGATGCTGGATGAGCCCACCGGCCACCTGGATGTGGACAACATCAAGTGGCCGCCCGGCGGTTTCGGGTTTTGGAGTGCGGAGCGCAGAGTGCGGAGTGCGGAGTTTTCGGTGCTGGGGTGGGGGGACGGACCTTCGCCGCACGGAGACAGGCTCCTTGGTGTTGGGCCGGGCTGGGGTCGTAGGCGGACCAAAATCGCCGCACGAGGCGTGCGGCGATGTATGTAGCTCAGGGGCACGTTTGGCTGGTGAAGAAGACTTGACTGGGCTGAAGCCCAGATCTGAAAGCAGGGTGCCCTCCAAAAAGGGCAGAAGTTGGATCTCCATAATTCCATAATTTTGGGTGGCAGTTCAAAGGGAGGCCCAAAGACTAACACCACCATTTTGGGGGTCCAACGTCGACGCTCAGTCGAATTCTCCTTAGCGAGGCTTGAGGACTGGCTGGAGTCCTTCGATGGCAGCATCATCTGCACCTCCCACTTCAGCCCCTTCCTGGACAAGATGTGCACCCACATCATCGACTTCCAGGACAGGGGGCAGAGGTGTGCTTTTTAGAGGCTCGCCTGGGTAAGAATCGATGGGTTCCACTGGTTTTGAGGGGTTTTGTTCCATTTACCAGGGCCATCTATTTGTCCAAAAGGCCACCTATGGACATGGGGGTTGACTCCATAAGCTGCTGCAGACATGTGGATGACCATGGGATGGAAAGCCAAATTGCAGAAAGAGGTGATCTTTCAACCACATGGGCAAAGTTGCCCGTGGGCCATTTTTGGGTCCTTCTTTGGGGGATTTTTTGATCAACCCCACCACCATGGCAGTGAGCTTCCATGGGGTGCGCTTGCTTGTCCAGAGCTGACCCCTTGACCTGTGAGTTTTCCCATTTTTAGTTTGCCCATTTTTGGTAAAGGCGTCAAAAGGTTGACCTTTGGGCAACTGAGTCCTCCTGGTCAAAGGTAACTGAGTGTGGGTCCTTTAGAAAAGGGATGAACTTTCAACCACATGGGCAAAGTTACCCGGGGGCCATTTTGGGGGGCCCTTCCACCATGGCAGGGGGCGCAATCGATGGAAATGCCAGGACCGAAAGCTGAAGACCTTCAAGGGCGAGAAGGGCAAGTGCCTCACCCAGTTCGTGGAGAAGTACCCCGAGAAGAAGGCCTACTTCGAGATCAGCCGCTATGCTTGAAGAAAAGCCGGAGTGCTTTTACCTGCCATCTCACTTCATAGAACGACGCAACCGGAGTGCTCTTGCCTGCAGGCATCTCACTTCATGATGAACTTTGGATGAGAGAAAGCAGGGTTATGGGATCACGGGGTTTCTCCCCACTTCTGTGATACAAGGGAATCCCCCTTTTTATCAATATGTTTTTTTGTTGGGAAGCCCTTTCTGTTGTATCCATTCCCCACAGCCCTGAGAGAAAGCTTTTTTGCAGCGGCGCTCGCGTTGAAAACGCGGCACAGGAAGAGTCTTGTAGCCTGTCGCGTTTGTCTCTCGCGCAAGAAATGCAGATTTGTTTGCCGAGGTAACGACATCATGAAGTTCACTTTCCCGGAGCCGGGTGCGCTGGAGGGCGTCAAGAGCCGCAGCAAGGTCATCTTGCGCATGAACAACGTGAGCTTCACCTACCCCACGAAGGTGCCTCTCTCAACACAATGATAGTTTCAATAAGCAGCCGCCTCACAAGTCGTTGGCGGACAGACATGACCACCCTTCTAAATCATGTCCACCATTGAGCGTCAATCAAGACTTCGCAGACTTCGGGTGGAATACTTCCAGGCGATTCCATGGAAGCTCCCGAACGGACCCCTTTCGAAGACTTGGCTCCGTTTACAGAGGCCAAGTGGAGCTTCCGGCTGATAGTCTGAAGGTGCTCTTGGGAGGGCGAGGGTCGGAGACGGCTGCTCAAGAATAGGTACCCAAAATGGCGCTTTGGTAAATGGAACCAAAGACTAAGACCTGCGTAGCTCTGACTCTTAAGTCTTGAGCCAAACCCAGATCGAAGGACAAGCCCACCATCATGGACGTCAGCCTCACCGTGAGTCAGGTGAGCCGTGTCGCCGTCATCGGTGCCAACGGCGCGGGCAAGTCCACAGCCATCAAGGCGAGCAAGCCCAAAGTTGTGCGAGTTTATGCGTGTGGTTCCAAGGATTTTTTGGAGTTGGTTGCCCATTTCTTGGAGTTGGTTCCTTTTTCTTGGGAGCTGGTCGCCCACTTTTTGTGTCTTTTTGTGATGGAAACCGGAAGCAAACCCGTTGAACAGTCCCCCATTTTGGTGCTCCGATCAATCCTTAAGGGAGTCGTGTTGCTCGTTTTTGGGGCTCCGGAGTCGGCGAGTCGTGAGGTGTTGGTGGGCGAGCAGCTGCCCACCGAGGGCTCCATTTGGAAGGCCCAGGGACTGCGCCTGGCCTATGTGGCGCAGCACGCCTTCCATCACTTGGAGAAGCACATGCAGGCGGAAGCCTTCCATCACTGGGGTCTTTGTCTTTCTATTTGGCTCAAAAAAAGGAGAAAGGTACCAAAATGGCTTGCCCTGGGTGGAAACATGGACCAAAACCCTGTTTAATTTTGAGCCACACCCATTTGGCTCCCGAAATTTCGGTGTTTGGCTGAAGCCGAAGTCTTTTCTGCTTGGCTTAGCTCCAGGGTTTGGCACTGGGAGGTTTTGGAATTCGATTTGGCTCTCGACATGCTGATGTTTTTCTTGTGCAAGTAGCTGGGGGTTGATGAAAAGGTCCGATGAACCTGGGATGATGAGCATGGTTCAAAACCGTTTTTGGATCCCATTTTGGGGTTTTCGGTGAATTCACCGCCCATTTTAGGCTTTGTCAGCGATTTGGGTTTTGAAAAGCCCATGGCCACAGCTTCAATGGCAGGAGACCCCCACAGCGTACATCATGTGGCGCTTCGCGGGCAACGACGACCGGGAGAGCTTGGAGTTCAAGACGGAGGAGCTCTCCGTGGACGAGGCAGGGGCCTTCGTTTTTTTTTTCCTTCTCGGAGAGCTCGAGATTCACCCTGCCCCTCATTGGTTGTTTGGATGGGCGACCCTCTTTTTTACCCTCGGCTTGAGGTCAATATACTCAGCTATCCCCTCATTGGTGGTTTGGATCGGCGTTGTTTTTTCTTCTTCGAGGCTTGAGGTCAAGTACTCCCCGAGTTGGTGGTTTGGCGGTTCGATGGTGGTGAATTTAGGTGGTTTCCCATTACCCCTCTACGAAAGCCAGGGGTTCAAATCCAAATGCACGCCACCAATCCAAACCAATTCGTGTGAAGCTGGAAAGACATGACTTGTAGGAGTGAACCTATTGCTGGACAGCCGGCATTGATGACGAAACATTTTTCGTTCACTTCTTGAGCCGATGCACCTTACAGGTCAGCGCAAGGTGGCCGCAGTCGCCTCAACTTGTGGCCATGTTCCTTTTCTTGGGGGCAGGGACGGTCATCCAACTCAGGATTTCCCCAAACTTTGCATCGGCCCAATCGGCCAAGGAGTTCGTGGCACGTAAGCGGCTCGTGTTTTTAGGGGGACCCCCCCAAACAAGAAAGGTGGTTTTGGTCTCCCTTTCAAGTCGAACAAAGGGTTCAAAAGAGGGCTCTCTTCAAAAAGCGGAGAAAAAAGCTATCAATTTGGATTTGTCAATTTGGATTGGGCGCCTTGAAAGTGGCATTATGCGGCATAGGCGTCCTTTTTAGGTTAGTTTGGTTAAAAATAGAAGGCGCTGGTTTGGCTGGGTTTTATTCCATTTAAACCAGGGCCATCTATTTCTCCAAAAGGACACCTGTGGAAAGTGGCTGGTCAGGAATCCCCAGCTTCATATTAGTGGACCACTTTGATGAGGCATGACTTGGTGCCGGGTGCAGGAGAAAGCCCGTGCGACGAAGTGGTGCATCGACACCGTCTCCGGCAACGTGCGTCGCTGCACCGACCCCAAGGAGGATGCCAAGAAGGAGAGCGAGTGATGTGTTTTCCCCTCCGAGACGGCTTTGTGATTGTTCATGAAATTCTACGGGTGGATCTCTTTTTCCCCAGTCTTTTGGTGTTTTGGTTTCCCTTTAAAGCCACAGAAGGATACCCTCACAAGAGACACAGCCATCGTGTTTCTTCCGCTTCGAGCCGCGCGCATGTCATCTGTCTCAGGCGAAGCAGGATGAGGCCGGCGCAGTGGTCCCTGATGCCGTGGTGAACCGCCGCCAGAAGAAGAAGGAGAAGACCTTCGAGTACGAGGCGCGGGCATCCCAGTGCAGCCAGCAGTGGTCGCTGTTGTTCTGTGGTGTAGTTCAAGGTGCCCAGTCAAAACCACAAAAACATTTCAGGATGTCCAGCTTCTGCAGGGCGAAGTAACTCAAAACCTGAACGGTGCACCTGAGGAACGGAACCCTGGGATTCGTGCCTTTTGCGGGTACAGTCACATGTGTATGGTTCGATCAAATTGGCACTCTTGGCTGCCTGCCTGGCGGGATCTCAGGGAAAGCACACTGTACTGGCTGAGGTGAAGTGGCAGTTCAAGAGCATGGACCAGAACGCCTGGGTGGAGAAGGAATTCTTGTCTTGCAATCGCCTGCTCAAAAAACGTAGGGCATGTTGGGAATGAACCTGGGGACAACCTTCAAGGAAACCATAGGGGACGGTTTGTAGGGGTCATTCCATTTCTTATGGCACCGGCAAGTTCTTTTTTCGGAGCTTGGCACTGAAGCATGGCTTCCCTGGGTGCACCACATTTCCTAGGTGAGATCGCCTTTAGTCAGAGCCCACCACATTTCCACCTAGGGTTTCATCAGCATGGCAAGGACATCATGATCAAGATGGGCTACCTCAAGCTGGTGCAGCGTGAGGACGAGCGCCAGGCGGCCATGGCAGGGCTGATGACGAAGCAGCTGACCCAGCCGGGCGTGGAGAAGCACCTGGCGGACTTCGGGGTGGACCCTGAGAGCGCCTCCCACACCCAGATCAACCAGCTCAGCGGCGGCATGAAGGCCGAAGGACAAATCTTCTTTGTAGGGGTTGAGTCCTTCTCCATTCTTTTCAAGCATCGTTCTTTTCAAGAACCGGATCTGTTTCTGCTGGGTTTTTGGTGATGGTTTCCTGAAAAGAAGGATCCCTGGAAAGAATGGGGAAGGTTCCAGTGGAATTCTTTGTAGGCTATTTCAACAAAAAGAGAGACACACCGGGGCTTCTGCCAGGTGAAGGTTGTGCTGGCCGCAGCGATGTGGCAAAACCCTCACGCGCCTTGGAGAAAAAGGGCAGCGTAAAGAGGCACTCGATGCTTTTGAAGCTCAGCGCTTGGAGTGTGAGCCCAGAGCCACGTGCTCAAAACCCGGGTAGGTGAAGGTTAGTAAGGGACCGTCTAAACCAACCACAAATAGGTGCGGATCTCCGCCTTCGTTCTTAAAGCATGGTTCTGGGGCTTGGACCATTTTGATCGCGATGGGTTTTGATGGATGCAGCCGATGGGTTTTGCGACTCGGACTCAGGTCTTGATCCTGGACGAGCCGACCAACTACCTGGACCGCGAGGGTCTTGGGGCTTTGATCCTGGCCATCAAGGACTACAAGGGCGGCGTGCTGATCATCTCCCACAACAAGGCGAGAGGGTTTTCAGGCAGCTCAGACGGAGGAATATAGTTAGTAATATACTTGCTATCTTGGAAGACCGGGGTACACCTGTAGGGGTCCCCATATCAATTTATGATCAGCTTTCTGTTTGATTCGTGAGGCTCGAGACCTGTGACTAAGCTTCAGGTTTCTGGTGTGATCTTCGGAGAGCAGCGCAGGTTTGGCAAATCCTCATGTGCTCTCGAATGAAACTTGGCGAGGGGTCCGGTGTTGACTCATTTTCGCCCACAATCACCATCGCTTTTCCAATTGGTTTCCCATCAACACCATCCACCCCACTCCCCCCCCACAAATGGAGAAAGAGCACCAGAAATCGGATCCCCACCCGAACCCAACGAAGCCCCCGACTTTTCCCCACGGGCCCCCGAAAACTCCGCCGGAGACATCCGCCAGTCCCGCCGAAGCTCCGCCGAATTGCTTCCGCCGAGAGCCGATTTCTCCATCCGCCGTGTGTTGGGGGCGAGGAGTTCTGCGACAACGTGGCCACGGAGAAGTGGATCATGCAGGGCGGGCGGCTCCGCATCGAGGGCGAGTCCGTGGACACCTCCAAGGACGACGGCATGGGCTCCGCGGGCCCCGACGAGGCGCCGCCTCCACCGAACCCGAGCCACGAAGCAAATGCGACGCCACCCGGGGGGGGGGGGGTTTGGTGCGTCGTCTTTGTTTTCTCTTTTTTTGCGGAGGCTCAGGAAAAAAAACAAGAGCCCCTTTTTTTTGGTTGTTGTTGGGTTTTCAATCGGAACACCCGGAGGAAGGCCGGTTTCTGTGCTTAGAAGGGAGCTTTGCGCTTGGAAGTGCTGGTTTACAGGCCTTCCGCATTTGTCTTTTTCTTTGGCCCGTGTTTTTTAGGGCACTCTTTGGTTTGCGTTTCGGGGACCTCCCGGCAGCCGAAGCCTGTCAAGCCATGTGAAGCCGAAGCCGGGAGGTCTTCGATGGCGCGGGCAACAAGATCGAGGTGAAGAAGAGCGCCGCTCGGCGTCGCGCGTCGCGTCAACTCAGGCGCTGGCTGGGAGCTTTGTTGGGGGCGGTTTTTGTGGGTCAGGAGGGCATGCCATGATATGGAAATGCATAAAGCCTTGTAAAACAATAGGGTTACCAAAAGAAGCGACAACCAAATGTCCTTTGGCTATGCAAGAGGTTGCGCAAGTTGCTCATATGTTGCTGGTGAAGGAAGGACGCGATTCGAAGTGTGTGAGACAAATCGATGGTTTGATATGAAATTTCTTGACTCGTGGGTGATGTCTCATGAAATTCTTGAGGTGACCATGACGGAAAAGGACAAGAAGAAGGCCATTAAGGACATTGAGAAGAAGATCAAGGATGGTAAGAAGAAGCAGACCTTGTCAGATGAGGAGATTTGCTCGAGAGCTTTGCCGTGTCATGGCCTTGATTTGTTTCTCGCTCAGTTCAGCTCCGGGGTTGTGGGAAGTGCCAGGAGGTTTGGGAGATGGAGGACAAGCTGAATGAGCTGAAGGAGAGCCTCAAGGGCAAGGAGTGAAGCGCGACTTCTCTCACGAAGGCCAAGGTGCCCAAGCCGTTTGCAAGACAGCGGGGGATCTGCGATCTGCGGATCCTTCGATCTGCGCTTCGCTCGATGAAATCTTTTCCATGCGAGCGGCGCAACTCATGTGGTAAGTTGTTCCGATCCTCGCTGTGGGGGCAGACGGCAGCCTGTCGAGGCTCGCGATAAGTCGGGAAAGGGCATGTGGATGCCCGGATCACTGCGCGCGGGCGACAGGGGGCGTTACGGGAAAAGCGCAAACGGCAGGGGGAGGGAGTGTGGAGTGTAAGAATAGATCTCCATTCTCGTAACCCTCAGGTCACTGTTTTTTTCCTTGCAGGTCGCAAGGGCATGCGCTTTGACCCGAATTTGGGGGGACTTGTGAATTCTTGATTGGAGCGCTCATGGCGGTTTTTTGGGTGCGAGGGTGAACCAACAAAAAATAGCAAACAATCTTAGCGATTCTTGATGCCTGGTGGGGCCAGCTACTAGCTGACTGACGGGCACGTTGACCTCAGGCCTTGCGCTCCGCCGCCGCCTGGTGCCCGGCAGAGGTGCCGGCGGGTGGCTACCCCGCCAGGACAGATTGGCAGCGGTGAGGTGATGCCAAGCTAGATAGAAATGGATTATGTCCTTTTTTGAGGGGTGGTTTACAAGGGAAGCCAAAAGAACCACCCTTTTTTTGGGGGTCCCGAAACAGAGATCGTAGAACGCATGGCGAGACGGCGCGGGCAGCCTTCCCTGGCAGGAATGAGGTGCCGGGCGTATTCCTGCCACATCCGCCCAGGTGGGTTGGCTTGAGCCATTTTGGTGGCTGCGGTTGCATCATTTCAGGTCCACGGGGTTTTGTTTTTTTTGGCCCAAGAATAGATGGGTTTCGGTTCCTGGTTTACCATGTGGTTTATATACTCATCTACCAGGGAACCCCCCAAAAGCACACCCATGTTCAGGTCGAGGTCCAGCCTCGACTGGCGCGTCACAGACTTGGCTCGGGCCTCGATCCGAAGTCTTGGCGCAGTCCGCAGTCCGAGCCGCCAGGAATCTGTGGGCTCCGGCCCGGACTCGGGCTCCGACAGCGAGAACGGGGAGCCCGAGGCCTTCGGCGACGAGGCGCAAACGTGCGGGCGCCTGCTCGTTTTTGTTTTTTTTTTCCCCCCCCCCCCTTTTCGGCGAGGGACAGATCGGGATTCGGTTTTTCTGCGCAGGAAGTGGCAAAGTCCCAGGCGCGTTGCAGCGTTGGATCATTTTATCTTCTCTGAGTCTGCACTTCGGCAGGCGCGGAAGCGGAAAGGCAAGGAGTTTTTTGAGCACCTTTTGCACCTGGGCAGCACGTTTTGTGTCAAGTCGTTCGAGAAAGAGCAGCGATATTTTGCTCAGAGACGATGTTGGATATGTCTCACAAGCTTTGGGATTGTCACCGAATCGGTGCACTAGTTCACTCATTTTACAATCAGGTTTCCTGGTGAGGGGCCAATTGGCCAATCGGCATTGGCAGTTGCATTCGACTTCTTCAGAAAGGATAGCAGTGGGATTTCTCCAAAGTTTCATTCTCCGGTGTTTTTGTGCTCCCTATGTTCCCTATGTTCCCCGTGACCAGGTCGCATGGATTTGAACGCCTCAGTCACTTCCGCGGGTCTCCCGGCTGAGGCCCCTGCCGGCGCTGGGCAATCTGGCGGCGCGGCAGCGCTTTGCGCAGCTCCCGCTGCACTCGGGGACGCTGCGGGGCCGGGTGGAGGCAAGAGGAGGTCCAAGGGCGGCGCGTTTGAACCCGGGCATGTCTAAGGGTGGAAGTCATAGGTGTCCTTTTGGTTGGTTTGCTCAAGTAAAATGGCGATTCCTGGTTTAGATGGGGTTTGTGCCATAGTCCATCTATTTGTCCAAAAGGCCACCTATGGTAGCACATACCCCTTGTTCATACCGGTTCCTTGGCCTCCGTGGATTCCAACCCACTTTATAAGGTATTCTATACCCCTTTTGGGGAGAGGGGTATGAACATCAGGCCTTTTGGGTTCATTTGTCCAAGGGGTATGTAAAAGGGGTATGTACAAGCAGCCCTGGATCATGGGCACCGTGGGTCTGTCCCTTTTTGGAGGGTCCCCCCTGTTTTTGTGTTGTTTTAAAGGGGAAATCGAAAGGAAAGCCGGAATTCTGAGCGGTCCCCTCAAAACAGACAAGCCCACATGGTGGCCCTGCAGAGCATGCAGGTGTTGCGCGCGGGTGGCCTCAAGAGACCGCGCTATGGTCTCTATGTGTGCCATCCCGGGTCGGAGGAGGCAGGGAGCCTTGAAGACAAACATTGCTGTCGGAGGCTTGTTCTTGTGGTCTGGTCTGGTCTGGTCTGGTCTGGTCTGGTCTGGTCTGGTCTGGTCTGGTCTGGTCTGGTCGTTCATGTGGGTGGTGCATTGGCTTTGCTGCGTGCGCGCCGGTTCAAAGCAACTGCGGCAGATCCTTCTGATCGCAGCCGAGCGGCAGACGCAGCGAACATTGGGGCCGTACTATGTGCTTTCCTCCAATGCTGCCCAGCCTGCAGTTGGCATTGCAAGAATCACAGAGTCTCCCAATTTTCAAAAACCAAACCACTTCAAAACACCCCTTGCCAAGGCGCAAACAAACATAAAGCCGCAAACCCGGAGGAAAAAAACAAAAAAAGAGACAACACAACACAAAAAAAAACTGAGGACCTGGATTTCGACCGGGCCTCGCCGTGTTTCCTGGGCCGCCTCTCCGGCAACGTCATGTGCACCCAGTATTTGCTGCACGGGCAAAGGGCCACCGGGCCGCTGCGGGAGGAGCTGGCGGCGCTGCGGTTCCGGAAGCCCAGCGACGCCCCGCGCAGCCTGCGCCGCGGCACTGGGCACTGGGCACTGGGTCTGGCGGCTTTGGGGCAGTGAACCCAAGTGGCCCTACAGAAAGGAGCCCAAAGACCTGGCAAAACTGGGTGCTTGGTGGAACCGTGTCCCCCGGAAAATTTTGGGCGTTGGTTTGGGGGGGCGATTAGTTTAAGGAGATTTTCCCAAACACACATCCGGACCCCGTTGTTTTGGTGCAGACTCCGGGGCGGTAATTTCCCTCCCAGCCACCATTTCTAAGGCGCGGCGTTTTTCTTTTTCTCCGGCTCCGGGTTTTCGCTTCAGTGCTAGCAGACAAGTCCTAGACCTTCAGCGCCATGGGGACACCACCTTTCGGGGCTTTGCATCGGCACTCCGCCGGCTTTGGCCTCGAGGCACGTGGTGCTGCCTGGGGCGGCAGCCAGCTTCTCCTCGCGCAGCGGGCAGGAGGGGCAGCTGCTGGCGGCGGCGGAAGGCACCATGCCCAGACACCAGCGACTGGGACGGAGGCTTTTTTTTGTTCCTTGTGTGGTTGGTGTGTGGTTGGTGTGTGGTTGGTGTGTGGTTGGTGTGTGGTTGGTGTGTGGTTGGTGTGTGTTTTTTGGTGAGGTTTTGTCTTGTTTCCTTGGAGTCTCTGTGTTGTGGTTGCATTTGTCACGCCGGTTTTGTTTTGAGTGTTTTGAGTGTTTCGCTGTTTCCGTTCTGTCACACCTTGGACAAGGTTTCACTACTTCGTCAACTCGGCTCCGACGTGGGATTCGACTCGAGTCTTGGGCTACGTGAGTCTTCCTGTCAGAGAATGGCACTCGCAGCCATAGTTCCTTGCACAATTTGCGAGGAAGAGTCTACAGAATGAACTTCCACAACCGAGTGCATCGCTCATCGTCCAAGAATTTTCAG
>CAUJNA010003708.1:257500-317500 GCA_963377175.1 Effrenium voratum | reverse complement strand
GTTGCTTTCTCGAATCCTGTTTTGCATCAAGTACAGAAAGCACATCTGAGACAATATCAAAAATTGCACAAAAACACCGTAAATTACAGTGCTGTCTGCAAGGCATCTGCAAACCAAGTGGACACTGAACATCTGCAAATAAATCTCTGTCATGCAAAAAGTAGAAAGGTAGGCCCTGGGGGGGGGGGGTGACCATATATACATATACATATATATATATATATATGTAACACTATATAAATACACACATAAATCTAATACACCAAATATCTAGATGCTGTATTGCTGTTCAAATAGCCATTGTCTCCTGAACTGGGACCTGTCCGAGGCCGGCTCCACTGACTCTGCCAGTCCTGAAAGCCGCTTGGAAGAGCTTGGCATGAGCTTGGCAGGGATGTCATGGGAATCCCGGACCCAAGCAGAAGCCCTGCTTGATTTTGATCTTTTGATGGGCTGTGCGCTACCCTTTAAGTGGGGTTCGTCACAGCCCTAAGGACAGGTACTTAGATCCGGGGTCAACATGCCCCCCCCAAAGAAAGCAAAAACAAAGACAAGAAGAACACAAGACAGTTGTTTTCCTCTTGAACTTCCATTGGAACCCACACAGAAAGCGGCGGGCGGTTTGGACCGTGTTCGCTTTAAAGGGGCCATTTCCCAACGTCAGGTTGCGGCTGAGTTGGGAGGGTGTCAACTCTCACCACAAAAAAACGGCACCGAGCCGCCCGAGAGGCTGCGGGTCTTTTTCATCAGTGATTGTGGACACAAGGGGAGGAGTTGCGCCCGAAACTTGCTCAGAATGCCAAAGTCTGGATCTGGGACAAGATGAAAACAACAAGCCACTTGAAACGGTCTGCGCCCCAAACTTGCTCAGAATGCCAAAGTCTCGATCTGGGACAAGATGAAAACAACAAGCCACTTGAAACGGTCTCCTTTCGGTACCGATACCTTCAGTTTGGCAAGGCCAAGTCTTGCAATTCCAAGTACAGCCTTGCCCAAGTTCATGTTGCCTTTGAGTTGGAAGAAGAAACAACTCTTGTTGGAGGCAATCCATCGCTCGAGGCAATCCTTCGATGTGGTGTTGGGTTGAGGATTGGAAGAAGAGTAGCTTTTTCCTTCGAGGATTGCCTCTGTTGAGGATTGAGGTTTCAGTTGGAAGAGTTGCCTCCACCCCTCCCCCACCGCACCCCACCCCACCCCACCCCACCCCACCCCACCCCACCCCACCCCACCCCACCCCACCCCACCCCACCCCACCCCACCCCCCACCCGCGAGCCGTTGGGCCGTTGGGCCGTCGGGCCGTCGGGCCGTCGTTCTGTTCCGTCCCGGCCGTCGCAGGCGAAGAGCGCCGCGAGCCACGCCGGGCTGAAGGATCAGCTCCGCGCGGCCGCGGGGAAGCTGCGCGGCCGCTTCGCCCCGCGCGAGGCAGCGCGGGCCCGCGAGCGGAAGCTGGAGGCCCGCCAGGGCGGGCGCATGGCACGTTTTTTTTTCTTCTTCTTCTTATTCCTATTTGTTTAAAGTGTTGTTTTAATTCTCTTGTTTTTAGAGGGGAGAGGGGGAGGTTTGGAGGGACAGAGAGCAGGTTATACCCCAAGCTTTTTGCTTAGCCATTGGATAAGTGGGGGCTCGTCTTTTGGTACCCATGGTTGGTTGGTTGTAAAGGGAAACCAAAAGGAAAGCCGAATCCATTTTGGGGGGTCCAACCCTGAAAAGACACACCCAAGTATTGGGCTTCACTAGGTGATTGTCGTATTTCCTCTGAAGCGTATCCGGAGTCAATCGACGTGCTTGAGGCAATCCTTCTGAATGCCTATTTAACCAGTAGTCATGGTGTGCTGTGTTTTTGTGCTGTGTTGATCCGCCGAGTCTTAGCGGAATCTTTTCATTCTGCTTTGCATGCGGGCTTGAGCTCGTCGTTGGATAGCTGCGGCGACCTTATGTGGGAATCTAGCAAACGTGTTTGCACGGAAGTTCGCAAAGGCCTTCACGGAAGCCCTTGTGACTGCCATACGACTCTCTACTCGTTACGCATGAAGCGCCGACAACATTGTTCCGAAGGAAAGGTGAGCGAGAGCTCTCGCGTGCCTGAGAAAATCAAGCGTTGGCACCTTGATTCCAGGGGCACTGAGCCATATGTGCCATGGTCAAACCATCACTTCGCATGGGCTAACGGGATGGTCATCCACCTGAGAGTAACCAAATAGCGATCATAATGATTTCAATGAAAGGAACCATGACCCAATCGGCCATATGCGGAGCTTTGACCATGGCTCATATGCTGATGGGGAGCCATCTTTCAAGTTTTCCCGCAGGCGCCGAACATGAAGATTGCCAGCCCACGCCCTGAACTCAGTTTTCCCACACGGGTTGTGGGGGGTAGAAAGAAGAAGCTCCAGGTTTGACCACAACTCATAGGTTGGGAGGGAGCTCCAGGTTGGGTTGGATGGGCGAGGCTGTTTGAGCATTGTGAAAAGCAGAAGGGCTTCTTAGGAGAGCTGCGAGGAGTCGATCGCCGAAAAAAGAAAAGAAAGAAACAGTGCGCTTGAGGCGAGTTCAATCCGGCGCCGGTGATGCACGAGCCACCGGCCCGGTCGTGGGACACCCTGCGGCGGGGAGCTGAGGGGTCGTTCCACGCGCGTTTTTGGAGCGACCTCTCAGATGGCCGAGGGTGGATGCGCCGGAACGGCGATACCCGCTGCGGAGCTTGGGGCGGTGCGCTGTCCGAAAAAAAAGCGTTACGAGGAATCAAAGGCTACTTAGGGGAAGTGCCAACAAAAAGGAACGGCCACGAACTGTGGCGCGCAAACTGTGCGTTGGGCGGAGGGATGTTGCGGTGACTTCCCGGCAGGTATGCGAATCACGAGCTTCACGACAAGCCTCCGTGGAAGGCGGGCCTCGCCGGAGTTTCGAGCTGCTCGGGATTGTTGGTTGGCCCGGAAGCGAACATGGCGTAAATGGGCTTTCCTGTTGGTTTCCTGTCAAAAAGCCACCAAAATGAAAAAAACAAAAGCAAACCTAAACCAAGACACACTGAAGTGTTTTCGACACTCGGGTGACTGGGGCCCAGGATCCCAAAGCCTCCGCCCGGCTGCAGGCGCGTTTTGTTTTCTTCGCCTCTCGCGAGTTGTGGGTGACAGCGCCCGGACCTGGGAGTTGAGCTTCCGGTCAGGCGTTGTGACGCCAAGTTCCGACTGATGACATCAGCTGCTTAGATGGGACGCCGTTTGGCAGTTGCCAGCATGGCAGTGAAGGGTTTTCTTGGAGGTGTAGCCCTTGTCGCATCGCGCGAGGTTCTTCCAATCGCTTCCAGATATATCATGATATATCATGAGATATCTAGCCCTGACGCCCTCGGCTGCTCCTCGATCCTCTGTCTCTGAAGGAGCAGAGGCTCGACCCGTTTCGGGGACGAGAAAAGACGTCTGGTCGATCCGTTTGCTCACGGCTGCCATGGTTGCTCTTGACATTTGGCTGTGGGTCAAAACCAAAGGTAGCATTTTGGGGTAGGTGAATTCACCACCCATTTTAGTCTATTTTAGTGGCTGGATTGGGATGTTCACCAGGGGATAACCGGGCTTTTGACCCATGGCCATTTGTCGCGCCCGCAAGAACGTACTTCCCGACTAGCCATGAATGGCTCTGGGGATCATGGCACTCAGGACGGCCCGGAGGCCGTCCGATTGCGTTCTTCTGGTGTTTTCGAGTTGAGCTCAAATAGCCCGCCTTTTTCACACACACACACACACCCATCCACAAACATGGCACCTCACCAAGACAGCTTTCCTTTATAGTTGTTGGCATCTCTTTGCATTTGTTTTTGCTACTTTGTTGTTTTGGTGGTTTTTTGGTTATTTGGAGCCATGCCAAGGGTTAGAAAGGTTCAATCCGAGCCAATTCCCTGCTAGGTTCCATGGCACCGCGGGTCGAGACCACGCAGAGGGTCTCCGATAAGCGGCCATGGAGCCAGGTGCGGGGCGCATTCGAAGAACGCCCGGCTCGTGTTCCTTTTGAAAGGCTGGATTTTCCCAGAATGGCTTGCGCGAGCTTTCGGTTCTACGTTTTTGGTGTTGCTCGACAAGGAAAACTCCAAGAGAGGCAGCCGCATCCAATTCATGCCATCAGATTCCTCCATTCGCCAGTTGTCAGGCTCTCTGCCTCAGACCCAGGCACGGCTTGCGCTTCTTCTTTGGCCACGAGCTGCCATGGGTCTACCCCAAAAACAGCTGGATCTGTGCTTTGGTTTGTTTTCCCCACCGAAATTTTCGGCAGCCCTGAGAAACGGAGTCCGACCCCAAGAACGCCCATCCAACTGCCGTTTTTCCTTCCGGGGATCCCTAAATTCCGATTTCTTGGTGGTTGGCTTCCAGGGGGAAGCTCCGGGTTTGCTTTCCACGAATCCTTCCCCGATTGCGCGGCGAGCGATGGCTGGCGCGCGCGGCTTGCAGGTCCCCCGGCTCTTCACGCTGCTGGACACCAACGGCGATGGCCCGGAGGCCCAGAGGAGGGAGGAAGCTGCCCGAGGTGTTGAAGGAGCCGTGTTCTTTTTTTTCCTTTTTTTTTTCTTCTTTTTTCTTCTTCTTTTTTTTCTCTCCCCCCAAACTCGGCCCTTCATTCTCTGTGCGGGACGAGTCGTGTCTAGTTGTTGTTTCCTTTTTTTTTGATTGGTTTTGCGGGGTGAGGGTTGCCCGAACTCAGCTTTAGAAGTTCCCGCTTGGCCTCCGAGGTGTTATTAGCCAGAAGGAGTTTCTTCAAGCCATGGAGCCTGAAAGGACCGACCTTGGGCAGCGTGCATTTGTGGCGCCAAAACACGTCTTTTCCTCCTCCTCTCCGCCAGGAACACGCGGGTTTTGACGCCACAGAGGCGGATGCTCCGGTTCTTTGCGGTCCGCGAAACACGGGGGGAACCCACCCGGGTGTGGAGCGGGGAAAACCGATCGCCCGGATGCTGGTGAGGCCGCCGGGGCCGGCTCCGCGACGTGCCTGGGGCTGGGGCGCGGGGCCAAAGACTTTGCCCTGTGCCGGGGGCGATCTCCGCGGTCGGAGTCGCAAGCGCTGAGGCCAGACGCCACAGGCGCCGGGCAGTTTTCACAGTTGCCACAAGTGACTGGTGTGACTGGTGTGACTGGTGTGACTGGTGTGACTTGTGTGACTTGACTTGTGCAGCTCAGTCAGGAGCCCGTCACCTCCAAGGCCCGCATGTGTCAGATTCCCCGCAGAGCTGGTCTGCGTTCAGGGCGAAGCTTGTCATGTGGAAGAGGGCAGTTGTACTCGTGGGCTGGTGCGATGGCAGGCGGAGCCATGCGAGAGGCCCAACTCTTAGTCAGGTTGGGTGGAGCGGATTGTCTGATGGATTGACAGATGCTGTTTTTGCTGAGTTGGAAGCAGGTTTGCCCGATGCTCTGAAGAGATGTCTGGGCACTGGATCAGGAATTGATTCTGCCTGAGTGAGGTTTGCCCGATGCTCTGAACAGATGTCTGGGCACTGGATCAGGAATTGATTCTGCCTGAGTGCAAATGGCCGAGGTCCACCTTGCCAGACCCCGTGATGATCTCACCAAAGACTGGGCTGCTTGCCTTGCCTTGTGCCTGCCAATGATTTCTTGGCTTCACTTTGGGACCGCAGTCCTCACTTCAAGTCTGAGCTCAGAAGCAGCTCGACAGAATGCTCCGTCTCCTCCTCCTGCCGCTGGCGCTCGCAGAGCTCGTAGAGCTGGCGGAGCCGGCCTTGCGGGGCGCCCAGACGCGCCCGGCGCCGGCTGCGGCCCCGGCCGAATCCTCGGAGGCCTCGGAGGCCTCGGCGCACGCGGCGCGCGCGGCGCGGCTCCGGCAGTGCGGCGTGCTGGGCGGGCCGCAGCGGAAGGGCCGGCGCGCCCGCATCGTGCATGGCGTGGATACCGAGCGCTGCGCCTACCGCTGGCAGGCGGGGGCGGAGGAGTTTTAGACGTGAGAGAACGCGCGGACGTTTTGAGAGGGGGGGCCGGGAAAAGGCGCGCTTAGCAGCATGAGTGCTTGTGCTTTGGCCGTGCGAAGGTGAGTATTCAGACGCAAGAGGCGCAATCAGCTTGGCACTTCTGCGGGGGAACGCTCTTGAGCCCCGATTGGGTCTTGACAGCGGCGCACTGCGCATCGGAGGACCGGGGGGAGCGGGGAGAAGTTGGAGAGGTTTGGCCATGGGGCATCACCTCTGGCGAGCCATTTTGGGGTAACATCCATTTGCCACCTATGAAATGATGTTCACTAGGGGTTTCCTGGGTTTTGACCCATAGCCATGTGAGGCTGCTTGTCAGGTCACCAACGTGTGCCAGCTTCGCAAGCTACGAGTAGTGGCTGGCGACTGGAAGCAGAGCTCCAGCGAGGACAAGGTGATGCGCCGCGTGAAGAAGG
This sequence comes from Effrenium voratum, assembly GCA_963377175.1. NCBI lineage: Eukaryota > Dinophyceae > Suessiales > Symbiodiniaceae > Effrenium > Effrenium voratum. The sequence continues at coordinate 311,118 of CAUJNA010003708.1, read as the reverse complement.
TATTTTCCATCCCCAGCTATGACGTGCCTGTGGCTATGTGTCCAGCATTTTGTTCACTTCACTGTGTTGTCAACGGGGCTGCTAAGCAATGACGCTTGAGAATCAAATTCCAGCTTGGATGAGTTGGACACCACGCCAACATACCTGGGCCCGCCATTCATAGCTTGCTTTGGGTCCGTGAACTGAGGTGGCGGCGAAGTCCGACAACGATTTCGCGCTGCTGCAGCTGGACAAGCCGGTGCCCATCAACGAGTGCATCGGCACGGCCTGCCTGCCACACGAGAGTGACCCCATAGGCCAGGAGTGCAGCATCACCGGCTGGGGCACGGTGTCCAACATCGGGCCCACCCCCGACACCCTGCAAGAGGCCATGGTGAAGCTGCTGGACAACAAGGCCTGCAAGGAGGCCTATGCCAAGAGCAACTCGAAGGAGAATATGGTTACGTAGAAACATACATAACACAATAAGACATGATACAACATAACAACATGACATCACATAACATAACATAACACAACATAACACAACACAACAGAACATAACATAACATACGTAGGCGTGTTTTATTTTAGGGGACCCCCGCAAAAAAGATGATTCCTTTGCAAACCTACCAAAAAGGGGACACCCTCAAGAAAGACATCCGTACGGTGCATACCATGCGTCAGACAAGAACCCCCGCCCCCCAAAAAAAAGAGAGAGAGAGAGAGAGACAACAACAACTTGGTCCTGGGATCGATGGGATTGGATTGCCCATCATCGATCTGCAGCCCAGGCTGCAGATCAGCTTAACGTGGAACTCCAAATGCCCGGCATTTCTTGGAGGACTCTCCTTCCATGTCTGTTAGTTTGCCGGTTGGGTGGGTGGATGGGTTTAGGGTTGGTTTCGGGTTGGTTTCTGTGTTGGTTTAATGTTTGCTCATGGGTTTACATACATAATTACGTATGTACGTATGCACTCCCGTACGTACATCGATACATACATACATGCACACATACATGCACACATACATGCACACATACATGCACACATACATGCACACATACATGTATGCATGCATACATGCATCAATTGTTTCGGTCCCCAGGTTCGCTACCAATTTGATCCCCAACCATCAAGAGTCTTATAGCCGGGCCCATTTCTGCTCTTCACCGGAAAGACGCCAGCGCATCCAACAAGATTGGCCCGTTCTGGTAGCAAGCACAATCTTTTTGATCTTGTCATTGAGATCATAATGTTGATGATACTTGTAGCTAAACTCACCTTAAAACCCTTGGACAAGCCCTGAAAACCCAAACTGATCTAGAACCGAAGCCTAAGCCCAAACCGTTTGCTTAAACCAGGACTACACCCGAAGGCCGAACCTTAGCCAACGAAGCAGGAGTGGAAGGGGGGGAGGGCAAGCACCTGAATCATACATGTATATATATATATATAAATATTCTACATGTATGATATATAGATTTCGGCACATTTGTACACAACCAGTGCGTTCATACATCCATGTTGGGCGGCTTTTTCGGGCAACATGCCTCTGGCGCGGTTTTTTGAGGCAACGACACCGTCACGGATGCCATGATTTGCGCCTCTGGTGTGTCTGACTTGGGCATCACCGACAGCTGCCAGGGCGACAGCGGTGGTCCTCTCAGCTGCGAGGAGAACGGCCGCTGGGTGGTGCGGGGCGTCACTTCCTGGGGGGAGGGCTGCGCCATGCAGGGCTTCCCGGGGGTCTACGCCAGGGTCAGCTCCGCCGTCGCCGCTCGGCCAAGACGTGTGGCTTAAGGCAGTCGGCGGTCGTCTTTTTTTATTTTATTTTTATTGTAACGGTGGGTCGGCGATTCATCAAACGTTGCAGGGGTGCAATGTGTGTGTTTGTCTAAAAATAGAAATGCCCCCCCTTCCAAAAAAACAGGAAGAAGAAACAACACATATTCGTGGTTTGCCTGTTGAAACCATCCAAAAATGATTCCCGACATGCATCCATTTGTTGGATTCCTCCCATGCGCCTGGTCAATCTCGGTTTTTCATGTCAGGGCTGGATCCGCGACGTCATGGCGGGGCGGGTGACGCAGTCGGACTTTGACACGGACGAGAGCGTGGACTTCCGGGGGAAACTTGCAACCAACCGGATCAATCGATCTGGTTCCCTGAACCGTTCTCAGGGTCAAGCCATTTCCCTGCGATCCTTTCAAGGGGGAGCTATCAGCTCGATGACTTTTGAAGGGGACGCCCAGTGACTCATGTCCTTTTTTGGAGGCGTTTGTTTGGTTTCACTTGGAAACCACAAGGAACACTGTTGCGCCATTTTGGGGGCCGATTTTTTGGCGAGTCGCCCAATTACGGGCTCGGTCCTGAGGAACATGTGGACCGTGCTCAGCGGGGATTGTGCCGTGGATTTAGCCAGTGGCTGCATCACCAGCCCGGGCTTCCCCAAGAACTACACCACAGCGGACTACTGCAAAATCGCAGCAACCACCTCAGCCTTTGTTGAACAGGGGTTTCATCCATTTACGAGTCGTCTTCTTGATTCAGAGAGCCAGTCTTAATCCAGTCCGAGTGTTGAGCTTGAGGTGAATTTCACTGCTGCAGTGCCCATCCATGTGGACAGTTTTGCTACGGAGAACAACTATGACTCCCTCATCGTGAACTGCGAATCCTTCTCGGGCAAAGCAGGCTTGAACAGGGCAAGCGCTCTTTCCCTGAACCCATTTGGCAGCACCAAATTTCGCCACCATTTTTTCCCCTTCTGCTCGGAAGGCAACATGTGTTTGATCAAACAACAAAGCCTTCAACATTCCAAAGGCCTGTTCCCCTTCACTTTCTTTTGAGGCCCAGCTGGCATCGTCCCTCAGACTGACATTTACTGGTCTTCAGATGGAAGCATCGCGGATAAGGGCTGGAAGATTTGCCCAAGCACCCGCTGAAATCCTTGGTTTCGCGTCGCTGAGTGCCTCGTCATACTCTTGTCTTTTTGGGAGGCACAACATGCTGCCTTCAATTCAAAATTCCATGCACAATTGGCTTGTAAAGACCCTGCACGGGTGGCACATGATTGAAGTATCTGAAGTGCCTTTGTTCTCTTGAGGGCACCAAAGGTGCTCCCCATTTTGCGCTGTACAGCTTGGCGCAGTGCACAGAGCGCCGCGGACAGGGTGAGACACGTAGGGAGGGGCTGCGTCCTTCGTTTATTTGGCAGTGCTCCAGTGCTGTGGAAGAGGGGCGTGAGGCGTTTCCTCGCAAAGGGCGATAGGTTGATTTTCGGGCGATTCTGACGCCACGAATGGTTGGGCTCTGCTGCACCATGGAAAAAGAAGCAGATCGACGACAGCATAGCCACAGATTTGCTGGCGGCCCGATGCTTGTCCCAGGACCGAGCTACATGCTGCAGGCGCGTCGGACGGGCTGACGTTATGCCATGGCATTGAGCACGAGTTGCCCTGGGAATGCTTGACCAACTCGGTGAAATCTTGCGAAACACGACAGTTGAAACGCCCCAGGCATGCACCCAGTGCTTGACTCCTGACTCGGTCTTTTCGCTGCATTTCCGGCTCCACGTTTTGCCACAGTGGCGCCGTGGCGCTGGTGTTGGTGGCTGTCAGTGGCTGTGGGGTGGCGGCACTGCGAAGATGCCGGCGAGTGCGTGTGGCGCTGGCAGGCTCGGCCAAAACAAGTGCAACCAAAAGCCCAAGCGCCCAAGGTAGACAGCGGCATAGGGCAATGCAGATGAAAAATGGGAAGAACAAGAACTCTAGTGAATGGAAACAAGGACTGAAACGTGCGGGGTCCATCTCCTGTTCTAATTTTGACCACCCATTCGGGCCCGGGCTGTTCGGGCGCGTCTTCAGACGCTGCGCTCGATGCAAAGCGAGCAAGCGTCCCAACCCAAAGTGGGCCGCCTTGTTATTGCACAATGTTAACCCCAAGTTGATAAACCCCTGGTTGATTTATAGGGGGGTGTCCCCTTTTAGTGGGGATTCATCACTTTTGGAGGGAACACCCCCCGCATAGTGGGACGGGTTTATTAATCCTGGGTCAACATTAATGTTAACCCTGGATTAATCAACCAACCAGTTTATTAATAGGGGGGTGAACTCCCCTCCAAAAGTGACTGGGGTTTTGATGACTGGGGTCAGCAGCGACCCCCCAGAGGCTTGGCCAGTTCTGCGGCTGGAACTTGGGCGCAGGCCTCTGCCTGAAGGATTCGAGGTGACGGAAGCCTACGCTTGGAGAGGGGCTGGGAGACTTGCAGGGTTGCCTGGCCAATTGTAAAAGTTTCGGAGCCTCCAAAAGTCTTGCAGTTTCAATGGAAAGCCTTGCACCAGTAAACTGATCCACTTTCGCAGGGGGCAATCTAGGGATCCCCGACTTGTGGTTTTGCGGACTCCTTCCGGCGCCGCTCAGAGCGCAACTCATCCGCCCATGTGCATCCTGAAAGTTGAATGGACGTCGAATGGCTCGCTGCTTCTCTGGGGTTGTGCTAAAGCAAACGTCTCCATTTGGCTTTGCCAAGCTTGCTTTGCGTGCTTGGAGTTGATGTTCGAATCGGTTCACCACGTGTTAAGAGGTGGGCAACAGTGCTTGTATGCTTGTACAAGGGTTGCATTGCACGGGCCACGGTTGACCAAGAAACAGCAACCGAGACGTTGTCTGGTGAAGACTCGCAGAGTGGCGCTATCAGGCACTTATGGGGGCACGGCTTAGCACTACCTATCTTTGGCCGGCGATGATGTGGCTGTGGGTCTAACATGGGTACCCAAAATGGAACCCTATGGGCTCGGTCTGGTGGTTTAACTTGATCCATACCCATGTGTCTAAGGGTGGAAGTACGTTCATACCGGTTCCTTGGCTTCCGTGGATTTCAACCCACTTTACAACGGGTATGTACCCCTTGTGGGAGAGGAGTATGAACATCAGCAGGCCTTTTGGGTTCATGTGTCCAAGGGGTATGTAAAAGGGGTATGTACAAGCACCTCTGGAATGTGATGCTCTCAACAATCCAAGGAGAACGTGCTCCTTCGACGACTTCGCCCAAAGGCCTGCCGCTCCTGAAGTTTGCATCGATGCGTGGCATGTGGCAAGCATCGATTCGAGGCCTGAGGCCTGGGTTCTTTGCGTATGTCTCTTTTTTGAGGGATCCCAGAAGTTGAGTTTCGGGTGGATGCCTTTGTCACATGTTTTTGTCAGGTGCGCTCGATCGCCACGTTTAGGATGGTTTTTAAAGGGGAACCAAAAAGAATACCGCCAAACTTTTGGGCTCCCTCATTTGGCGTTGCCAGGCCAACAGCAGAGCAGCTGCCCCCGGCACGACGGCATCCACGGGCCGCACGCCGGATGTGCTGCAGCCATCGCGCCTGCGAGGTGAACCACCCAGCTAGCAGCTCGCGTGTGTGTAAGTCTGAGACTCAGGTTTTTTTCCACGAGGCAAAGGCGCGATCACGGCCTCGATGCTTTGTGCCACAGGAGTCTGCGAAGGGCATCAGGGTGTCACCCGGCCGGCTGCGGCCTTGAAGGCTTTCAAGAGGAAAAGCCAGTCACGATCTCCCCGATCTTGGTTTGGGAACACGGAAATCCATTGCCCACAACCAAACCGACGTCACCAGACGACGGGACCAGGTCCGAAATCTGCGTATTGCAGCGTGTGCCAAGGAGCACTCATCTTTGGATCGGCTGTGTATATCTTTCAGGTCCCAGCGAGCAGGATGCGTGAGCAACGGAACAAAATCGCGCTCGTGCGATCCAAACCTGTCGAGGGCGATCATGCATGTTTCATCTCGCTCGGGAGGCAGCGAGCGGTGGGGGTGCCTGCCTCAGCTTGCAGCCGTCCCTTGGGAGGGCGAGACACTTTTCTCAGAGTCCATCGTGTTTGATTTGGTCCGAGTTTTGTTTTCGGTCTTCGACTTGAGTCCATGCAACAAAACGGGCGCTTGTGGATGAAGGGTCAAAGGTTGAGAGTTCGCGTCGCGGACGCTTCTTTGGCTCGGAGCAACTCGGGCAAGCCGCTCCGTCTTCTCGACCGGAAAGAGGAAAATTGTGACCCGCGATGACCGGCAACGTCCGCGAGGCAAGGGAGGCCAGGAACGTGATCCCAGCTGGGTGGTCTTGAAATGAAGTGAGAAGGAACACCTCATATATTTTTTTCTCCGGGCGGGTCCCCTTAAACAGACACACACACATACACACACTCGCACAAGCGAGATGCGAGTGAGACTTCTCGATGCCGAGCGCGTTCCTGCGAGAGAAAAGGGAGAGACAGGGCGTGTACGAGATCGTGACCATGAAGACCTTCGTGGACGTGGTGCAGATAGTGCCCTGCAAATACAAAATCCGTTTTATTTTCTTCTTTTTTCTCTCCATTTTTTTCTCGCACGTTTTTGGCCTTTTCCTGTTTTGCATGGGTGTGTCTGTTTGGAAGGAACGCTATTTCGGGGTTGATGGTTTGTCGGGTTTCTGTCAAGAAGCCGGCTCAAGAATGGGGGCTCCCATGAGTTTGCTGGCGCGAGGTACCTCCTCAGAAGGGGCTCACTCGCAGCTATTCCTGGCCACGACTCGCAGGAGCAGCGACAGAGGCCAGAGATTTCGTGACCTTGAGACATGGACGAGTCAACTAGAGATGTGCAGAGGGATAGTGACGTCCTTTTTGGTTTATTTGGTTGAAAAGTAGAGGGCGATTCCTGGTTTCTTTGGTTCAATCAACGCGCCAGCCTGGAGCCCAGGTCCTCAAGGTGAGGGGGTTGTCAACCTTGAAGCAGGACTCCGGTGGCCCCGAGTGGCTTATCCTTTGGAGAGATTCATCGTGCTGGAGTTTTGATGCTACCCCTTTCCGGGGGAAACCAAAGGGACGCCAAGGTCCCCGATTTGGAGACATGCCGATATACTCCGATATACCCAGATCCACACTTGAAGCCAAGTCCCAGATCCTTCAGCCCGGTTTTCAACAGGAGGTAATGCAGGAGAAGCTGTGCCTGGACTGCACGATTCGTTGGGTCGTCGGGTCGTCGGGTCGTCGGGTCGTCGGGTCGTCGGATCGTCGGATCGTCGGATCGTCGGGTCGCCTTTCGCCTGAGGGCAGCGAAGCACCGAGCGGGCGAGTGCCTGCCTTGCATCTTCTTCACTCGGAAAGGAGACATGAGACGTACAGCTTGTACGGTGGGTGTGAAATCCTAGGCACCACCATTCAGAAACCCTGGAATGATGAGTCGATTCCCCTTTGAATACCAACAAACAATGGCATCAACCATGGTTTCAAAGTGGTGCAGCTTTTCGTCCATCCACAGTACTTCAATTGATTTGCCTTGCCAGGTCGTGATTTGCCGTGTGAATTCGCAGGAGACGGCTGCCGTCAGGGTGACAACTGCACTCGTTGCCACATTTGCACAGCCACAGAGGCACGACGCAGGTGGGGAGACCAGTCCTCACTCGCTCTCCGTGTTTTCGACATTCTCCTTGATGGTAAAAAGGCTTCCTTGCTTGCACTTGTCTTCTTTGCTGTTTCGCCGCCTCGAACCGAACAGGCGAAGCCCGAAAGTGCCTGAAAGGTCCGGCCGTTGCGTTTCGATCGAGGCGGAATCGCATTTCGCTGGAGATGAAGAAGTCGAAGAAGGCAGAGCGGAGGTTGGCGGCGCCGCTCGGAGCGATGTCGGGCACGCGACGCTGACAGCTCTCCTCTTTCGGCATCCGAGGTTCAACTGAATAAATTTTGAGCAGCTGCGCAGAGCGCGTGCCCCGGCCAGAGTTTTATGTGAGGTTTTAAAAGCTCCGGTTCCGCGCGCTGTGCTTCCGTGCGCGTTTCTCACGAACGCCTCGCTGTGTCAGTGACGTGACTTTCTTGGCACAGCCTGTTCAGAGTGCACTAGTCTTCCAAATTTGTGCCCTTTGTTGAGAGACCCAACATGGACCTCAGTGAATCAGCCCAGGATGCTTGCGAGGAGCTTGGCGAAGCAAGTCACACCGGCAGAGATCGAGTATGGCTCCCTTGACTCTTCGTTGCTTGGCTTGAAGGTCCTCTTCGTATTTTCGCCTGCATCTTTGCCATGTTTTTGATCTAAAAAGGTGGGGTATGGATGAGTGAGGCAGTGAGGCAGTGAGGCAGTGAGGCAGTGAGGCAGTGAGGCAGTTAGGCAGTGAGGCAGTGAGGCAGTGAGGCCAGCAGGGCGACCGAACAAAAAGATGGCCCTTACCTGAGGCATTTTTATCACACTTCCAGCTTCAATTCACGATCTTCTGTTTTATGAAGTGCATGACAGCAAGTGAGCGGGCAGGACAAGACCATGAGCTTGCAAACCTAGAGGCAAGACATGTCAAAAGGAAAGTTGCGCGATGCGCAAGAGAGACTGCTTTGTTTTGTCCCGCTCCTTTGAATTTGGATGCATTGCCACGCTCGGTGATCAGCTTGCCAGCGCAGAACCGCGGCATGCATGTCACTCGCGCTGTTTTGCACAAGGGGCATCGCCATGCGCGCAAGGGCGGCAAACGCCATCAGACTGCTGATGTTGGCACGGGGCATTTTGCTCTCCAGGGCATGCAAAAGGCGCTTTCTTGGGAGCAAAGTGTAAAGCAGCTGCAGGCGAGCCAGTTCCGTGCCTGTATTTGCCTTCAGAGAAACTCTGGAAGCACAGCTCCGGCCGTGCGCGAAGTTTGCAGCAGGCCGGAGGCAGATAGGGAATGCACAGGCTCAGATTCAGCCCTTTGAAGCACAGGAGTCCGAGATTCGAGGAATTCGAATGGCGATGCAAGTTCGCCACACTCTCTCAGTCAAATAGGATGTAGGGAGTTTATTCGCCTTTCCCATCCTTTGAGCTCTGCGGACGTCGGCTGGAGGCCTTGATGAGACGCAAATCTGGAGGGATCCTCCCGAAGGCTCAACCGTGTTTGTGTTTCCGCGGGATATCGCGGGAAAAGCATCGACGCTGTCTGCAGCGGTTGTTTTCTTGCAGCATTACGTGGCAGTTTTTTTCCCCCATGCGATGGTATGTGGATTCTCTAGGCTCAAGTCCATCCTGCAAAAGGCACCAGATTTACCTAGTGCACTTTCGTGGTGAATCAGCACCATGGCCGCGATGGGAGTCAACTGGTCGATGCAGGACCGGGATTGCTTTGGTGCATTTTGCCCAGGGATGTTTGGACTGAATCACTTGTGGCCAACGAATGGCTTTTGCGTATTAAACCACTAAAAGTTAAACTTTTCCATTAATCCACTTTTCCATTAAACCACTAATGCTTTTTCAACGAATGGCTTTTCCAAGACCAACAAATTGCAGAAAGCAACCGGGACTGCATGGATTGGAGAAATCGGTTCCGCGAGAATGTGCATCAGGCGTCTTCCTCCAGCTTCTCAGCTGTTGTGAAGAACACCTTCATTGACGTGATCGAGGTGCGGAATCGGCTAAACCCCCCGTCAAACCACAAAAAGGGGAACCCTCAACTCTCCCGGTACCCTCAACAGACGGACCCATTTACGTACAGGAATCACCCGAAGCTGAAGTTCTTGCTGTCTTGGAAGTCTGGAGCTATTCGGGGAGAGGAGTTTAGGACTGAGCAAGATCCATTCCTCCCGGTTTCTGCAGAACTCCATTGTAACATTACCCTTGTTGTTTTTCTTCCATGAAATACTAGTGCGTTTTCTCAGAAAGAACCGTTGGTGTTGTTGTTGGCTTGGGCCGGGAACTGCGATGTGTGAATCTTTTGGTGGCAGGGCGTTTTGCAGCTTTTTTTGTCGTCCTTGATCTGGACGCATTGCCGATTCCTATTTTGGTAGCAACACTTGACTGTTATTTCTTGCTGGTTTGCCAGCGAGTAAGAACACATTGATGTGTGATTTGTTATCTACAGCTGGGTGTCGGAGAAGACTCCACCACCTGGCAGGTGTGGAGTAGAAAGCCTTTGTTATCTCCTCCTACCACGTATTTTGTAGTCTCTTGCTGGGTTGGTGCTTGAGCGGCACATTGCCGTGAATTTGTGAGTATCACCTTCATATTTTGTGCCTTGTGCAGGAAGGTGCTGAGATGTGCAAGGCAAACCCTTGCTCTTCGTGAGACTCGCTTGATGCCCACTTAGCAGTGGCTCAAAAAACCGGTACCAAAATGGGTTGCCCTGGCAAGTGGAAACATGGACCAACACCTGCATCACCCTAAGCCGTTTAATTTCGAGCCACACCTATTTGTTGAGCTCCCGTGTCGAGCCCGAAGTTGAGCTCCCGGAGCTTTCGCAAAGTTTGTTGCGGGAAAACGGGGAAAAGGGGTGCAGTTGTTGGATTTTTTCTTTGCGAACTCTGCGTTCGAAGAGTGCCTTCCAGGCGAGCCACGGTCCCAAAAAAGGAGTCGGGTAGATGGCTTGGCGGGTAAGGGATTCCCAGCCATAGGTGTGAGAATCCGCCCTAAGTGTTGGGTTTTGGGTCCCACCAACACGCACCTATGACAACCATACTCATATTTATCGGACAAGAGAAAGGGAAGCAACAAATCCATGAGCATTCAATTCACTACCCAGACCAATGATTCGACGCCGGCTGCGGCTTCTTGCCTCAGGTTTCTGAAGATGTGCCAGTTCCGAAGCGTTCTTTGTCGATGCCCGCGCTTCCCACGTGGCGCGGCGGCTTCGGGTTCGGCTTTCGGGCGAGGGTCCCGGGAAAAAAGGAGAGACAAGCCTTCCTTTCCTTTGGTTTCTCCTTTCCTTTGTTTTTTCCTTTCCTTTGGTTTTTCCTTTGGTTTCCCTAAAAGGGTGCCCTCAACCAAGAAGACGAGCAGTTTGCACAGCGCTGGAGACGCTGTCGGCATCCCAGGTTTGAAGTGGATGCGGAAGAAGAAGAACATCCTGAGGTGCGGCTGTAGGTGGAGTCTTGATGCGTTTTTGAGGCTCTTTTCAGGTTCCCAGAAAGAGGTAGGAAAAGAGAAAGTGAGGAAGGCTTACTTCTCTGCCCAACACACCGCTTCCTCCTTTCTCTGCTTCAGAATGGAGGAGTGTGGGTGCCCAGCTTCTTTCTGTGTCAACTTTGCTGGGGCTGGGATGGAGAAGGAGAATTGTTGAAGACATGGCTGTGGGTCAAAAATGGGTACCCAAAATAGAACCCTGGTGAATGGAACCAAAGATTTAAATCTGCGGCTTACCCATATGATTCTTTTTCTTCGTCGCCAGCGGTGAGGCTTTTCTCTCCCTTCTTTCACATTTCCGAATCCGTGTGCGCGTGTCTGTGTGTGTGTGTGCATTTGGGGGTGAGTCTTGGGAACCCCTTGTGGTTGTGGATTCCATTTCAATCACAGCTCTAAGGGTTGATTCCCCATTCTTTGTTCTTTTCAAAGTCTAGCCATTTCCCCCAAGGCTTTTGGTGGTTTTCCAGAAAGGAGGATCCCTGGAAAGAATGGTAGATCCCCAGTGTTTTTTTTTGGTGGAAGTTACCCCTGAGTTGTACGCTTTTCCCGGGTCTCTTGGCGGACTCGCTTCGAATCGACTCGCTTCGATTCGCTCGAAAGACGGGAGACGGATCGATTTCCAGGAGCCTCAAGAGCAGCAGCTGGAGATCCGCTTGAAGAACACCTTTGTGGAGTTTGTGCCCGTGACCGAGGACGTCTTCGTCTTCTTGTCTTTCTTAAAATAGCATGGAAGACGTATTCTTTTTGGGCCCGGTCTTTTTGAGGAGTCTTCTTAAAATACTTCATACGGGCCTGTCTTTTTTTGAGGGTGTTTGTTGAATGGAAACCATAGGGGAAGCCGCTGCGCCATCTTTTTGTGGGCGGGGGGTCCACTAAAAAAGAACCCCCCCATTTTCTTTTCCCTTTGGCCTTGAAGGTCGTGAACGGAATCCAGTACCGTTGATCTTCCGCCATTTTGGGGCCGAAAATGCCTTCATAGAACCTGTGCATACGGTATGCAAGCGGCATGCACGCTTGCAAGGAGCCGCGGGCGCGCAGCCGCTCCTGGCATGAGGCTTCCCTTCAATTTTCGGCATGTCGCTTCCGCTGGTCTCCAAATGTTTTCGCGTGCGCAGGTGACATTTGGTGAGCTCGCACAGGCTGAGACTGAAGTGCCCGGAGCTGAGTTGTTGCTGTGGGACGAGTCCGGATGAGAAACGACTCACGGGTGGTTCGGAAGGGGAAGGGTTGATTCTGACTGAGGACAGTGTCGTCCAGTGAGTGCGAGCAGATCAGTTTTCCGCCATCAGATGCCGAGGCCCCGTTTTTTCTTTCAATCACGAAGCCAAAGACTCACATTTGGGTATGGGTCCAAATTAAACCACCATATGGACCGCAGGTTAAGTCGTCCTCGTCGCCATTGACCGATTGGGCAACCCATGTTGGGGTTGCCCTACTTTTGACAACCATAGCCATAGGTGTCCTTTTGGTTGCTTTTCTTAACAATTAGAAGGCGATTCCTGGTTTACCTGGTGGTTCAATCAGGAACCAGGGCCATCTATTTTCCCAGAAGGACACCTATGACCATCTAGATCCTGCACCACCTAAAAATCCCTGGCATGATGATTCCCCTGTAAATACGCACAAACAATGGTGTCCCATGGATTCAAAGTGGTGCGACACGGATGTCGTTCCCGGCGAGAAACGGCCCGCATTTCAGGAGGGGCTCTCCATGGTGGAGCTGCACTACCGCGGACGCTGCGTTCCTTGTCTTTTCTTCACCAGGAAAACGGACGGTTGCCGGAAAGGCGCTGGGGAATTGGCGTGGGAATCGGAGTCGTCGTCAGTCCCTGAAAGGTGCGCCTTCACCTTTCGGGGAATTTCAAGATTTGTCGCGTTTTTTGTTGATTTCCCTTCCGCACCACCAAGCAAATAGCCTGAAGGAAACGCTACACCCCTTTTCATTTTGCATATCTGCCAGGCGACGCGTGTGAGCATTGCCACCTTTGCACGAAGCAGGAGGGGAAGCCTCGGCGATCCGAAGATTGGACTTGAATGCCCGCGTTACATTGCAAAGATAAGCTTGGCCACCTCAGGAAACATGGGCCTGCCAGCATCTATTGGCTTCTACATTCATATCTTCATATCCTCACTCGCTCTGGACACATGTGGGGTGTGTCCCTTTTGATTGGCTTCTTTCCACTCGAGGAGGCAAAGACTCGGCGCAACCGCATCCAGCTGGAGACGCGCAAGCGACGTCGAGATCAGCTGAGGCGTCCAGCCTGAAATTTGGGACTTGAATGGGTTGTTTGGTTGGTTTGGTTGGTTTGGTTTGTTTGGTTTGTTTGGTTGGTTTAGTTGGTTTAGTTTGCTTGGTTTGCTTGGTTTGCTTGGTTTGCTGGGAGTTTTCGGGTGACTCTAGGTTTGGCTTGGCCACCGTGCCTGAGGACTGCCACATCGAACGCTTCTGCCTGAGAGAGAGACTCTCAGGCACCCCCCTTTCCTTTAGCGAGCACGCGGGCTTATCCCACTCCTGAATGGATCTAAAGGGAAAGTGCACGGTAGAATCTGCCTGTCGATCTCTTTCTTAGTTTCCTTTTTTGTTTTCTCGGCTCTCTGTTCGGATCTTTGGATCTTTCTGGTGGGAAGGGACCTTCCTGGGTAGATTGTGCCCCTTTCGGCCAGTCCTCAGAGCAGGTCCCTCTGCGTGCTTCAAGAAACCCCTTCAACGTCACACAAGACGAGCGTTGTCCGGGAGGTGAACGGCGCGAGCAAAAGCCAACTCAGCAACACCACAGAAGCATAGCAAAGGGCTTTTGCGTTTTGCGTGCCGAAGTTGATCTGAAGGGCGGGGCTGCTGATTCTGCAGAGCATCGTGAGCAGCTCCGCCTGCTCGGTCGGTCCTCGTTCTTTCTGAGTGTGTTCCCTTAGTGGTGCACTTGCAGGTCTGCAGTGGGACCAACAGTCCATTCTGCAGACCAGTTTTCGGTCTCGCGGGGTTTGCTTTGCTGGCTGGTTTGAACCATAGGTGTTTTCAGGAAAATCATACCAGGGTTTGCTAGGTGGTGCGAAATGGATTTTGTCCACAGGGAGCATAGCTAGGCCCCGGACCCGTTTTGCTGAGCAAACGCCCGTCACAGAGGTGCCGGAGCAATGTTGATGCCAGGGAGGCCTGGGCAGACGCGCGCTGGCCGGACAAATTGTTTCAGCTCGGGGTATGTCCTCACTCCCCTTCACCAGAAGGAAGCTCCCCTTTAAACAAAAATACCTATAGAGTTGTTTTGGTTGTTTTGGGTCGCGACTCATGGCACCTCCCTGGTCTCTTGATGTGGGCAACTTAATTGCCGCATCACTGAAGGCGCACAGCAGGCTGATCTAGCAGACAGGATTTTGGGCGATTTGGAACCCTAGACATGTATAATCAAAGGAAGTTTAGAAGGAACTTCCGTGTTACGGATGCTAATTGAAGGTAGCTTGCGCAAAGATGAGATATAGGAAGAATAGATGCATGCGAGAAAACATGCGTGCGCGCGTGGCGGGGGAATAGAAATCGCGAAAAAGAGCAACCCTCTGCGGGTTTTGGCTTCTCCGGCTGGCTGAAAGCTACCCCGGTCGCGACGCCTGTCCGACGACGGTCTCGGAGCAGGTTCGGAACGGTCTCGGAGCGGGGCCCACTGTAACAACAACACGGAGGTTTCGCAGGGTTTGAATTTCGTGGCAGGCGCATCATTTTGGCAAGGTCGGGTACAGATTTCGTGGCAGGCGCAGCACTTTCGCAAGGTCAAGTACAGATTTCGTGGCAGGCGCAGCATTTTCTTACTTCTGGCACGGACGCATCGCAAATCCCATTGGCACGGACGCGCCAGGCGGCGCGTGCAGATTTCGTGGCAGGGGCAGCATTTTCGCAAGGTCAAGCACAGATTTCGTGGCAGGGCAGCATTTTCGCAGGGTCAAGTACATATTCCGTGGCAGGAGCCGCATTTTCGCAAGGTTCGTGATCGAAGGTACGATTACATTTATTTTCCAGTTGCAGCTCGAAAATCGAAAAAGCTAAGTACAACAGTAGTATTCGAAGTACACTTCTCCAGCTGCAGCTCGAAAATGGGAAAAGTCAAGTGCAAAAGTAGTTTTCGAAGTAGATATTTTGATGAAGCGAGCTAGATAGATAGATAGATAGGTAGCTGATGGGTAGATGGCAAGATAGCTAGATAGCTAGATAGAGAGATAGATAGAGAGAGAGATCGATAGAAAAGATAGAGAGAAAAATAAATAGATAGGTAAGATAGATAGGTAGGTAGATAGATAGATAGCTAGATAAATGACAGACGGATAGATACATAAGTAGATACATAGATAGATAGATAGATAGATAGATAGATAGATAGATAGATAGATGAGTAGCTAGATAGATAGAGAGATAGACAGATTGATTGATCGACAGGTTGATAGATAGATAGATAGATAGATAGAGGGATGGACAGATAGGAAGGAAGGAAGGAGGGAAGGAAGGAAGGAAGGAAGAACGAAAGAAAGACAGAAAGAACAAGAAAGAAGAAGGAAGGAAGGAAGGAAGGAAAGAAAGAAAGAAAGACAGACAGATAGATAGATAGATAGATAGAGAGGTAGTAGAGAGATGGATAGATAACTAGCTAGCTAGCTAGCCAGATAGACGGATAGATAGATAGATAGGTAGATAGACAGATTGATAGATTGATTAGATAGATAGATACGTAGATAGATAGACAGATAGATAGATAGATAGATAGAGAAATAGATAGAGATATAAATAGATAGACTGATAGATAGAGCTGAGAGACAGACAGATAGACAGACAGACAGATAGATAGACAGATCGATCGATAGATAGAGAGAGAGAGATAGATAGATGGATGGATGGATAGATAACTCGACAGATAGATGGATAGATAGAGAAGAGAACATCGCAAAAAAAAACACAGCAAAAGAAAGACCGACAGAAAAGACAGAACATCAAGAACGAAAGGAAAGAAAAAAGGACGGAAAGAAGGAAAGAAAGAAAAACCGGAAGAAAGAAAGAAAGAAACAAAGAAATAAAGAAAACACACGAAAGAAAGGAAGAAAGAAAGAAAGAAAGAAAGAAAGAGAGAAAGAGAGAAAAGAAAGAAAGAAAGAAAGAAAGAAAGAAAGGAAAGAAAGAAAGAAAGAAAGAAAGAAAGAAAGAAAGAAAAGAAAGAAAAAAAAGAAAAGAAAGAAAGAAAGAAGGAAAAGAAAGAAAAGAAAGAAAAAAAAAAGAAAGAAAGAAAGAAAAGAAAGAAAAGAAAGAAAGAAAGGAGACAGAAACAGGGACGCAAAGGAGACAGAAAAGAAAGAAGTGTGAGCTGTTTGTCAACGAACGCAACACAAAGTCGGTCCTATAGTTGTATGCTGGTTGGAAACTTCCGCCTCCCGGCTTCGCCGGCTATACTGGCATATAGAAATACACACATGTATATATATATATACGCTCACGCTCCTCCCATGATCTACATATGCATGCGTTTCATGTTTTGAATGCACATTTAATAAGGACGGGCTTCTAGCAGAAATCCTTGCCTCAAATAGAGGATTTCCTAGTTTAAACGGCTTTCAATTCGGTTTTAGCTATAATCATTTTTTCAACTTAGACTTTTAACTTCCTTCCCCAGGATGATTTGTCCAATGTTGTAGTTCCAAGTAAACCGAATTTAAAAGGGACCAACTCTAGTAGATTTGACTAGAATTTAGGTTGCATTTCCTTTTTAAAGATGATTTCAACTTAGATTTCAGAGGGGGTGTCGTTTCCCAGGAGGATTTGTTCATTTTTCAAGGATAATTTCATTATGATTCAACAAGGAACAAATTCTAGTAGACTTTCTGATTTCATTTCAATTCGATTTTTTTAAGAGGCTCTATATATATATATACTCCATCAAACGCCACATATGTGGTTAATTACCATTCATATTTTCAAAGCAGCATCCCTTTCCCAACTGTTTATTTTTGATTAAGATTAAATGGAATGTAGTAGGGAAAGAGGTCTAGTAGAAGTTCTAGGTTCAACCAGAGTTTAGATAGGATGTCCTTTTAAAGTGGACTTCAAGTAGGCTCTAAGTAGAAATCATATTTCACATAGAGTTCAAAGGGATTTCCTTTCCAATGATGATGCTTCAATCTTTTAATCATTATTGTTTAGTAAGGACAAAGTTCTGCTGGAATATCTAGTTGCAAGTAGAGTTTCTGTATGATTACTTTTTTTGATTAGAATTCCTATTCCATTTTGGACTTTAAAGGGGGTTCCTTTCCCAGAAGGATTTGTTCAGCTTTTTAACGAACATTCAGAAAGAATTTAACAAGACCATAATGCCAGCAAAATCTCGTTTTAATTGTGATTTAAATAGGACTACGAGGCGGGCATCAAAAAAGGGCCAGCTTGCAAGATCTGTGATATGACAGTCATCTACTCTCATCACGCCCTTTAATTGTTTGCTTTTTGGGGGCCTTACAGCATTTGAGCGACTCGAGGCTTCACAATAGCAAATGCTGCAACGTCCAACCAGCTCCAAAGTGCTATAAGGCCCCCCGCAAAAAAAGAGTAAGAAAATCTCAAAAAGACAGCAACAAACTCAGGCCTGTTTTTCTCACAGCGCTTTGGGTTTTGGGGCCTTACAGTATTTGAGACCAAAACAACTAATCTTCGGCAGGTTGAGAGCCGTACCAACACGTCTGCCAAAGCTTCGCGGGGGTGTGCAAGTGTCAGATGCGGCGTTGATTGTGGAAGAGGAGGCCCAGATCTGGCGGAAGTCGAACTTGCGCCAAACCCGCGCTGGTGAGGGAGAAGAGGCCATCGTGGTGAAGGAGCTGCAAGAGCAGAAAGGAGCTTGAAGGGCTAGGGAGGAGAACAGAAAGCGTGAGGGAGTGAGATCCCGAGGATGAGGAACGGAGGCGGAGCGGGGGAGAGGAGTCATTGGACCAAGGGAAGTTGAGGAGCGGCGAAGGCAAAAGGGTGTGGAGCCTTCAAGGATTGTCAGGAGGCCAGCAGTTGCGTGGGAAAATGAGCCTGGAAGGGCTTTTATCGAGGAGATGTGTAGTTCTTGCTGAACTGATTTCCCGGCATTTTGCAAAGCTGGGGTGCAAGCGCATGGCTTGTAACAAGCAACAACTGCCCAGCTGCGACCCCGGCCTCAATACCCCTTTCCGGAAGATAGGAAGGGGTCTCAAGCGCGCAGGCGCCTGTTCCGGACACCAAGGGCCTCTTGAAACATTATTTAAACGCGCCGAGGAACCATGGGCAGCGCTCGCGCGCAAAAATGGAAACGGCCTGCTCACAGCAACTCAGCCCAACTCACGCCAAGGGGGGAAGCGAGCAGCGGTTGCTGCGCCTTTATTTGAGTTGAAGATGTCACCTAAAGGGCCGTCCAGTGGAAGAAGGTGGCGTCGCGCTCAACCAAACTCTGCAAGTGTGGCCCGAGGCTCCGCGGCCTCACCTATAAGACCTAGCAGCTTCTAAGTATAGCTTCCGCTGAAGCTTGAGCGTCAGGCATTCCCTGGCGTGGCAGGGATCTTGGAAGGTTCCGCAATGTCGACAAATCATGTCTCGCGGCGCAGAAAGGGCGGCGTAGCACGATTTTTAAAGAGAAGCGCATAATCTATATATACATATATATATATATATTATTTTATGTATATAGATGTATTTGTATATTCGTCCCATCACTCAAAGCTTCCGGCGCTCCAAATCCATTCTTGCTGTGATTGAGCAGCTGTCTTTCAGAGTCCGATTCCCTGCGTTGCAGAAGAAAGTCCTTCAAGGGCAGGCTTTTCCTTCTGCTGCAAGCAGGTTCCGCGAAGCTCCGGAGCCGCTCTAAGTAGTCTGGCAAAAGGAAGCTGGGCACATGCTGCCCATGTCTCGTAACAGTTAACAAGTGGACAACCTGTCATTGATTGGTTTACAGCAAGAGGAATTTAAACTCGGAACGTGGGATGTCTGAATTTCAAGGAATACTCTGGCATGCATGGCGCGCATCGTTGCGACTGCGCATCGTGTCCTCCCCTCGCCGAAGCCCTGGAGGGGCTTCATGAGCCTCTGCCTGTGGCCAAACTCACAGAGATACTGCGTGTGTTTTCTCGCTTCGATTTGGCAGAGGCTCCGGCGCGAGCTTTGCTCGGAGTCTTAATCGCCGTGCGAAGTCATTTGGGGGCCCTTGGGCTCAGCCAGACGCGCACGCCTTGCGATGGTTTGGCGTCGGCCTGCAGCCCCATGGGTGCGGACGCGACATTGTCTCAAGGCAAGATGCGGAAAAAAAAGGCAGCTGGGGGCGTCTTTTTTTTTGGGGCCCACTAAAATGGCGCCTTTCGATCTAGTTTCCGTTTAAACCCCCAAAAAAGAGGGGTGCCCTGCGAAAAACAGAAAAACAAAGCAAAAAAACACAAGCAACAAACCACACGCCACACACTCATTTGGCCGGTGGTTTCCGATTCAGACTCCCAGCTTTGTTTGGCGCCTAGGGGCGAGACCGCGAGCCCTGACAGCTCTCCCCGCTTAAGGCCAGCGCTTGTGGCTCTCATTTGCGAGCAGAACTGCAGGTTTGAGCCGTTGCCATGGTTGACCCGGTTTTGGGGATAACCACCGTGTGTTTGAGCCACAGCTTTTCTAGAGATGAGCAAACCGGAGCTGGTTTGCAGGGTTTTTATGAGCCGAGCTCTCAATGGATGTTTGTGGATTGCTAGGGGCTCTGAGACTCTTCTTGGAGTGAGACGGTGCTTTCTTTGAGCTGTGATAATGTCGACCCCTGTTGATAAACCCCCCAGTCATTTATGAGGGGGGGGGGCCCTGGAAAGAAGGAATCCCCACTCAAAAGGGACCGGGTTTATGAATCAGGGGTCAGCATTGCTCCTGGAGGAGCGAGGCAAGTCCGCGAGGAAGGGGTGCGCCTGTGATTCGGCTCTGCGAGAGGTCGGATGATTTCCGAGAGGTGCCACGTCGAGCGCAGATGTTTGCACATGTTGGCGCATGTCGCAGGTTTTGGTCCATGTGTTGTTTACCAGGGTTCCATTTTGGGTACCCATTTTTGACACAGCCCAATGGGCCCAGAATTCATGGAACGTTTCAGGAGCTGAAGCTGACATGCCGCCGGTGATGCTGCGACTCATGGAGGCGTTTCGCATCGCCTCTTGTGTTTCCATGGATTGTGGTTGGGACACATGTTTTTTAGCGGGAAAGTCTATATAGTGGCTAAGTGTTTGTGCTTATTTAGTTTGTTGTTTCCATGGTTTAGTGGTTGAAATCCGAATCCACTGAACTGCTGAAAGTGTTAGTTTCTTTTGCTCCCCTTCCCACATGTCAACCAAGGTTCATGTGTTTCACGCCGCGCCGTTTTGCCGGGCGACAGGCCATCGTGGCTGAGGAGGTGGCCGGTTTGGGTGAGCGCCGCGCCCAGGCTTTTGGTTTCTGGGTCGACGTGTTGGTTTTGGTTTGAACCCCTCTGGTTCGGAACCCAAAGGCAAGCCGCCCTGTTTCTTTTTTGTGTTTTTGGGTGGCGTTCAACCTTAACGCAAAGACAGACCCAGGCGGACTTTGAAGGTTTTTGGATCCCTTCCCTGAAAGAAGTGTGAAAGACAGACCCAAAAAAACTAAAGAGAGACAGACCCTGGACTTTGAAGGTTCCCCAGACTGGATTCTTCCAAGAAACAACAAGACACAAAAGCGAGATGGTGGATTTGTTGCTCTTGGGGAGCCTTTTTTTGAACGGTTTTGCCCAAGAGACACCCAAAAACGGAGGGCAAGATCAGGTGCCTCAGCCTCTGCAGCAGCAAGAGCCGCACGCTGAAGCTGCTGGGCTTTCAACATCTCCACTTCGATGCGCGGCTACAGGCGGGACGAAACCAACCAGTGCGCTTTTTTAGAAAAAGCAGAAAAACAAGGTTTCACGTGTTTTTGAAGGGTACCTTTTTTTTCTTCTTTTTCTTCCCCCTTTCTCCCTTCAAACCGGGTGCAAAAAGCTAAGGGTTTGGGGCGGAGCTCCATCCCCATCCCCCCCCCAAACCCCATCCCCCCCCCCCCCCCCAAACCCCATCCCCCACCCACCCCCCCCACCCCCCCCCAACCACACCTCGAAGCTGCGCAGGGCTTCCTGGAGAGTCGGGCGTGCACGGTGCTGCGGCCCGTGGCCGATGCCCTGCTTCTGGTCCGCGGCCTCCTCGGCTTCCGTGAGGCCCAGGGGCGGACGCGGGGCGTTTTTTGGGCCTCCCTGGGTGGTTTTCCTTCCAGCCCGACAAATGGACAAATGGACATGGGTGCCTTCCCCCCTCCCCCCCCCAAAAAAAAGAAGAAGAGAGAGTAGAAGCCGCTTTTCGGTTGGTTTTGAAGGGAAAATCAATTTGAACACCGTTGCGCCATTTTGGGGGTGCCTCGAAAAGCGGGGGAGCGGCTGGGGGTATCTTGATCGTGTCGCAGGCGGCACGCCACAGCTTTCTTTGGCGCAGGCCGGGTGCAAGAGACCAACCGCAAAGGACACGGAAAAGCTGGGCGTGTCTTTTTTAGGGCCCCAAGTGATGTTTTCCTTTGCTTTCCCTTCAAAACCACGACAAAAGGGATATCTCCAAAAGAAGGACGCACAAAAATGACCAGAGGTTAGTGGGCCACCAGAACGAGCGCCGCGCCAACGCCGCGCGGCTCGCTAAGCTGGCCGGGAGCCGAGCAAACTTCGTTCGCAGCACTTCCGTGGAATCTCTGTCAGGCATCCACACACCGCTCAGCTCGGAAGCAAGTGGCGGAGCAGGTTGCCAGGCAATGCAAGCAAGTGAGTCTGAGCTGTGCAAGCCAGAAAGGAGCTACTCTTCAGATCAGTTGGCCCGCGATTGGACTTGTCAGGTTGTTGTCCCACCAGACTGAAGGCTTCCAGCGCTTTGGCCTGTCGCGTTCTTAGGCCACCTGTGAAGGATCTATACGACATCTGAGGTAGGGGTGTCCCACCCGATGCCGAATTCGGCATTTGGGTATGACAATTGAATACCAGGGGGGCTTGCAGGTTTGAGTCCGCGTTTTGCCCGTCTTTTTTGAGGGGTTCCATTTCGCGCGCCATGAATCGCGTGGGCAATATTTTTGGCTCAGGCCACGTCATGTTGCGCTTATTCCCGCTGCTGCTCTGTGCCAGGGGCGATGGGAACCTGAGGGGCCAGCCGCAGCTGCCAGAGGACTACACGCAGTGCGGGGTGCTGGGACAGCGGCGAGAAACCAGCCGCATCGTCCACGGCAAAGATGCCTCGGAGTGCGTCTGGAGATGGCAGGCCGCCGGTCTTTGAAGAAAAAAAGAACTTGCTTTCTGGAAGCGAGCCGTGAAAGGGAGCTGGGGCGATCCAAGGTGTGGTCCAAAATTGCTTCACCAGGAGTTCTGGTAATATTCCTGAGGGAGACACACCTCACCTCTCACCTCTCACCTCTCACCTCTCACCTCTCACCTCTCACCTCTGACCTCTCACCTCTCACTTCTCACCTCTGACCTCTCACCTCTCACCTCTCACCTCTCACCTCTCACCTCTCACCTCTCACCTCTCATCCCACCCCACCCTACCCCACCCTACCCAACCCTACCCCACCCCACCCCACCCCACCTTACCTCTCGTGAGGTGAGCCTTGGCTCGGAGAGCAACGGGCCCTTCTGCGGCGGGACGCTGATCAGCCCGGAGTGGGTCCTCACCGCGGCACACTGCGTCATGAGAATCCGCAGCAGCTGACCCTCGGAGACGGGAAGACACCCGTTTGTTGGAGTTGGCACCACAAAAATTGGGGTGGTTTTAAAGGGCGTGTCTATTTTGAATGGGTTAGTTTTTTTGTTCTTCAATTTGAATGATCCGAGAATCCTGATTTTGACAAAATGCAACTTGAGGCGGTGCATTATCGAATCCAGATTGTGGGTCATGCTGCCACTCTTGAACCATGGGTTTCCTTTCCGATTCAAACAACTGCTGGGTTGTAGTCATTCCTGGGCTGTAAAAAGGGAGACTGGTGCTTCTAAAGACAACCGCGTTTTAGCAATCAACTGGCGGGTCCACTCAAACTCAAAAGCAAAGTATGGGTTTGTCTCTCTTTTTGAGGTTGGACCCCAAAATGGCCTCGGTTCTCCCTGTTGGTGTTCCTCGAAAACGTGGGTAGCCCCCCCCAAAACAAAACAAAGCAAAACAGCGGCCACCGTATGGGTATGGGTCAAAATGAGACACCACCAGGATATGGACCGGGATTTAGTCCTTGGAACCCGTTTACCAGGGCCACCCATTTTGGGGTTCCCCTATTTCTGACAACCACAGCCAAGCATCAGTGACCTTGAGGCCCCATACAGCCTCAACCAAACAGAAATCCCGCGGCGAGCAAAACACCAGAAATCTCGAGAGTTTCACGAGGGTTCCACGAGGGTTCCACGAGGGTTCCACGAGGGTTCCACCAGGGTTCCAGGACGTTCTGCGAGGGCTGCGGGGTGGAGCGAGCACTAGAAAGAGCACAACAAAAAATATATCAAAAAACCAAAAGCAAAAAACGCTCTGTTCAATCTGCGTCGCCGAGGCCAGGTGCAGGGCCTTCGGGTGGGCGCTGGGGGCTGGAAGCGCCGGGAGGACCTGGCGCGCAGCCTCCATGCCGTGGAGAGGCGCGTGCAGACCGTCTACGTGCACCCGCTGCGCCTGGGGCGGTTTGAAGGGTTGAAAACAAAAAACAAAAACAACAACAGGGGGGGGGGGGAAACCTCCTGAAATGAGCTTTTGACCTTTCCCCTAAGAAGGTTTGATGGTTTGACGTTTCTTTGATGTGGAGGTTTGTTGAATGTTTGAGGTTTGGACTTTTTGGTTTTGAGGTTTGATGTGGAGGTTTGTTAAACCTTTCTTTCGGTTTTTGCTTGGATGTTAGGACTTTAGCTTTTTGCCAACGAATGGGTTTTTCGATAAGCCACACAAAGTTACACTTTTGGCAGTTGAGCAGACAGTTTTGATGTTTGTTGAGGGCCTCGCTGGTCCAAAGCGAATCGACCTGAAGTGAGCTTTTGACCTTTCCCCTTCTTGATTTTTGTTCATGGACAAAAGGGTTTGATGGTTTGGTTTGATGTTTCTTTGGTTCATTTTGCTTGGATGTTAGGACTTCAGCTTTTTGCCAACAAATGGGTTTTCCGTTAAACCACAAAAAGTTACATTTTTTGCAGTTGAGCAGAAAGCAACCGAGGTTTGATGTTTTGATGTTTGTTGAGGGGCTCGCTGGTCCAAAGCGAATCGACCTGAAGTGAGCTTTTGACCTTTCCCCTTTTTGATTTTTGTTCATGGACAAAAGGGTTTGATGGTTTGGTTTGATGTTTCTTTGGTTCATTTTGCTTGGATGTTAGGACTTCAGCTTTTTGCCAACGAATGGGTTTTCCGTTAAACCACAAAAAGTTACACTTTCGGCAGTTGAGCAGAAAGCAACCGAGGTTTGATGTTTTGATGATTGTTGAGGGGCTCGCTGGTCCAAAGCGAATCGACCTGAAGTGAGCTTTTGACCTTTCCCCTTCTCGATTTTTCGACCATGGACCCAAAAGGTTAAGCCTTTTGTTTTTTCCAGGTCCTTTGGGCAGGTGGGGGGGGGTTTCCCGGCCGCCTGGGAGTCGTGAGTCTTTTGCGGGCGACAGATGTTGCAGATTTGCAACGAGGTTCATTGGAACATGGCGACAAAGACTAACATTGGAACATGGAACATTGGAACCTGCCTGGTGCCCTGGCTCTTTTATGTTGCGCCATGCGATACCCATCCCAGGTACCAGGACAATGTCGACCACGACTACGACTTTGCTCTGCTGAGACTAGACAAGCCAGTGCCCATCAACGAGTGCATCGGTGTTGCCTGCTTGCCGACGAGCACCGACGATGTCGGAGAGGAATGCAGCATCACCGGCTGGGGAACCTTGGTGGCGTCTGGCCCCACGCCGGACGTCTTGCAGCAGGCAAAGGCTGCTTGGAGCAAACTTAATTTCTTTCGATGGCCGTGCACTTTCCTCCTTTCCACTGCATGGCCTTGGGTGCACACGTTCGCAGCACAGGTTCAAATTCTGAGTAACTTTTTGATGGCTGTAGACCTTCTTCCTTTTTCCCTGCAGATGTTTTTTTTGGTTCGCAGCAGAGGTTAAAATTCTCAGCACCGAAGACTGCGAAGCCAACTACACCGAGACCATCACCGGGTCGATGCTCTGCGCAGCGGGCAGATCCAGCGATGGGATTACTGATACCTGTCAGGGCGACAGCGGCGGTCCTCTGGTCTGTCGCGAAGAGGACCGCACCAAAAATGGAAAATGGAGGTTGAAAACCGGGAGCGCGACAAATTCTTGCGGGCACAGGAGCCTGTGCCTACCCCAGTGGATGCATTCATTCGTTTCAGCTAAGGTGATTTGTGGGATTTTGGGGACGCGAAATGAGTTGCATGTCTCTTATCTTCAGATTCCTTGAGCTGGCTGATTTGAACTCCGGCTTTGTGAAGTTCTGAGGCAATGGGTGTGTCTTTGGTTTTGCTGGACCAGGATCCCCATGATTGGCTTCGCTTTGAGTTCACTTTAAATCCAAATGAGAAAGGGGTAACTCCAAAATTGACGAGCCCGGATATGGGTATGGGTCAAAATTAAGCCACCAGCATATGGACCGCAGGATCTCATCCTTGGAACCCAATTGCCAGGGTTTCATTTTGGGGTTGCCCTGTCTCTGACAACCACGGCCGGTTTAGATCCGCTCGCTTCCAGACTGAGTCGCCGAGGCCAGTTACCCTATGTCTGACAACCACAGCCATATGGTAAGGGACCCTTGGGTGGACTTCATTTGGGTGGGGATTCATGTCCACCAATCACTTTTGTCTCCACGAAGGCCAGGAACCCCTCCGAGTCATTGGCCACGGCTCGAACTTGTCGGGGTTCATGAGGTGGTTCCGACTCTTAGAATTCCTGGCCATATCCGGGGTTCCATTTACCCGGGTTCCATTTTCCAGGCTTCCATTTACCAGGGTTCCATTTACCACGGTTCCATGTACCAGCGTTCCATTTGCCAGGGCAGCCCATTTTGGGGGTTGCCCTATGTCTGACCACCACGGCCATATTTTTCTCCGAAGCGCCGCGGCGTCGGCGGCTGTCCGCAGGAGCGCTACGTGCTGCGGGGGGTGACGAGCTGGGGCCAGGGATGCGCCTTCGAAGGCTTCCCTGGGGTCTACGGCCGCGTGCAGAGCGTGCTGAGTCGCTTGAGCTGAGCCGTGAGCCGTGCTTGAGCCGCGGGGTCGCCAGGGGAGGTGTTTTTCTTCTTTCCCCCCCCCCCCCCCTTTTTTCCCGAGTCCGGGTGATGGTGCGATGGGTAGCATAGATGATTTTGTTACCCGAGTCTGGGTGTTGGTTGAAGGACTGAATGAACAAAGGGTGTTGGTTGAAATGAACAAAGGTGTTGGTTGAAGATGCCCGAGAATGGAGAAGCCAGCAGTTGGATGGGCTTTTCCTGGGGTCATTCCCCATTTCTCGTTCTCTGAGAACCATTAGGTTGGATCGAGGATGGCATGGCCGGGAAGGTGCACAAGGCCCACGCGGAGGTTGCCAAGGACTCCGAGAAGCAGCGAAGCAGCGCAGGGGCCCCCGGTGAAAAGTCCATATGGGTGTGTCTTTTATCTTCAGATTCCTTGAGCTGGCTGATTTGCACTCCGGCTTTGTAAAGGTATGAGGCTTTTGGTTTTGCTGGACCAGGATCCCCATGATTGGCTTCGCTTTGAGTTCACTTTAAATCCAAATGAGAAAGGGGTAACTCCGAAATTGATGAGATATGGGTGTGGCTCGGAATGAGACGATCGCAGGGGCAAACCGCAGGGTTTTGGTCCCATGTTTCCACTTACCAGGGCAAGCTATTTCCACAGCCATATGTATCAAAGAGGTTTGGTTTGAGTGTGGAACATGTCTGTGCTTGTTGCAAGCCGCTGTTGCATGCGCATTCAAACAAGAACATTTGTGCGCCGAAATGATAAGGAGTCAGAGAACCGTAGCTTGTTGCAAACAGCGCGTTCAAAAAAGCATCGCGCGCCAAAATGAGAAAGGAGGACGACTTCTCCCAACTCGACTTCAACGGCTTCATGTGGACGGTTGTCACTGGGCCTTGCAGCGTAGACGAGTCGGGCTGCCTTCTGAGCCCTGGGTTTCCTGAGCCCTACGGCGTGAATGAGGAGTGCAAGGCCTGAGGTTCTGCCTCGTGTCTTGCCCCTTTTAATTGGTCCTCCCCAAAATGACGCCCAAAATGACGACGGAGGCTTTCCCGGTGTTCTTTCGGCTTTCTTTTTTGAATCCACAACTGTGACATGAACAACAGAACGGGGAGTCGTCCTCCCCCCCTTCTGTTGGACCCTTGGACCCTTACTAGACGTTGCATTTTTTCAAGAAATTCAATAAACCACAAACATGGGCGGTGCCAACAACAAGCAAAGGCGAGCCCTACCCCCCCATCCTCCCGCCCCATCCTCCCCTTTTGACCCCACCCCCCAGAAAAGAGAAGAAGCAACTGGGAGCCCTGCCCCCCCCTCCCCTCCTCCAACTTGGGCCCCTTGAAGCCCCTCCCCTCCTCCCTCCCCCCAGGTGGCGGTGAACGCCTCCGCGGCGGTGCCTATTGCGGTGGCCAACTTCACCACGGAGCCGGGCTTCGACCAGCTCTACGTGGACTGCCGGCCCTTCTCCGGGCTTTCGGGCCCCGAGAACGTGACCCCCAGCGCCGTGTTTCTTGGTGTTGGGGAAGGGGAAAGGAGAAGGTGAGAGACGGGAAAAGAAGAGCAAGGGTGGGGGCAAAGGCAGTGGATGGCCGTGTTTTTTTTTAGGGGGGGGTTTGTGTGTGTGTGTGTGAACCGTCCTGGAGCACGGACGCAAAACTTTAAGCAGCAGGGGGGCTGTCCACTGCATGGAAGTGACGGCCCAACGAAGAGGAATCCATCAGTGCTGATATGGATTCTGGACGCAGAACCCACGTACCTGCAGCGATGAGAAATTCCTTTTGCGGTTTCTGTTTGTCGCTGTTGCTTCCTGTTCGGTGTCGATGTTGTGACCTGTTGATTTGCATTTGCATTCAAGCATTTTTACTGACTGCGTTTTTCATCTCGGCTAGTGAAGCCTCTCGAGATAAGTGTGTTTACCCACGGCCTGTCCGACATGGCGCTGTGGGCTGGACTCGCCATATGCAGGAGCCCCCTGCGAGGGGATGACGTTCAAAAGTTCACGTTCAGTTCGCATTCGCGTTGCACTGCCTGCATTTTGAACAAGGCAGCTCGCATGAGGCATCAGGCTCCGGCAGCTTCATTCGCATTGCACTGCCTGCGTTTTGAACAAGGCAGCTCTCACGAGGTATCAGGCTCCGGCAGCTTCATGCGCGAGTGACAAGCCGGTCAGACACCGACTTTGCAGTTCATTGATTCACGCTCTGCGCTGACTCAGATCAGTTCAATTCACTTTCACGTTCGGGCGACACCTGCATTGACATGAGTCGGACCGACAAGGCAGCTTTTTTGAGGCACAGGTCATGTGTGAATCAGTTGCTACATCGTGCCTGCCCATGCCGCAGTTGTCTTTTATTGTTTCCACCCCTCTCTTTCCAACCCTCTCTCTCCCTTGCGAGATGGCTGGACACCAGCTCTATGACATGATGCATTCGCTCCTGCAAAGCATTGCGGCCGGCACCGTGTCCGGCTCACCAGGCAGCGGTGGACCGAACCTGCAGTTGTCACCCCAGATGATGCAGCCCATGAGCCTCGTACCAACCCAACCCACAGACCACGCCCTTTGCACCGTTTTCCATGATGCCCTATGGTGGCCTCTTTGGCAACCCGATGTCCGTGATGCCCTACGGTGGCCTTCCTAACTTTGGCAACGCGACATCCGGCGCCTTGATGCCCTTCATGGCTCAGAACAGCATGCCATCTTCATTGCCCGAGCCTCAGCCGGCACGCGCAGCCGATACAGCTGCTACGACTCTTGCCGCCGCTCCCTCAACCAACCCACATCCCACGGGCACTCGTCCCCAGTCCCACTCCCGCAGATCCCGTTCCCGTCACAGACGACACCGCCACTCACACTCCCACACTAGTCATCAC
Source organism: Effrenium voratum (assembly GCA_963377175.1). Taxonomy (NCBI): domain Eukaryota; class Dinophyceae; order Suessiales; family Symbiodiniaceae; genus Effrenium; species Effrenium voratum. The sequence goes on along the minus strand of CAUJNA010003708.1, from coordinate 282,181 downwards.
CGTGGACACGACAAGTCGCCACGGCGACACACCGCCCGGCGAGCACGCAGCTCCAGCCGGTCACATTCCCCCTCACGGCCCCACCGCTCCAGGCGATCGCGCCGCAACCCCATCTCCCTCCGCTCACGCTCCCCCCGACGCAGGTCCTCCCAACAACACTCCCCCGCACCCAGGACCACGGCTCCGCATCGAGCCTCGCAAACCCACACTTCCCAAGGTTCTGGACATCTCCAGAATGGAACAGACCAAGGCCATTTTGACGAACCTGGACCCTGCCTTGCCACCTTCACATGCCGACATCCTCGCAGAATGCTGGGAACTGCAAACCATGGACATGGATGAGCCCATAGCGTTCGACCCCAGCTTCTACCATCTCCTGGGACGGGAATCACATGGCATGGTGTTCGCAACCACTTGGTTTCCCCGACCACACCCCTGGCCGGTCGCTGGTGGGCACCCGGACGCTGGATCCGGCACAGCTTCCCATCACGCTGTCATGTATGTACACGGCACCACCCCGGATCGAATGCGCCGCATGTCCTATGAGAACATGATCCGGCCTGCTGCATGGAGGCCTGAGAACCATGACTACCCGAGCTTTGGATGCTATGCTCAGGCCACTCCCAGCCTGCAATCCCGACACGTTAGGCCAGCTTTTGCAGAACTTCACCATCGGAAAGTCTCAGCTTGGGACCATCGCTTTTGGGGAACTGCGCTCTGTCAATCAGCACAAGATCTTGGAGTCCGGGGGAAGCCACGAGGACCAGCGCAACGTGCGGCGCCACTTTGCATGCCGCAGAGGCAAGAAGTGGTGCCTTCACTCCAAGTATGCCATGCTGAGAGGTGTCGCGCTGCAGCGCCCAGCGTAGCGGGGCGCGAACCGTACCATATTCCAATTGACCAGGAAAAGAACTGATGCACGGTTTGTTCGCTTTGTTGCCTTTTCTGTGACCGATCGTTCGCCATACGACCCTTCCTTTTGGTTGCCGTTTGCCAGCCTTTGGTTCGAACTTGGCCCCTTTCCCTTGTGTTTTCTCATGGCTTTCCAACCCCCTCGAGGCTTGTTACCGATGCTCCAAAGTGGCAAAACTATCCACAGCAACCTTCACCCGCTGCATCCAACCGCCATGGCAACATGTACGGCAACAACACGGCCGGAACCCTGTGCGGGGCCCTGTTGGGGCCTTGCTATGGATGCTCCTCCACGACCTGGACACCACCGACTACACTCCAACTCCATGCCAACCCCACGGCCACCCCACTTCCCACTTCCAGCCATCCACTCCACCGCCCCTCAGGCCCCCGTCCCCCTTTCGCGGCCCCCTTTTCTCCCCTCCCCCCACCGCCTCAAAGGCCACACCCCCTCCTGCTCTTCGCCCCCTCCACTCAGTCCCAACACCAGCAGAGTTCAACCCCGACGACGATCACTACGACACCACCCGCGTTGCAGGGTACGACCTGCCCAAGGTCATAACGCATACCGCGTTCACCCGGCAATTGGGCATTGAGGGACAAGACATCGCTCGCGTTTCCCTCCTCAACTTCCTGCACGAACAGTGGAACAGCTGGTGGTTGCGCCACCTCGCCCATGGAGGTGAGGTACGCATCGTTGTCGCAAAGTCGATGCCGGAGTCAGCCTTCGCCGCTGGGCTACTCAGCCAAATCCGACAACGACATCTTGACTTGGATGCCCTCGCTCTCCACGTCGCTACACAGGAGGGCACCTCGACCACCAAACCAGCAGCCATGAAGCTACTAACCAGCAAGATCTTCGACTTCCTCATCTCCCTACGACCCACCACTACGACTGACCCAGCTTCAGCTGCCACCATCCTCCAGCTCCAGCAACAGCTTGCCGTCGCACACAGCCAACTTGCACAGCAAGCACCATCCCCTTCACCTCCCCCTACACCCACATCATCCGGCAAGCGCCCGGCTGACCCCTCTCAGGCCTCCCTTCTGGACTTCGGCATGAAGCGGCCACGGTTGACTACCTGACGTTTCCCCCGCCCCGCTGACGACTCCCCTGCCCCCACCCACGGCGGCACCCCCCCGGCGGCGGCTTCTCCCCTCCCCTCTCCGCCCACCTGGAAGGAGCTTTGCGACCTGCTCCAACCCCCTCCCCACGTTTGCCAATGGCTCACCAGCAACTTCCCACCCGACATCCTAAAATGCTGGTCCAACGACTGCGCCAAATGGGCGACCACACTGGACTCCGACACCAGAGCCCAACTGGAACGAGCCGCCGTGCTCTGGGGCGTACCAGTGCGAACCCTATCCAAACTAGGGTCATCGGCCCTGGGCCGCATCCTGGCCGCTGCAAGCCACTTCTACCAGTGACTCTCAACAGCACACCGACAACGACGCACAGCCAAGCAACACAATTTTTGGCAACACCACTGCCGCCAATTTCTCGCTGTCCTCCGTTTCACTCTCCAGTTCTTCCCAACCGACGACGTCGCCGCACGTCACTTTTGTTCCTGGCTACTCGCACAGCTTCAGCTACTTGACGTTTGCCATCTCTCGTGTGGCTCTGGCCGACTGAAAGCCCTGCTTGCCCGACTCGGCCTGGATTCCCCCGCTTCTGATTTCTCATCTCAGCTTGTCCCCTCCGCGGTTTATCTAAGATTCACCAGCCATCAAATGGCAAACCTTTTTCTATGTCGGTGCAACTCGCACCTCTCTCATGGCTCGGGATCACAGCCGATTCCGCAAACTACTTCAGGTTCAACGACACCATTTGGTCAACGCCGAACTGGCCGTTCGATGGTGGGCGCATTTCGATGTTTTCCACTTTTACACTTCAGCGCCCATCCACATTGCCGTCCCAGCAACAGACCTCTTCGCCACTGAGCAGTTCTACATTCAGGAACTGCAACCGTCTTTCAATTTTGGCTTCATCGAGAGACATTTTCGGCCACGCACGGGCTTCATACGACAATTGGACTTTTCTCAATCCCGGCACATGGGCTTTGCCACCATTTGGCGAAAGCGTCGCAGACTACGACTACCAATCGCTCTGCAACAAGCTTTCCTGGCCAAGCGCATGAGCGACCGCCTGGACTTGTGGCGCCTTTTGGGCAATCTTGGCAGCAACACCCTACGACGATTCGATGCCATCCGTTACATGCGGAGCAGAGACTTCCCACACGCTGCCCTATACATCCTTCATCGCATCGCTACACACTTACCTGAGCCACACCACCAGGCATGCATCTTTGCCATTCGATCTAGCCTGCGCTTCCGGGGCCTAATTCCACCCGGCCCCTCCAGACCGATGCTCGCACCCTTCTTCGCACATTCCTCCTTTCGGACTTTGCTTTTGACCCAGCTCCGCGGGTTTGTCAGGTGCTCTACCGTTTCATGTGGCGCAACCACGCATCGTTTTCAAGGCACACCGGAAACTATCCAGTGCCTTGTTCTCACACCTCCAGGCAGCTCAAACCTGGAGTCTCGGCGAGCTGTCCTGCACATGTACCGACCTCGCCAAGCGACACCCATCCCTCCCGAAGCATGAGGGACACCTTCTTTTCTCTGGCTCCGACACTCATGAGTTGTTCGACCCCGACATAGTCAGCATGCTTTCTGGTTCGATGCGTAACTCCTTCTTTCCGCCACGCGGGGTCTTGATGAATCGTCTGACTCAGGCGTTTCACCACTGGGCCAGGACCAACAACCTGCCCTCGCTTGATCCATCAACCCTTTCCACTATTGTCGATTTCCATTTCGACCTCCACCTTCCTCACACACAACAGTACTTTCTACATGCTCATGTTCAACAGGCTCTAACAACCCTGGAGCCCCTTGTCCGCCATTGCGAAGATCATGCGGACTCCCGACTCATGCTCTATTGCCCCGCTGTGTACGGCAATATGCTGGACGCCACATTCACGGATCCTGCCATCTTTGCTCCCTTGCGAGTCCCCTCCATTGAGATCCATCAACGACAACGGGAAAGCATTGTCAGCAGATTCCGCGGTCGCTATCCATGGGCCGTGACCGGCTTCGGACGGCCAGCGACTGCCTACATCCTCCCAAGAGGAAGAAGAACTGGACCACTGCTCGACCCATCATCAGCTTCGTTGGCGCCTTCTTCCGACCCATGCTTGACGCTCTCGCCAAACTGCTCCACAGCATGGTTGCCACGGCTTGCCCAGACACATTTTCGGGTGGCGACCTCTTCGATCTCATGCGGTCTTTGCATGAGTTTCTCCGCCTCGGCCACACCCCTCTGGACTGTCGAAACCAGGACCTTTCCGGTTTCTTCACTTCCATTGACAAAGACCGCTTCTTAGCAGCCTGATGCTTTTGACTTGGTACCGACAGCGGCAACCACATTCCACCACCACACACCTCACTGTGGACACACTTGACACCTCTTCCACCACCCGCGTCTACAACGGACGCCGTCGCCGACACAAGCCAGCGCAACGCACTCTGTGGCTTGACGGCATCCCCGAATTCAAGGGTAGCTTGACATGCAGATCTTTTCTGTCGGCTTCCGTTCCTTCAGGCAAACACGCGGGGCCCCGATGGGATCCCCCGCATCTCCTGCTTTATGCCTGATGGTAATTGCGGTTGCCGAGCAAATTTGGGCTAACACCCATCCTACTTCGGGACCTCGCTCCTTTGAAGACGCCCTCCTGCTCCGCTATGTGGACAACAGGCTCGTGGTCGCAACCCCTAGATGGTTTTCGACACCGGCAGCCCACATCGTGTGTGACGAACACTTCTACGGAGGAGACATCCTTTTGGAGACAGAAGCCGCCCTGGATTTCTTGGGTTTTCGACTAGACCTTGAGTGCGGCACCATCTCCTTCATCCCCTCGTATGAGAAGCACAACATGCTCTCCATCAAGTCGGCCGCACCAATGATGCACAAGGAATCTGGATATTACTCCAGACGTACGCTGATCAGCCGGGTTTCCTTCCCTGAGTTTCAGCGAGACCATGATTTCACAGTGTTGAAGAAGTTGTACCACCAACACGGTTTCACCTTACAGAAGAAAAAACGCACCGGCCTTCCTTTGCCACTATTTGAGATTGCACCCACTTTTTCACTCTTAGTCCCCCGGAAGATTCCTACATGACCTGTTTTCACACCGCAGCTGTTTGACATAAAACCTTGTGCGATCATGGATCCTGACACAGCACGCCAGCTGCTTCAAGACTTTGAACTCATCCTCGGCATTGCCCAGCAAGGCATCGCCACCATTCGCGAGTTCACTGAGGGTCCGGATTTCGCACCGGAAGCTCCAATCATTCTCACCGTAGAGGACATGGCCATTTCACCACCAACACCTCTCCTGACCCCCCCGGTGATCTTAATGAACAACTTCCTGAAGATCCTGGCGAACAACTTCTCGCAGATCATGATGAACAATTTCCTGATCATTGGGCTCCACCCACTCCACCGTCTCCTCCTGACAAAAAACGAGCTCGTCGCACATGTGACAAGACCTCCTCACGCTCTATGGCATCCAAACCTACCCGTGGACAACGCAAAGCTACCCCATCGACCAGGACTGATGCCGCTACTGAGGCTGATCCCGAAGCCCCGCAACCTTGGACTGAGGAGGAGATTGATCTCCTCCGTTCGCTTAAGATCAATACCAAGGCCAAGCATGCATGGTCTGTCATCGCCACGAGACTTTCCCGCACAGTCGAAGATTGCAAGACTCAATGGGCCTTGCATAAGTGAGCTCGCCCCACTCGGGGCCTTGTCTGTGTGAACCGTCCTGGAGCACGGACGCAAAACTTTAAGCAGCAGGGGGGCTGTCCACTGCATGGAAGTGACGGCCCAACGAAGAGGCTTCCATCAGTGCTGATATGGATTCTGGACGCAGAACCCACGTACCTGCAGCGATGAGAAATTCCTTTTGCGGGTTCTGTTTGTCGCTGTTGCTTCCTGTTCGGCGTCGATGTTGTGACCTGTTGATTTGCAGTTGCATTCAAGCATTTTTACTGACTGCGTTTTTCATCTCGGCTAGTGAAGCCTCTCGAGATAAGTGTGTGTTCTTTTCTTTTTCTTTTTTTCCTCGGAACACCGCCATTTCTTTGGGCCCCGAAGCCTGAGAAAAGGAGCCAGCCAAATGTAAGTGCATCGCTGCATGAGTGCAGGGGGATTTTGGGAGGGAAGGGCTTTGCGCGAAAGCACGCGCGCCGAAGACTTCCAAGGTTCTGGACCTCGGACGACACAGTGGTGGAGGCTGGCTGGCGCTTGTGTCCAACATAGCATGCAGGTATTTCGCCGATGCGGCGCCGTTGAAACGGCAGCGCTTCTCCGAGCGTTGCACCAGCCCCTTGTTCGTTTCGAAGGGCTCGGGGGTCCGGCCGGTCCCGGATCTCTGTTTCTAGCCGGGCATGGCTCGGCCCTTGAGTCGAAAGTTCCGAGCTGGTCCACTGCTTTCACAATGGGAAATCAATGGACATAATTCGAAGATTTGTGCTCTTGCACGAAAGTTGGTTAAGAAAATGACCGAATTCATCTAGAACATGCGGTTGAGACAACCTCTGTGGAAGTACTGAGAAGCTTCTGCAAGTCGGGCTTTGCCGGGCCTCTAACACGGAGGGATGGCAATGCCTGACTCTTTGAAGGGCCCTGCTTGCGGGCTAGACCTGTGAGAGCAGAGAGCCAAACCTTCCATGAACCGCAGAAATCAAACATCGGCGCAACGACGGTGAATCGTTCGTGCCGGACGTGCCGGACAGTGGGAGCATACAAACTTCACCTCACTCAGTCTCCCAGATCTGCCCGAGGTCCGAGTGGTCTAGAGCAGCGCGGGCCCATAGTCTTTTGATTCGACTTGAGCCCAGCGTCCTGCTCACGGGGCAAGTCTGAGGTCTCTGATGCACGCCTGCAGCGGCTCTCTGAGAGGCGCACAAAACCAATGCTACCATTTTGGTTGGTAGGTGAATTCACCACCCATTTTAGAACCAATTTTAGTCGTTGGATTGTTTGATGTTCACTGGTGGATAACCGATTTGGATTTTGACCCATGGCCACATTTCTCCGCGTCGCCCGCATGTTGCCCCGCGCCTTGCCAGGTTGGAGGAGCTCTCGGCACAGCATCAGCTGCAGCATGCGGAGAAAGAGGCGCGCATGGAGAAGTCCAACGTTCTGTGATGGTGGTCGAATCGCTTGAGGCCCTTCGGGAGAAGCACGTTAGGGAGCGGCTTCAGAAGTACAGTGACTTGGCTGGCGCAATGTTCAAGACAGGAGAATCAAGTTTGAGAAGCTTCTTGTGAATTCCAAGGTTCGCTGCTTGGGCAGATACTCGGTCAGAGTGCCTGAGCAGCAAATTTTCCGGGGGCATACGTTCAGTCCGATTTTGGTTGGCCAGTTGCGGGAGGAGGCATGAAGTGACTTGTCGACGCCCAAACTGACCGCCGTTTGACCGTGCAGGTTTTGCTGCATGGAAGGCAGAGGCGAATGACGGTGCCACACCCAGAGAAATCGTGGGGCCGGCAAGGCAGATCCCAAGTCCAGATTCATGAGGGTCATTCTTGGAGTGGCAGAGATCCTCGCTTTTGTCATGTTCAAGGTGCTTCGGTTAAGATCATTGACACCCATGAACTAGCTGGCTGCGGCATTTAGTCAGCAGATTCAGTCCCGAGACTTCAACGGTCAAGTCGAGCGATAATGCCACTCAGCCCACTGGCCTATGAAGTGTGTCATCCGCACGAGCCCCAAACATCCCCATCCCAAATCCTACGCACAGCAGAGAACCCCTTCACCCAACACCCACCTCACCCTACTCAACCTCACCCACCTCACCTCAACTCACCCACCTCACCCACACCCAAGCCCAGCTGGCCATGGGTCAAAAGCCAAATCGTACCCCCAGTGAACATCCCAATCCAACCACTAAAATGAAGACTAAAAAATGGGTGGTGAATTCATCACCAACCAAAATGGGATCCCATTGGCCGGTTTTGACAACCACAGCCAGCTCAAACCAGCCCAGCCAGACCCGTGTACAGTTGGTGCATCGCTACTCCTTTGGCCCTCGGTCGCCTCGCCGTGCCATGCATGGAGACGCTGACGCAGCTGCTGCGCGCGGCGCACACGCCGGGGCCGCAGATGGCGCACGCGGCGCAGCGGCTCCGGGACGCGGCGCCTTGGAGCTGGCCAAGCCGGGCGGGGTGGGTTTCTGGCGACCGAACGGTGCGGAAAATCCGTAGGGAAGGAGAAATGGGTATGGCTCTTGTGTTGGTCTTTCCATTTGCCAAGGTGCCCCATTTTGGTACATGTTTTTGAGCCGCAGCCAAATGGAGTCTGACCCCAGGTGCTTTGGTCAAGGAGAAAACGGGTGGGATGGTTTCTGAGGGTCACTTTTGTTGGAGCGCCGCCACGCAGTGCCGCGAAGTGGCAGTTGCAATGGACACCACCAGTTTGATCCATTTTTCAGGTCCTGAAAAAAAAGGACACCGCCACTTGCGATTTCTTGTTTGGGAACCTCCAAAATGCGGCGGTTGCATATGGAAACCACCTACTGATCAACGTTTATGGGGAAATCTCCAGTGACCCCTGCGTCCCCTCCATCCAAATGGGTATGAGTCCAAATTAGATAATCAGGGGACCGCAGGTTTTGGTCCATGTGTCCATTTACCACGCTTCCATTTTGAGGTTGCCCCATTCTTGACCCGCAGCCCAATGGGCCTGTCGGTTTTTTCAGGCTCGGTACCCCCTTTTGCTTGGTTTGAAAGGGCAAAACGAACACCATGGAGCCAACAAGTGAGCCAACTTTTGTGGGTCCCAAAAAAGAGCTGCCCTCCCAAACCTGGCCGGAAACAGTTCCACTGCCCCTGTCCAAGACCAAGTTTTCCATTGGCCAAGTTCGTTTCCCTGTCACACTCTTTCCTCTATGATTCTCTTCTTTCATCTCTACATGTAACTCCTCAAAAGAAGGGTCTGAGAGATGAGATAGACACAGGAATTAATATGCGTCCATCCTTCTCTCCCTTAACATCTTGGATGCTTCCAGAACGCCATAAATAGTTGCGGATATCCGCCTTTGTATTTCCTCACATGGTTCTGGGTCAACCATTTTATACCGGGTTTTGATTGTGACTCAGCCTGGTCTCAGGAGGCGGAGCCGAACTTTGGCTCGGCGCTGCTGGCGCTGTTGCAGCCAGGTGTTTGCGAGGCCTCACTGGCGCAGGTGCGAGCGACCAAGCAGCCGACCAACCGCCCGTTGCTTTTGGCTCTGCACCCCGCCCAACGAATTGCTGTCTTTTCGGCATCTTTTTTTTACAGTCGCCCCAGGATTTTCCGGCCTTTGCTTGCTCCGGCTTTCTGCATGGATATTCGGACCTTTCTTGGATCCCCAGATTTTCGCCCAGTTTTTGTTCTCTCTTCATTTTTTTGGGCGGGGGTGCTGCCTTCGCTTTCTTCGCCTCACGCAGAAATCTGGGGGTAGCTTCCCCATTCTTTCCAAGGATCCTTCTTTCCAGAAAACCGCCAAACACCCAGCAGAGACAGCTGGTTATTGAAAAGAACGATGGTTGAGAAGAATGGAAAAGGAATCAACCCCTAGAGCTTCTGCTAATTCCAGCTCTGCCACCCAGACAACCAAAAACCACCTCAAAGACCCTAACCCAAGAACCCTGAGGGCTCTCCCAAGCTGCTTCCCCTTCAAAACCACCCAACAAAAACATGTCACCTTCAATGCAAGAAAGACCCTAGAGGAGTTGACTGGCGATCGTTGCGATATGCAGGGAATGAGAAATGGAATGATTCCAGGCTTTGGGCTCCTTAGAGGAGACACCGCACCCAAGAAACAAGCATGCCGGCCTTTCTCTCCCATTCTCCTCTCCTCGCCTCTTTCTCCCGCGCGCCAAAGCTTTGGCCAAAGCGCGCGCGAGAGAGGCCGCGGCCATCTACTTGAAGAACTTCCTGCGGCGCAGCTTCCAAGACGTCAACGCGCGCGAGGCGCTGAAGGAGCAGCTGGTGCCCACGGCCTTGGGCGCCTCCGGCGCCGTGCGGAAGCAGCTCTGCGCCGCTGTGCAGGAGAGAGGTCTCCCGTTTGGAGTTGGTTTGGGATGTAAAACCCCTGCACTTTAAGACTTACCAATTGGAGGGAAGTTGAAGAGAGGTGAGAGCGAGAGGTGGGGACGATCGTGTTTTTTTTTTTAGTCAGTCCGGTTGGACAGAAATAACACTGGTTGGAATGTGTTTTATGGCCCAGAAAATCGAGGGCCATCTACTTTGCCAAAAGGACACCTGTAATGGGCATGGTAAGACCCTAGTTGGTGGCTTGGAGCCCTGTCGTTTGGGAATTTGAACCGGTTCTTGTCAATAAATGTGGCACACCTAACCACCAGTGGGCGGGGGAAGCTGAAACTGGATTGGCGAGAGCGGAAGGTGGGGGGACAGGTTTCCAAGACGAAAGGCTCCTTTGCCTGCAGTTGGGGATCGAAAAAAACCGGGGTGCTCGATTTTTGTTGGAGGCACCCATTGGTTTTAAAGGGAAGCCCCGATTTTGTTGTTTGGGGGGGCCTGAAAGAAGGCCCACCCACAAGTGGATTGAGTTAATCAAGTGGGTCGATGAAACAGAGCTTGTTGACCAACGGCTTAAATCCACAGTTTTTCTGTGGTCAAAAGTAGATGGCAATTCCTGGTTGGTACTCCTATCTACCAAGGAATTCTGAATCCATTTCCAAGGACACCTAGGCTTGACGCGTGTTTCACGGGTCCAAGTCCCGCCTACTTATGTCAGCTTCCCCCTAATTGGTGGTTTGGTGTTTGGACGTTGGGGGCTACCTTCCTCATGTTCGAAAGCTTCCCTCCAAGCCCGGTGGTTTGGTTGTTCTGTGGTTTGGGGCCCAGTGGTTTCTCATCCATCAACGAGAACCAGGGGTTTAATTCCCAAACCACCGATTTGGCTCCAAACCGCCAATTCAAGGTAAAGGGGAAGCGACCCCATTCCACCACCAAACCTTGCTGCCCATTCCAGCGCCAAACCTTGCTGGTGCTCAGCAGGGAATGAGAATTGGAAGGGGGTCTATAAACCATCCAACTGCTGGTTTCCTTTTTTTGGGGACCAAAGCAACTGGGTTCATGCCATTCCTCATTCCCTACCGATTTCGCAGCGATCGCAAGTTTTGATTGTGTTTTTTTGGTTTTAAAACTACCTCTTTGCGGAAAAGTTTGAGGCGCCCCGTTTTTTGGTCGATTTTGAAGTTCCCCTCCTTCCCCACCGATTTCGCACCCATCGCAAGAAACCGCCAGGCTCCAAGCCACTCTTTTTGGGGGGAAGCCGATGCCATGCGTTCAATCACATTCCCAGCGATTTTTGCACCCATCGCATCTCCGCGATCCGATCCGCGCCGATCGATTCGCAGGAGCTGGCGGTGCAGGACTTCCCCGAGCGCTGGCCCACGCTGCTGCCGCAGCTGGTGAGCGCCGGCGCGTCGCGCCTTCGGCGATTGGGGTTCGGGGGCTGGGCGGATTTGGGGGGTGTCTGGATGTGGTTGGGTGAGAAGGGGGAAGACAAATCCGAACTGATTTATTTTTTGGGGTAGACATTTCTTCTACTTTTTTTCTTTCTGGTCTGAATTTGATGGTTTTCCGGAGTTCGACCCCTGGCTTAACTTTTCGAACATGGTTGCTGTAGCAAGCCTGGGTTCATCCGTTGCAGGAACCATCGCCGGCTTTTTCGGGTTTTCCCTCATCACCATCGCCCTGACCCAGTTGCCCAGTGGATTCCGCCCTTTTTCCACCTTTTTTTGGGTTTCTAGTTCCGATTCCTTTAAACTCCACCAACCAAACTTTGGGTGTCGATTCTTTCTTTTCCCCATGGTTCCCCTTCAAATTCCACCAACCAAAAAAAACGGAACTCCACTGGAGAATCGGAAATCCGCTGCCCGTGTTTTCCCCGTGTAATCCACTGGTTGCATCTGCTTGGTTGTTGTTGGGAAACATTTTGCATGCTTGCTTATTGTGGTTGAAATCCAACCACTGAACTGCTAATAATGACATTTGTGCTCCCCTTCCAACGTCAACCAAGTCTGAGCCCTGTGCATTTTTCATTTTGCCCTCATCCACTGGCCCCCGTTTTTTCCCATGGTCCCCCTCGAAAGAACCAACCAAAAAGAGTTCGGAAGACGCTTCTCTTTTTTCCCCCCCGGACCCTCCCGGTGGCCTCGCCTCGAGGCGGGCCACGCTGGAGCTGATGCACGCGGCGCTGGGCCAGATGCGGCTGGAGCTGCGGGAGGCCAGCGAGGCCTCCAGCCAAGCCAGGCGGATGCGAGCGCGCGATCGGAGCCGAGCGGATGCGAGATCGGGTCCGGGGGTGGTCCGAGGGAGGCGACGAGTTTGGAGAGACGCTTTTTGGGGGTGTTGTTGGGTTTTTTATGGGTTTTGTTTGGGTTTTTTAGGGGTTTTGTAGGGTTTTTATATAGGGGCTTTGCAGGTTGTTTAAAGGGGTTTTCAGGGTTTCAAAGGCGTGTTTCAGTGTTCCCAGCCACTAGCTGGTGGCAGGGAGGTTCTGGAGCTAGTCGGAGTGCAAGGACATGGAAGGAAGGGAGGCGACAAAGTCAGCCAGGTTGAAGGGGAACAAGTCCAGCTGACTTTTCATTGACATGTAACCCAACAGCCTGCCCATGTGTAGAGGAAGTCTGATTTTGGGGCATGGGCGCCAACTTTTGGGCCATTCATGTTGTAGAGCACTCATAGTACTCCAAACGTTGTGGTTTTTGCTGAAGGTTCCGACGTTGGATTTTTTTTTGCGCAAGAGTTGTGAGGCAAACAAGGTGCAAAGGGGAAACGGGTGAAACGCAAGACTGACTCAGAATGACGCTTGAAGGGCGTGAGAGTTGGGGTTGACCTGTGGAATGAGGGCACGCCGAACATGGCTTCGGCTTTCCTCATGATTTCCCAGAACAGTCGCCAGGCCTAAGAAGGGCAGCGTCAACAACACAGACCCATATTGTGTGTTTTGCTGTAAACGACTTTGGGGCTAAACCTGCTCCAAGGAAACAGAGGCAGAGCTGGGTGTGTCTTCTTTTCAGGGTAGTGAACGGATTTTTTAAAAGGGAAGGCAAAGAGAAGCGCCAGCCTGTTCGCGTGCCCCCCGAAGAAAAAAAAAAAAAAAAAAAAACACTGACACACTTCTATTTTTTTTGGGAACCTACAACGCCCTATTTCATATGTCCCTTTTGGGAAAACCTGCAACAAGGCAGCCGGAAAAAAAGAAAACCGCGGCCGTTTTGGTTTTGGTCTTCGCCCCCAGCAGCCGACGAAGTTTTCTCGAGGTGCGCAGCGGATGCTGTGGGGCCTCTGCACCTGGAGCTCTGGCGCCATGCGTGCAGGTGGGAAGCAACGGGGGGAAAGGGGGCGGCGGCTTCCTTTTCCATATCTCTTTCTTTTTTGTGTGGCTCGTTTTTTTTTTTTGTTTTGTTTTTTTTCCCCGAGTTGAGGAGGCTCGGTACCTTCTCGTTTTCTTTGGGTTTGCAGGTTCCGGACACCAATCGGAAGAGTTTGAGGCCACTGTCATTGTTTCTAGGTTTTAAGGGAATCCAAAAGGAAGGAATGACTTTGAGGCTACCCGTTTTTTTTTGGAAAGGGGAATACCCACGAGTTGAGAACCCCACAACCCGTCGAGCGCCAGGGCGATCTGCGAGAGCCCAGGCAGGTTTCGCTTCCGGGCTTCGCGGTGCTCGTTCTCCGTCACACGCTTTGTAAGGGAGCCGTGGAGCTGGGGTATGCAACACATTTTGCTTTTGGTTTCAGATCTTTTTGACTTTATTTGTCTGGGTTGAAACTTTTGGTGTATATGAATTGGACCCAGAAAAGTTAACTTTCTGCAAGGGAGCCAAGCGGGGGATATCCAAACATTTTTTGCTTTTAAAAAGGTCAGCTAGGAGTTGCGTGAGGACATGGTAGACACTCTATCTTTCTCATCAAGCTTGTCATTATTTTCCGCGGTTTCTGGGCTTATTAAAGTCAGACACGTTTTTGTTCCCCTCTTTTTTTCTCCTTTTTTCTTTCTTGAACCTGCCACTTTTGTGGGGTGACTGCAGTGGTAAAATACCGGGGCCATTCAACCCCCCACCCCTCCCGAAATCGCCGACGTCCTTGCGCAGATGGTGAGAGCATCGAGCTTCTTCTGGCCGCCACATTGGCACGGAGCTCAGGCTGTCGCGTTGATTGGTTGGAGCTCTGGATGGTTTTTCGTCTCTTTGCTTTGGCCAGGGATCATGGTGCATTTGGCCAGGGATCATGCACGATGCCAGTCTTACCTTATTTCGTGGCTGGTTGTTTTGGCCCTTGCTCACCTTTGGTGCATTTTGCCTGCAGAGATGTTCGGACTGAATCACTTTTTGCCAGCTAACGGGTTTTCCACTAAACCACAAGTTGTTAGGACTGAATAACCTTTTGCCAACGAATGGATTTTCTCCACTAAACCACTAAAAGTTTAAAACTTTTAGCAGGGGAGCAGAAAGCAAAAGAGTTTGGCGCCTTCAGGTCTTGCACGACCTGACGAAAATCGCGATGCCGGAGCACTTCCGGCAACATTTGGACATCTACATGCAGGCCGATTGCAGGTATAGTACTGAGACCAACCCTTTTTTTTCGACCCAAGGTACTACATAAGCCTTTGTCATATCCCCAGCCCCGAACGGAACCCCCCCAAACCACCCGAACGCCACGCCGGTTTCTGGGCCTATCGACCCCATAGCTTCCAGCTACGGGCAGCACACGTGTTTCTGTTGAAAAAAGCAACGGCCCCCCAGATGGCGATTTGCATTTTCGCGGTCCTTTCAAGTGCCCCGGAAGAAGCGGTGCACCCCTTGTTGGCGGCAAGCTGTGGGCGGTGCGGAACATTTTTCTTCCCGGCGGGAAGTTCTCTCTCCCCATCTCTCTAAGGGTGGAAGTACATACCCCTTGTTCATACCCCTTTGCTTCCCTGGTTTCCAAGCCACTTTCGGGGAGAGGGTATGAACATCCGCAGGGCTTGAGCCACAATCAAAACCTGGGTAGATGAAGGTAAGGGGCAGTCCCAGCCGGAAATAGTTGCGGCCGCCTTTCTAATTCTTGTGGGTTCACCATTTTCGTACCGATCGGTTTTGCTTTTGACTGATTTGCCCGAGGGGTATGTGTACAAGCCCTCTGGATCCTTGGGTTGGCCCAAGATCTCTAAGAAAGAAAAGAAGGTTCAACATGGGCGTATCCCGTGCACTTCTTCGCACGTGACTGCGGAACTGTTCGACGTGACCGGGTACAAGCACCCCTGGAAGCAAACTTGAGTCAGCCAAACTATTGAGATCCCTTGCAATGTCCTGTTGATGGATTGATACACCCTTTGGTCGAAATTTCGGTCGGGCTATGTGCAACGCCCGGACTCTCCGAATCTCCAGGGGGTGCTGGCGGTGCTGGCGCGGCCGGTGACCTCGGAGTTGCGGCAGGAGCTCTGCAGCCTGCTGTGCGCGCTGCTCGGAGAGAGTTTTTTTTGTGTGTTGAGAACCGGGGGGTCGTAGGTGTCTTTTTTGGTGGATTTGGTTGGAAAATCGGGGGTCATAGGCCATAGGTGTCCTTTTTGGTTGATTTGGTGGAAAATAGTTTGGGCGATTCCTGGTTGGTGGTTCAATCAACTACCAGGGCCAGCTATTTTCAACCAAAAAGGAGACCTATGCGAGGGGGGGACGTGAGTTTTTTTTTGTTGAGCCGACCCGCGAGTTGTTTGTGTAATGGGAAGAGACATTTTTTTTTTTTGAGAGTTTGAGGGGTGCTGGCATTCGTTGCTGGGTTGTACAGGGAAACCGGGCGGTCGGTTTTGTTGGGAGCTGGGGGTACCCAAGTTTGCTTTAAGGAGGGGCATCTTGGAGCTAGGAGTTTTGTCAGGACATGGTAGGCCACCGGTGGCCCTGTTCCTTTTCTGGGTTTTCAAGGGAAACAACAGGACCAGCCCATGTTTTGGATATCGTTTGTCTTTTTGAAGGCACCCGTTTTTTTTTGTTTTCCTTCCGGGGGGGGGGGTTGAAGGTAAGCCAAAAGGAACGCCGTTGCGCCATTCTTGGGGGGACCCCACGTGGCAGGCACAAGACTTGTGATTTTTTTGAGCCACTGGCTCAAAACCGGTGTGGTTCCTGTTTTTGGAGGTGGTTGCCGTGTTGGGTGGCAACAGGAATTTTTGGGGTCTAAAAGCAGAGACCCGCAGATCCGGTAGGTGGCTGACCCACCACAAGGAACTGCTAGAGAGCTACGTTGGCCGCACCATGGAGGTGCGGGATGCTCTTGTTGCGTTTGCGCGGCACGGCGCCCAAATTCTTTTCGGTTTTGAAAAGACCCCGGACCAACGACGCATGTGGCAAATCAGTTTTTCGCCTTTTGGCGAATCGCCTTTTTTGATAGTCTCCTTCTGACCGCGATTTGTTGGATCGCCACGCCAATGTTTTGAGCGAGACATCCGCGGGAGCCGCATTCTTTTTTCTCCGTAGGTAGGGTCCGATTTTGTGGACCTGCAAATAGACTCAAACCTCAGGGGTTCCCTTTTGGGGTACCCACCGGGTTCAAGTCATTGTGGCCCCTTCTGCTAGGCAGCCTGGACTTTGCTGACCTCGCTGGACGACAGCCCCAGCAACGACCCGCTGGTGGTTGCGGGCGTCGCCGTGTTGTCTTGTGCTGCCTGGCGCGGTTGTCGGGTGCACCATTTCGGGGCTCCCGCTCCCTGTTGAGACACACCCAAGTTAAATTATGACTTCAAATGTGTGGCCAGTACCAAAGTCGAAAGACAGAAGAGGCTGACATGCACTTTCAGTCGAGGCTGCGATCCAGGACTGGCAGGCCCCGCCTTTCAAGGATCCCAAGGCGCCTTGGACGGAATGGCGAGCAGGGCGAGGGTGAGGGCGCCCGGCCGAAATCGTAACGAGGATCCTGAAAAGTCGCTGGGTTTTTATTCAAAATGCGCACTGGGGCTTTACAAAACAGGGTACCATATTGTCTAAGGAGTTTTCCCGCTATATATATATAAACGCAACAAAATAAGCTGTTGTTTTAGGTCTTGGCGGCAGTGTGCGAGCGCGTGGTACTGCCCAACATCAAGCTGCGGGCCAGCGACCTGGAGCTCTTCCACGAAGACCTACAGGAGTGTAGACCTGGAGGTTGATCAGTATACCAAGCAAGGCCCCTAAGTGACCATGGGTAACCTTTCCATTTGGTGGCCATATCGAATCTGTTTAGTGGCTTTCCAATGGTCAGCCCATGTGTCACGGACCTTTTGATCAGCCCCCATTTGGTGCAGGAATACATTGCTCGCGATGTGGAGGGCAACGACATCCAGACACGGCGATGGGTGGCCATCGAGCTGATGCGGTCGCTTCGACGGCATCACGACAAGGAGATTTGTGCGCCGGCCTCAGTTTCAGGTTTGCGTATCGTTTTATCGTGACGATCCTGTCCATGGGAGAGCACTAAAGACTATAGTCATCCCTATATTCTATAAACCTTTATACCGATACCCATGTTGGTACCCAAAGTGAACGGGTCTTGGTCGCACTTGATCTGTTTGGAGTGTGCGGTGGCCATCGAATCTGTCCGGACCCGCCTCACACGCTGAGGAGATCGTGGTGTCCTGCGTGGGCCAACTGCTGCAGGAGGCCAATGTGGGTGACCCCCAGCGGGCTGCCATTTGCAAGCACGCGGCCCGGCGGAACTCGCGTCCGAAAGAAGTTCGGGGTGCGCGTAGACTCATGGAACACGTCATTTTTCTTGTGGGTGCTTGGTTCTTCGGGGTGCTTGGTTTAAAAGGGGGAAACCCTAGAGTGGACTTTAGTGGGTCCCCGAAAAGAAAGTGACTAAAAGTAACTACAGGATTGGCCGGACTCGTTGCTTTATTTGCTGGTGCGATAGGCAGGGAATGAGAAACAGATAAACTATCTTCGGTTTCCTTTATTCCGGAATCCCCCAAACAGTTCATTCCATCCTTCCCAACCAACCACCCTCGAGTTCTCAACTCCCCAGCGTTTACGGCATCTTGATCTCTCGCCGGACTCGTCTACAGCTGCTGGGCTCGGCTCGTTGCAGTCGCTTGAGGCCTGCGTGCACCTGGTGATCTCCATGGCCGGCAGCGGCAAAAGCATCGGCCCCGGGGGCCTCGCCGGGGAGTTCTTCAAGCACCAGCTGGGCCCCGAGCTCCTGGCCGTGCGCGAGGCGCCGCGAGGCCGGGGAAACAGGGGGGGGGGGGGGCGGCGGCCTTTTTTTTTGGGGGAGGCGGCGGGTTCGCCCGGTTTTTTCTGTTCTTTTTTCTTTTTGGGTTTTAAAGGGAAGGCAAAGGAAAAGCGCTTCTGCTTGCTTGTGTTGGGGGGGGTCTCTAAAGCCGCGTGCAGGGAGGGAAAACGAGAAAGATAGAAGGGTGTGTCGTTGTTGAGGCTCGGTGCATCTTTTTTATGGTTGCACATGGAAACCAAACGGAAAAGGACCATTTTGGGGGGGTCCCCCTCAAAAACAAAGAGAGAGCAATGAGCAATTTTTCATGAGCACAGCAATGAGCACAGCTTGCGGCAGGCACGTCGGTGGAGGCTGTGCTCTTCAAGGCTGCCTGCCTGAAGTTCCTGACGGTGCTGCGAAACGTCCTGCCGGCTGCCCTGCTGCACCTGGCATGCGTGGAAAGATTGCGCCCAATTGAGTCATAGTCGAGGAAAAGTCCGATCGCTCCGCTTGAGGGACGAGTGGAAAGGCCCGTTTTTTCCTATTACCTTGGATCTGTGCAGTCGAAAACACGAGCTGAGGATGGAAAACAAAAGTTGAGTCGCAATCCAAACCCGGCACTAAAATGGTCGACCCAGAACCGTGCTTCAAGAATTAAGAAGGCGGATGTCCGCAGCTATGGTTGGGATTGTCCCTTACAAACCTTCATCTACCCGGGTTTTGATTGTGGCTCAATTGAGCCACGCCCTCAAACCAATTCGGGTGGGATGAAGTGCAGCCGCCTTACTCTGTATTGACTCAATTGGCTTGTAATATCGGCCGCCAATTAATTGATAGCCCCTGGATTGTGAATGCAACAAATCCCCCTGGAAGAAAGGAATCCGCACTGAAAAAGAGGCACCCCCCTTAACAACAAGTGGGGGGGGTTGTGAATCAGGGGTCAACATTAGTTGGGCACCTTCGGAACAATTGCCACTTTTCGGTGTGCACCCCGTAGGCCAAGCTGGTGCTGGGTGTGGTGCCGATACTGCCCACGCTCATGCAAGCGGAGCACCCGCTGCTGCACACCTACGCCGCCATCTGCGGCAATGTGCTCACCACTGTGCAGGAGAAGGTGGAAGGCCCGAGCTCCAGTTGAGCCAATCAAAACCCGGGTAGATGAAGGTTAGTCAGGAACGATCCCAATCATAAATAGCAGCGGATATCCGCAGGGATATCCGCCTTCTTAATCCTGTACATGTGGTTCTGGGTCGACCATTTTAGTACCAGGTTTTGATTGCGACTTAATTGCGGCTGAGCTACCAAAGATGCACAGCTTGAGCGGGAACGACGCGTCCGGGCGTCCGGGCATTTCGGGGAGGCCGCTGGCTTGGGCATTGAGAGCGCGCGTGCATGCTGCTGCCGGGCTGCCGGGTGTTGGCTCGGGGGCCTGGGAATTCTGTTGGGCCGGGATGGAGCCGCCGGCTTGCGGTCCGAACGTCGCCAGGAGCGTCGCGGCCGCGCTTCGGGCGCGAGCAGCTGGGCCCGGTTCTGCAACAGATGCTGCCCACCTTGTTGCGGATCCTGGTGGAGGTCGGTTTTTTTTGTTTTAGGACGGAGAGGAAATGGCCATGGGTCAAAATCCAAATCGGTTTTCCCCCGGTGAACAATCCAACCACTAAAATAGGTTCTAAAATGGGTGGTGAATTCATCTACCCCAAAATGGGATCCCATTGGTTTTGAGCCGCTCAGTTCCTTGAATTGTTTTGGCCGAGTTTCGTGCTGTTCTTTTTTTAAGTTCTTCGCCGATTGAAGACGTTGTGGGGTCTGGGGCCCTTGTCCGCCTGCGTGAGGGCCGCAGCGTGCCGCAGAATGTGCACCTGGTCCGGGCGCTGTCTTCCTGGCTCACCTTCTTAGGCTGGGGGCTTGGCAAGGATTATCATGCACAGGTGGCAGTCGCATAAGGATGTGGCTCCTCTGTTCCTCCTTTTTTTGAGTTGGTGCCCCTTTTTTGCCCTTTTTAACGGGAAATGACATGGACAACCAAGGCCATTTGAGGATGGGTTTTCCCTCAAAAACAAAGTTTACACCCATTTGCCCCAGACATTACAGCTATTTAAGTGTTCTAGATGCCATTGGGACGCTGGCGTCCCAGCCAGACCGCCGCCGGCAATTTCTCAGGCGCCGACCTGCCGCCGGCTCTGGCGACCACGGCGCTGCAGTCCTTGGCACAGCTGGCCTCGCAGCGGCCCATCAGCGCGGACTACACCCACGGCCTCTTCGAGTGCCTGGCACTGGCGCTGAAGTCCTGTGCCAGCAGACACTTTGGCGCATGTTTCTTTGGTGGTTTGGTTGATGGTTTGGTTGATGTTTGAAAAACCCGGTATCGAAAAATGGTCCAAGCCATTTGGCCATGGTTCAAAACCGTTTTGGGATCCCATTTTGGTTGGTAGGTGAATTCACCACCCATTTTAGGACCTATTTTAGTGGTTGGATTGGGATGTTCACTGGGGGATAATCGGGGTTTTGACCCATGGCATTTGGGCATTTTTCGCCAACAAATGGGTTTTCCATTAAACCACCAAACGTTAAAGGAGCAGAAAGCCACCGAGGACAGCAGAGCACCGAGAGCGCCCTTCGGCGGAGATCGGATCGCGGCTTTGGGGGTGGCGGAGAGAGAGGGAGAGAGCGAGGCCCCGCCTCTAAAGCGCGCCTTCGGGGGCCTTTTTAGGGGGTTGCCCTGCCGGACTCGGAGAAGGGGCAAGTGGGTGCGAGGAGACGAGTTTCTAGTTGGAGATGGGAGCGGTTGAACTCTGTGTGGGTGGTGTCTCTCTCCTGAGCGGCAACTTGTTGCTGGAAATGGTCAAAGATTTGAGCAACAAGTGCCTGGCAGTTCGCGGCCGCGGGCGTTGCCTAGGTGGTGCTGCCAATGGTGCAGCAGCTCTGGGTGATGCAGGAGGGGACGGCCCGAGCAAAATGCCATCGAGTTGTCTCATGGAAGCATCGATACCGAAGTACTGGCACCTTTTTGGGGCTCTAGCCACTTGCGAGAGCAAATGGGGGTTCATCAATATTCCGTTCTGCCACCAAGTGACCATGGGTGACTTTTCCCATTTAGAGTGGTGGTTTCTCATGGTCATCCCTGTATCATGGACCTTTTGTCAACCCCCCAATGCAGCTCTTTTCGTTGGCTACGTGTCACCCATGGGCCAAGGGATGTTTCGGGTTCGGCAGGCAGATGACCTGCTGCCATACTGCTACCAGATTATGGGCTTGATGCTGGAGCAGCTCGTCACAGTATTACCCTCCCACGTTGCCATAGCACCTGCAGGAGGGCACCTGGAAGATTTCCTCTTGAAGCGACCCTCTGTGAGGTGCTATGTTAGTGGAGAGAGGGTACTTGCTTTGGAAGACTGCCACTGGGGCTGGCAGTTGCACTCATCATCTCCTCCTTTTGGTTGTGTCCAAATATCCTGAGCAAACCAGCTTTGCTGTTTCGAAGGGGGGAGGGTGCCCTAAAACACGCACGCGCACACACACACACACATGTATGGAGATGGCCGCTGAATCCATATTTTCCTGCTTAACCGCCGCTGCGGATGCGCTGCTTTATGGAAAACCCGCGACTCTCCGCGCGCGAGTCGCGAGTGTCCCGCGAGTTCCGTCGCGAACGCGCGTGGGGGTTTCTCGGCGGTTGCTCAGTCTGGCGCCGGCAAACTCCGTGGCGAGTTTCTACGGGGAGCTGCTGCCGAAGCTGCTGGCGCCGGAACTCTGGCAGGCGCGGGCTGGGGGTCGAATGGGCTGGGTGAACCTGGGACACTTTGGTCATTTTGCCCAGGAATGTTAGGACTGAATCACTTTTTGCCAGCTAACGGGTTTTCCAATAAACCACTAGAAGTTAAAGGTTTAGCAGGGGAGCAGAAAGCAGCCGAGGAAAGGGACACCACTGGTTTGGGGGAATGCCCCTTCCAGACAGACATATGCGCTCAAGGCCGGGTTGGTGGCGGGGCTGGTGCGGCTGCTGCGGGCTTTCTTCGCCAAGGCGACTTGGATCCCGACTCATTTTCGAGACGTTTGGGGCGTTGGGATCACTCAGAATGGAAACTGTCCTGCGAGTTTCTCCTCAACCATTCAGGGATTGCCATGTGTGAATGTTGATTTGAGATGGACCCTTTAGTAGACAAAGAAGCTCATCGTGGACATCATAACACAAATGGCAGTGGTTGTCAACACCGTTTTGGGATCCCATTTTGGGATAGGTGCACCACCCATTTTAGTCTATAGTGGGGATTGGGATGTTCACCTGCGGACAACCGGGATTTTGACCCACAGCCATTTGGTGGCTGAACAATGGGAACATCGTTGCCCAAAATGGCTCCCCCGGAAAATGAAATGGACAAAAGCCGAAAGAAAACCTGCGGCTCTTAACCTATTTTTCAGCCACACCCACTTCCCAAGGCAAAGTTTTCGCCACCTCCCAAAGCGATGGTAGCTGTGAGGTCGGGATCTTCCACTCCTTGCTGCAGCAGGCCATGCCCAGCATCTTCGAGCGATTCCAGCAGGCGGAAGTGTCGACATGCTTGGCGGTTCTCGCTCGGCGGGTTCTGGGGGGTTTCTGAGTGGAGCCACTGGAATTCTCAAAGCCTATCTTATCCAGATAGAAAGGCTAGGGAGAGTGCCCTTGCCCTTGCATGCTTGTGGGTAGACCTGGCAACGGCTCTTCCCCGCCCCTCCCCCCCGGCGACTCCGCGGCGTCCGCCCGCTGGAGGCCTTGCGGCAGCGGCCCTCTGCTGGGGCGGCGTTGGGCCTGCTGTGCGCGGCCTTCCGGTTCCTGCCCTTCGAGCTCTACCGCAGCCACTTCCAGGCGCGTGGGGGGGGGGGAGGCACATACCTCCCAACCCAAAGAAAGGCGCCCCCGCCTTTTTTCAGCATGGATCACTTTTTCCGAGTTTCGTGGGAGAAGTATCGCCTTTCTTGGTGGTTTCATCCCATGTAAGGGACCACGTTATCAACCCCCATGTCTTTAACGAGAGGCAGAGGCGGCATCATGTGTTTATCGAGCTGAGGCGTTACGCCATCTCGCAAAGTGTCCTTGAAGGGCACGGACCCTGGTCGTTTTCTGTCGAGGCTCGGTATCTTGTTTGGGGGGGTGGTTTGTATCGGGAAAGAAGGAACACCATTTAGCGGATCCCCCTATTTTGACACATTGGTGCGTCTCTTTTGCAGGACCCCCCCCCCCAACATGGTCGGTTTCCTCTTGGTTTCCTCTCGGTTTCCCCTGAACACCCACAAAAAAAGGGGGGGTACTGAGCCTTAAAACAGGACGCGCCACCCATGTGTTTTTTCCTTTTTTCCTGTGGCGTTTTCTTTTGGATACCAATTGTTGGGGCTGGTACAGGGAAACCAAAAGGAGCACCTTGGGACAAGTATGTGTCAATCTCGGAGCCTCGCTTTTCAATCGGCTGCTCTGTGATGTGCAAGCCAAGCAGCTTGGGCCCTCAGGAAGCACCTGTGCGCCAATTGCGGGTCCAACCTACTGTGGACGGACAAAATCCATTTCGCGCCACGAAATGAGCCCCATGGTTGAAACAATACCGTTCGTTGCTATTTACGTTGGGGAAGCGAACCATCATTCCGTTGTTGCATTTTGCCCAGGGATGTTGGGACTGAATAGCAAGTTGCCAACCAATGGGTTGTCCATACCACTAAAAGTTTTAAACTTCTTCTGCCACCGAGAAATTTCGTTGGTGTCCGATTTCGGTGGTGCCTAACGGATCTCGCACCCCTCCGAGCCGCCCGTAGGCAGCACTTGCCGCGTGCCTGGCGAAGCTGGAAACCAACGCCCGGGAGCTGGAGAAGGCGCACGGGTCGAAAACAACATCGGCCCTCGGTTCGCTTTCGTCAAATCCAAGTTCTTGGTTGTTGGTTTTGCTTTTGCTTCTTGAAATAGTTTGATACACACAAATATATATATATATATATATCTATATATATATACATATACTAAGTATATAGATACATACAGAAATTGTTATTTTCATTATTCTTCTTCTTCTTTTTCTTCTTCTTCTTATCATTCTTATCATTCTTATTTTCTATCATATATATGTATATACTAGTACATATCTGTTCTACACAGCTCCAACACAGCGTCGGTGCCTCTCTCGCGCCTCCGAGTGCTCGAGGACCTGGCCGTGGCTCTGTGCATCTTCGCGCAGGGCGAGGCTTGGGGTGGGGGCTCGGCAGTTGTGCTGCGGGCGGCCATGGACCAGCTGCGGGAGGGCCTCTTCGAGCACGTCCTGCTGAAGGCCTCGGGTTGGCCTGGAGCCGCGGTTTTCACGGTTGACGTGCTGAGCCGTTGAGCCGGAGCCGTCCCCGTGCTCAAAACGGGAAGGTTATTGTTTCTAAGGGCCTTTGTTTATTTGGTTGCTTTGGTTGATTTGGTGTCGCATAGGGGTCATACTTTTTTGGGGGGTCCCAAATAAAGGAAACCAGCAGTTGGATGGTTTAGGCGTCATTCCATTTCTCATTCCCTGCTGAGCATCAGAAAG